>OX422207.1:665187664-665685164 GCA_949130495.1 Sambucus nigra
ACACGCGCACACACTTCCCCCCCCCCCCTGCACACACACAAACACACAAATAAGGGTTCTACACACACATATACACATACGTACACACACATATACACACACATAATGGAAAGAGAAATGGAGAGAAAAACGTACCTTAGAGAGAGAGAGAGAAAGCAGCCGCCCGAGAGAGGGGGAAAAAAGGAGGGAACTGGAAACGGTGGCAAAAAAAAATGGGGCAGGATTTTTTACTGACAAAGTTGTCACGGACCTGTCAATGTCTTTGACCGTGACAACTTTCTAAAGTTGTCACGGCCAATGTCGGCGACAGTCACAATTGTCACAGACTTGTCACGGTCATTGAACGTGACAAACCATTATCATGGACTTGTCACGATCATTGACCGTGACAAAAAAAACGCATGTTTTTTTTAGCACGATCAATGATCGTGACAAGGCTGACCAGCTTAAAGGTGACAATTCGACATTTTTGATGTAGTGACATACATTAAGGGCCAATTAAAAACGATTCAACATGTTAAAGGTCTAAATAAAAACAAATAAAACGTTAATAGTTTAATTGAAACTATTGCAATGAGTATAAATTTGTTGATACTACCCAAATGAAGATAAAAATGACCGTCTAATATGATTAGTAAAAAATGAATGATTGAACAATTAACACCACACTTTTTAATAAGTTGTTCATATTTTAATCAATTTGAAATAGTTAAGGTCCATTTAGGGTCCGTTTGGTTCTATATTTAGAAAACTTGATTTAAACACTGTTTTTAAATACAGTTTTAAAATTTAATTTTTTGTGTTTATAAATATTGGTGTACATTTGATAAACTTTTTTTTAAATACAGCCTTTTGAAAATTTGACAAACTTGTATATATATACATAAAACTTTCGCACATACATGATACATGAATATATACATACATACATACATCATAAATGTATCAATATATCATGTATTTTTATGTATATTTAATGAGTTATGTTGGGGAGTCAAACTATTTTAATGTTTTATGAGGTCCATTAAAAAGTTTGGTCTTTTGGTCCGCTTGTAATTCTGATAATTACAAGCGGACCAAAAGACCGAACTTTTTAATGGACCTCGTTAAAACATTAAAAAATAAGTCAATTAGTTTTAATTCCTTTGTGTAAATGGTCCGCGCCAACGGTATCCGAGACAATTCCGGCAAAACCACCCACCCACCCCCCAAACCCATCTGCCATTTGTTATCAAATATCGCTTCTGTTACGAACAGCAGTAACGACGTTGGATGTTATCAAATACCGACCGAGGAACCACTCCCCCACCGATAACCACATCAGTAAGTATCCCGCGAAGCACTGGATGGCACCGACGGTAAGCCCCACCCATAGGCCCACCGGAGTAATTGTATAGTATGCCTGAGAGGAAACACCGCGGTGTCAAGAGTCGACTGGTCGCAGCCTTGGCTTGATTTGAGGGTGGAGGAGTTGATGCCAAAGGTGTATAGTGAGTCGTTGCTGCACTGGACCCATATGCTCACTTCTGTAGCTATCCATTTGTTCTCACTCGAGGCAATTGTTTCTGAAATTGGTTACAATATAAGCAGAAGCGGAAAAAGCTTTAACAGAGTTGGAAGGGGGGGGGGGGGGGGGGGGGAGGTGTTTCGCTGAAATTGTCTCGAGTACCGCTGACGCGGATCAATTACACCAAGGAATTAATATTAATTGACTTATATTTTAATATTTTATTAGGTTCATTAAAAAGTCTGATCTTTTGATCCACTTGTGATCCTCTCTCTCTCTCTCTCTCTCTCTCTCTCTCTCTATATATATATATATATATATATATATATATATAATGTATATATATATATATATATATATATATATATATATAATTCACTATAAAATTATATACATACATGAATTGATAATATTAATTAATACATATGTACTATATGTATATTTTATATTGTTCCATACATTAATAATACATATATAAAACTATATATAAGTATCATGTATCAATTGATAATATTATTTAACATAATATGGATCTTAGTATATTATATAATTTAATAATATAAATTTATGTAATTTTATACACATATACATATATTTTTTATTTATAAGAATTACACACATATTAATATATTACGTATGTATATTATATATTAAGGTATAGATGCATTAAAATATTAAGAATTAATAATTCTAAGTTGAAAAATTAAAAATATCAGTTATAAAACACACTTTTGATGTTTTCTGAAAAACTTAATTATAACACAGAAATATTATAAGTCATCAGTGTTTAAAAACAATTTGCCAAAAGTAAATTTCTATCAGAATTGTATTTAAAAACACAAAATAGAATTATAATTGCAAACCAAACAGGCCTTATATATTTAAGTGCCTGTTTTATTTTGTGGGAGTTGAATCTCCAACTACAAAGAAAAACTTAAAAGTGGAATATTTTTTTTGACAAAATATTCAATAAAATTTAATTTCAAATGGATAAAAATATTTTTTTTTATATGAAAATGATGTGAGCCAAGAATGCGAAGGCGTATTTTTACATTACACGCCAAACTAAACTAAAAAAGGAGATCTTTCTCTCTATATATTCTTTTATCAAAATTCAAGGTTAGTTACAAATGAACGTCAAGAGCCTATTTATAAGTGAGAGTAGCCTGCTAACCAAGTTAAGATCCAAAAAGACTAAAAAGGGCAACTAATAATTAAAATTGACTAATTAGCTCCAAATATATTTGAAAACTAATTAAACACTAAAAATAAAAGAAAATGACAATAATATCCTAAACTAAAAATAGAAAAAAAAATAGTCTTCTCCCGGGAGCACAATCGCGCGCCACGTGTCCAATATACATCACTCTCCCCGTCTTCGAAAAAGCTAGTCCTTAAGCGCGTAGGGTGACTCATCAATGCCACATGATATGAACCAAGAAAAGCTTTGAACCTCGATTAAAATCGACAAAAAGTGGCTACCCAACTGGAATTAGTCTCATGTGTATGAACCTTATCAATAATTGGTCTAATAAACTCAAATCCCGACGATGTCCCTCTATGATATCAGAGCAACCAAAACTGACGATCATCTAATACTCTGTAATTTTATTGATTTTATTTATGGATTAATCGAATTAAATGAGAATAAACTTGAAAATTAATCCGGAGGTAAATACTAGCGAGATGTGAGTTGGTATTTGATTATGATGTTAAAATAAAATATTACTGAGAATATATGGTAATATATGAGTATTGGAAATATTAAAATTGTCACGAGGCAGAAATACGACAATTTGAGAAATTTAGTTGGGACGCGCGTGTCAGTCGCGTCAGGAGTGAATTTATTTAAATTAAAAAGTAAATTATATTTTTTTTCAACCGAATGGTCATTTTGAGTGCGCCAACGTGTCCGGAAGGGTCGAAATAGTCAAAAAACACTAGCCGGGAGTTTAGTTTGGGTCTCGGAGTATTTTTAGGGCAAACCGGCAACCCAGAAGGGTATTTTGATAGTTTTAAAAATTTAGGGATTTAAACCCACGAATTTTAGAGTTAAATTAGATATTATTAGAGGGGCCACTAGGGCCATTACCAGAAAAAAGATAAGAGAGTGGGCTACGGGAGTTTTGAGAGAAGTTGGAGAGAGGTTACAAAAGAGCCAAACCAAAGCCATTACCCATCACCACCATTCTGGAAGGATTTGTGACAGAAAGAGGAGAAATTCAGCCTAGAATCATCGACAACAAATCTGAAGAACAACCCTAAGGCAAGTGATTTGATGTTATTAAGTTTTATGAATGTTTCCTCCATGCTTAGTGTAGGGATTGTATATGCCTTGATAGTTCTTATGAAAAACCCGATGGGATTGTTGTGAGACTCATGGTTTTTGATAGGGATTGCATTTAGAATGATTATGGACGAATTCAATACGCAAAAATACAACTTTTGATGATTTAAAAACGGATTAATAAGGAGTCTTGGTAGTCAATTAAATTCTGAGTTCATGTTCATAGGGTTTGGGGCAAGAATTGGGGATTTATGATTATTGCATGTTGATTCTTAAGAATTGACCCCAAAAATATGTTAAGGAGTGACCTAGGGTGACTTAGAATAGTTTAAAAACATTAAAACGTTATTGGGATGATCTTAGGATGGATTTAGAGAAGAGAAAATTGAAGAAAAACGAAGTTGGGAAATTTCTGGGCGTATTCTGCCATCTCGTTAGAAGACCTGCCCAGGTCGTTCGAACGACCTCGTTCGAATGAGACTTCAAACGAAATAATAGTACCCCTTCTAACGAGTTCGTTTAAAGCCCTTCGTTCGAACGACACTCATTCGAACCACCTCGTTCGAACGAGATTTCTAACGAGTTGACAGAATGGCCTTTTTAGGCCTGATTTTATTTCGAACTTCCAGTAGACTTATTTAATTGAGTGTTGACCTTCCCTTGTTGAATAGTGGGTATAGTTGTGAGATTGGAGTACGTTGAGGATTAAAACTTAGAATTTTGTAATAAACCGGATGACATCTATGGGTTAGGAAATAAGTACTTGAATTTGCGACGTGAGAAGAGTTGATTGTCTATGATGAATATTATTCGGGGACTTGTAAGTGTACTACATTAAATGACGATATAGGAATATAAAATGTACCTCTATTAATATTATAAGATATTTAAGATGTGTGAATGCTTAGTATATGTGGTTATCTGTGTATAACACACCTACCATACTTGCTATCACGGGAGGTCGACGTTCGATCAGGGCCATCTAATCTTTGTGTGCCTACTGGGGGGATTTAGAGTGGTACCACGAGGACATAGGCCAGAGAATGACTTATTGAGGAGTTAATAAGTCTACTGATCATGGGAGCGTAGGTATGTGCGTGACCCATGTGATGTGAACTATGTCCGCCTCCATTATGTGTGTTTGTTACTTGTCGAAACTGTTCTTGAGAGATTCGGAATACGTGATCCTTATGTACGTGATGTACCGAAATTTGATAGCAGAGTATGTGTGCACCGCAGCTTAGTCTAAGGGTGTCATTATTGTATATTTATGATGAGATTGATTTACTGAAATATTAAAACGAACTGTTTATATAAGTACAAGTGTGAATTAATGTAACATCTTTGTAGAGTTAAAAATGGAAAAACTCTTAGTAACTATTGTAACTAATTCTGAGGAATGAAGGTAAAACTCTTAGTGTATATTAAGATGTCGGGAATTAAACCATGAATAGTATAGAAAAATCAGATATTGAATTCGATTAGTTAGTTAGTGGAATAACTAGAATGGGTATGGGTACGTAGGAGTGCACAATTAGTTATGAGGTGAGGAACTCATGTGAGTACACGCACTATCATGTATTTTATATTCATTGTTTAATGATATTAAACACTTGCTGTATTCTAAATTGTTTTCACAATCGGGCTCTGACCCGTTTGCTTTCAAATCTATTTTCTTGTAAAAACCTTTTAGGTGCCCGGCCACAAGGACACCAAGTTTAGGAGTTCTATTTCAGTGACGTGCTGTAGCTGTTGTGAAAGTTACACGGCCTCGATTATAGACGCCTCCACTTTATATCTTGACTCCATTTCAGACTCATTCATCTGTAGGGCATGTCGCCCCTTCTTTCTTAGTGACAGATTATTTATTCAGTTTTATTTCAGTTTTTGGATGTAATTAAATTATGATTCAGACTTTGTATCTAGTTTTATTCAGTATTTTCGAATTATTTCAGAGGAGTGTTACTCCAGATTCGTTTATTTCTTTATTATTGTAATGTGACTGTATTATGGTTGTGGTATCATTATTTCATAATTTATTACTTGTTGCATGTTAATCTAATTTAATTAAAATTGACAACTCAATTTTTAAATATTAGGTGGCTAGTAATTGTTAAAATGTTTTTCGACAGTGATGCTATGAACTGAACCAACTTAACATTTTGTATTAATTTGAATAAAGGAGTAGCTACCCTAGTATTTAATTAGACGGGGTGTCACAGATCATATTCTCCTTCTCGACACCACAAGAACATGGTTGCAACTTGGAGTGGTGGACCCTTGAATCTAACCGGACGGGAACTCCGACGATCGCACCTTTGCGAGTACGATGGCGAAACAATCGGACCGAAGACGACGACACTACGGAAAGCCGAATCCAAAATAGCAAATAGTCGAAAAACGGATCCCCACGTGAACGCATTTTTTCATGGAAGTCATCTTGTGTCACAAATAGGCCTAAGACCAATTTTGACAGGATTTGAGATCAAATAGGGGGTGGGGATTAGATCGAATGAGGTAAACCCATTTTTGTTGAATTTGTTGTGGTTGGACATTAATGAGTGAGGAAAGGTAAAAAAAAATAGGGTTAAATTTGGGGTGGAGCTGTTTTGGGTAAAAATAAGGAGGTTAAGGTTTGGTTTTGTAGGCAACTATGAATTTTTCGTGTAGCACGACAGCAGGTCTGGTTAGGGTAGAAAAATGGGTCGAAACAGGTGGTAGGGGTAGGGAAATGCTGGTCGAAGGTGCTTTTGGGCAGATCGGGGTGGGGGTTAACAGATCGGAGGTTGAGGTTCTTTTCAGGGTCTGCCCGCAGGGAAAAAGGGGTCTGGCGGGGTCTGGGGTGGTCAGCAACTATTTTAGGCTAGTGGGGTAGCTAGGGTTAGGGTTTGGGAAGAAATTGTAGACGAAAATTCATGTAGACATGGTGATAGTTGTGTGGCGAAAGAAGATGGAGGTGGAAGAAGATGGTGGAGGGTGGGGTGGAGGAGACTAAAAGGGTTGGAATCCCCCCTTTTAGCGGTGATGGAATTTAGAGTTTCCATCCACCCGATTCCCAGTTGGAGATTTATCAATCTATTTGGTTGAAGGGTTGCCCGAGTTGGAATCTCAACTCGATACCCACTTCACGCACCAAGACGAACACCATGAACAACGCAACTCAACACTAAGAACAAACGCATATCTAATACCAATTGATGTGAATCAAGAATGTGAAAGCGTATTTTTACACTACACACCAAACTAAACTAAAAAAGAGATCTCTCTATATATTCTTTTATCGAAATTCAAGGTTAATTACAAATGAAGGCCAATGCCCTATTAGGAGAGAGTAGCTTGCTAACCAAGCTAAGATCCAATAAGACTAAAAAGGGAAACTAATAATTAAAATTGACTAATTAGCTCCAAACATATTTGGAAACTAATTAAACACTAAAAATAAAAGAAAATGACAATAATATCCTAAACTAAAAATAGAAAAAAGATAGTCTTCTCCCAGGAGCACAATCACGCGTCACGTGTCCAATATACATCAGAAAAAATATTTCACACCGAAACAAAGAGGAGCCAAAGAACTCTGAAGACATCATGAGGAAACCATGGTCGAAACAAATTATGCATCACTGGCCTTATAAGAGACCAAAAGCTTAAATGCCATGTTCATCACACACAAAAACGGAGCTTGCCCATAAACTCCCACGGGTATCACAGAAAAATCAGAAATTCTAATGCCTAATTAATTTGAGCTTTTGTGCCCTCATGAAATTCCAAATTATTAAATTCACATATAGAGCCTTATAATTTAAATTTCAATAAAGCACAAAAACTCAAACCAAACAAGTTACTCAAACCAAACAAGTGGAACCAGGCAAACTTTTGACCATTGAAACAATCCATCACAATTTAGCACTTGCAAGGTCACTTATTCCAATAGAGCAGTTTCATGCTAAAATCCCACATCTCTAAACAAATGCTTATTCAAAATCCCTAAATAAAACTACCTCATGTAGTCAAAATTCAGTTCCCACTCCACATTTGAAGGGGATAGCAGATATATTCTACACGCCCAAGAAAGCTACAGAGAATTGGAGCAATTTGCCCATTCTAGCTTGAGATCTTCTAAATACACTGGTGGGCAGCCAATCAGCTTACTTGTTGTTGGTGGGTCCCATACATGGGATAAGCCCCATATGCCGCTGCATACATGCTTGGGTCGTGAGGTTGAGGCATCGCATATCCATATCCGTTATACATTTGCCCTCCATAGTATGCCCCACTCCACTGGTTCCCGAAATCAGCTCTCATCTGCAAAGTTCACAAGTTACTAATCAAGTAAAACAAAGTTCAAAGGAAAAAGAAACTAAAAGGAGTAATATAAGAAACTAAACTGTCCCTATCACCCAAAAAAAGTTTTCATGCGTGTGTTTTCCCTTTACGAACACTTGCCATGTTCAACAAAACCAGGTATTTATACCTTTACGGAAGGATTACTTGATCCATAATACTATTTGAACCAAAACTAGATCCCCAAAGTGAAATTTGTTGAAGTGGCTTGACTTCCTTTAAAAGCAATAATTGATGAAAGATTTGAAAGACTTGCACATCAGCAGTTTTTGCTTTTGGTACAAGTATGATTACTCTTAATTATATTTGGGTAAAATGCAAGGAACACACTGAATTGCTCTAATTGCAAAAAACACCTCTAGCAGTCCCAATAACCTACCTATTACAAAAACAGAGAATTAAGGTCAAGGTCAAGGTCATGTTCCTTCCTACATTTGGATTTTTAGGACAGTGGTTTTCAGGTTTATAAATTTAATCCCTGTGGTACGATAACATTTATTTGTGTGGGCCCTTTAGAGTTAGGGTAATTTCATTTGTTTTAGTTAAAGAGATATTTATATTTATACTCTTAGTCATATTCACTTAAAACTCATTCTAAAAATAAACACAACCCCACATCCACCCCACCCTGCCTCACCCACCGGAATCCTCGTTGGAATGCCAAAATCCTCGCCGGAGACCGCCGGAATTCTCACCGGATTGTTTCTCTCTCCTCGTTTCACTCTCCCTTAGCCTATTTCTTTCATTTTTTTGGTCCGCGCCAGCAGCACCATTGCCAGCGCCGGAAAAGAAGGTTTTTCATTTTTCGCTGGAAAAATAGTGTTCTCGTCAGAAAAAATGGAGGTTTTAGTGAAGTAGTTAATTTATCGATTTCAATTTTTTTGTCAAAAATATCAAATATGGGTGTCATTGGATAGATCTCGGCGAGTAGATTTCAAATATATAAATTTTGTGAATTTTGGATTTGTAAATTTGAAGTTATGGACTTTTAAAATTTTGATGCTTTTTTTTTAGTTGTCAAATGACATATTGGTCATTTTTCATTGTGTTTTTAGTACAGGGACTAAATTTATAAAATTATGTAGAGTATCCTATTTTTATACACTTTGAGTTAGATTGGACCTTTTCCCAAAACCCCCTTACAAAAGTTCAAAATCTTGTTTGCAAGTGAGTTTTTTCCAAAATTAATAGATCAAGAGAGAAGCATTCATAATCAGTGTGATAGTTCAGAGGCTGTCTTGCAATATACCAACAATAATTTTCCAAGGGACAACGTATAGCAACTATATCTAAAAACAACCTACCACAACAAAACTAAATGCAGGGATAGACGGAAAAGGGGGGAGGAGAGAGAGAGTGGTTGCCTGCTTATTTGCTGGATTACGTCCCCAAGAAAGCCGCACTGTTTGCTTCCCAATCGACGTACCATTCAATTTTTGCAGTGCCTCCTCAGCATTATTTCTGCCAATATGGGTTATATGTAATAGAAGTAGCTAAAGCTGCTAATTACTTTTTAACGTCGATAAAAAAAAATACCATTAATCATATGACGAGAATAAAAACAGCACAATTTAATGCAGAAATTCTACCTGTTAGCAAATTGTACAAACCCGCATCCTTTCCCAACTGGTATTTTTACAGAAACTATCTCACCGTACTGCGAGAAAGGCTGTTTGAGATCTTCATCGCTGACATTGGGGTCAAGCCCTCCAACAAATATCTACAACAAGTAATGGATTAGCCAAAAGGGTGGGGGGAAATTGGGTCCTAATAATTCAAATTAACTGGTATGTTGTGGAACTAACTGTTGTATTAGTCGAGTCTCCATCAGATTGGGAACCTTGGGCTGAGGCACCATTTGACACATATCCACCTATCAGAACCATATTGGGACAGTCAAATAACAAAAAAAATGATGATATGAAATAAAAATTATATGGACTTACATGTGCTAGAGTCAATCGCTAACAAGTTAAGACAAAGGAGTTGGACCATAATTGGACTCAGAATGCATCAACAAGAACAGGTTACAAGGACCACATTGGGGTGGAGTTGGGTGGGAGAGAGGGAGAGAGAGAAAGAAGGGGGGGAGGGAGGGGGAAGTTTGATTGAACATCTATAGAGCTAAAGTGTTGGTTCAAGTTTCCCTGTTTTCCTGGAATTCTCGATTAGTAGGTTCACATATAAAATTTGAGCTTAATGAAAGAAATTGACATCTTGTGCTTGATATGAACACTAAGTGAATTGAGTTGACCGAAACGAGATTCTAATAAAACGCAAAAACTCAAGCCACAAGAGCAATAAGGGTGAGATGGAGATGAGAATCATGCCTAGAGAAACCCATTATCACACCATCATCATCTTTAACAATAACAGAGAATATTATATAAAAGTGCATGTACATATATATGCGTGTGTGTGTGCGCTTTCATAATTATTTGTACGTTTGTTTACAATTATATAAAAATATTTATGATAATTTCTCTCCCCTTTACATGCTAGTCCTTCGGTATAATCTACACCTTAGCCTTACTTTTATTGTGATAGGAAATTTAACTTGACTTCTATTTTAACAACTACATATCCTTGGCATGCTAGAAAATCCATATATTTAATCCAAACATAAACACGACACAAAACGACCCGAACTTGACACTATATGTCGTATTCGTGTTGGGAATTTTTGACATGAAGTCGTCTCGTATTGTGTTCAGGTCAAAATTATGACTCTTGTTAATATGTCTTGCTGTGTTTCTTCTTGTTTTTACTTGTGTTTATCATGTATTTATCGTGTTTAAATGGTTGTATAAAAACGCTAATTGTGCTAGTCGTGGCGTGTTTTAAATGGGTGTTGGTTAAAAATGGTGCTTGTCGTGTCGTGTTCGTATCTGAGTGGTGCTTGGCATGTCGTGTCAGACCCAAACACGAATTGCCACCCCTACATCTAAGGTTACATATTCACACATGTTGGCGAGTGTCCAAAATGTATCGATTGAGTGTCCAAAATGTATCGATTGTGTCCAAAATTAATCATTTGTCTTACTGTAACTTTTTGAAGCATTATAAGTGTCTAGATCATTTGTTACTGTGTACCATCTATCCTCTTTTTGTACTTCAGTCACTCCACTTCTTCAACCAGTTCTATGTAAATAGTAATAATTAACAAAGCTCTACAGTTTTTATCTAAATAAGAACTCCAGAAAAGAAATATCAAAACAAAAGAGAAGAGACCATTTGGTAGACTATATTGTTTTCAGTTTGTTTTCCTTCATGGGAACTTTGAACACCAGAAACAAATATAAGTTTAGAATGATCCTTTATTGTTTTATAATTGTCTACAAAACTTGAACAAGTTGTTTCCAATTGTTTTGGAAAAAAGAATACGCTAAAGTTACTCTACAATCAAAGTGGTCCCCCTATCTCCACTGTAGCTCTTCACTTGCACTCCCCTCCATTACAAACAAACTAACCTCCAGATTTATCACGTCTAACTTATTTATCCTTGGCTGAGTCTGGCCTCTAACATTAAGTCTGCCTTATTTAGCAAATTTAATTTTCTATTTATATGACTTGTAAAAAATTATGGCCTACAGATGTGAACTGCACATTAAAAGAACACGCACGAATAACATTGATTGATTTAGTTTCCTTACAAGGATATAAGATTTCATCAACTAATGGCATACGTGTGTGCACGTGGGTTTCAACACTAGTTCAAGCACGATTCCATTTATATATCTAAGTGTAATTTCAACCATGTATCCAAAATAAAAATGAACTTGAAGTAGAAGTAGAAGTAGAAGAAATTAATTTGCATCAGAACTTTTAAACCACAATAAGTGAAAAATAAAGAAAAAATCTCAATGGGATAGAACATTAAAAGATAGAACCCAACATTGTCGAGAGGGAGAGAAAAAGAATGTGTGTGTAACAAAGAAGAAACATATATAGATAGTAGAGCAGAGAGAGTTAAAAACTATGGAGAAAATGTTCTTCACATCCATAAATTTGGATCCTTGGGGATTGCAAATTCAACAACAGTGAAAAAAATATAAGAAAAATATCAGGGAAAAAGTGAAAAAAGAAAACACACAGACCAATTGGACCCCAGATCTTCCACAAAATCCATTTATGTTCGAGTTCAGATAAAGTATAAGTTCTCCTCCAAAACAAATTTTGGTGAACTTCTAATGAATCAGTCTCATGGTTCAAGATAAATCTGTTGGATTCAGCAAGTGTATCCCAAACAATTGTATCTTTCATGCAAAATATATCAAGAGAGTTTATCTCAGATGACGCTTGTATACATTGTTTTCACATTGATAAAAAAGGACTATTACCCAGTTTCGTTTCCAATTGACGAGGGTGTTGGGAGGGGACAGTTGAGTACAACCTAAACTCTCAGTTGTCAGATTTTGCTTTAACCATTGCTCCCAGGAGCAAAATTTCATTTTATTTGGATTTGGTTTATCAATGAACAAGCAATAAAACTATTACGTAATACAATCCCATAATCGTTTAAAGGAAATTTTTAACAAACATTACCAGGCGAACGTAACTTTTCCATCTTAGATTAACCTGAATCTCATTTATAAGTTATCAACTTCAACAGCATTTGTAGGTACTCAAGTATCAGATTCACTGTATATATTTCAGTATTTAAACCATTTTGTAGCATAAAGATATATTATTCTAATCATAAACACTCCCAATCATGGTTCTGACTAACTCATGAAGACATTCACAGTGTGATGCAAATTGGATGCGTAAGCATTGCGCACACACATGAATCTCAATATCGATGCAATAATACAATCTCAATATTGCTAATAACTAAGAAAAACCCTCTTTTCATTCAACTAATAATAGATTACAAAGATCAATACTAGCATTCTTTATAGGCTTAGCATATATTGGCCACAAAGACATTCGTAAATTGACTGATAAATGGAGAAGAAAACATTAAATTTTTTTATCAGAAACAAAACAAATTTGATTAGATCAACTACCAAGTCAAATACAATACGAGTTAGGTGACTCAGCAGACTACCTTAACAGAGATAAAAGACAAATAGAAGATAATAAGGAAAATTAGAAAACCAGCCCCTCCTCAAAAGACATTGGGATCTCTACCCTTCCGGAGAATCCCACACTCCCATTTATTAATAACACAGAAGCCTAATTTCCCGGAATAGAAGGCGAACCAACCCATTAAGAATCATAGACAAAGATGCCCAAAAGGATGCAACAAAACTGATGTTCACTTCATCCATAATTCTTCTTTCCCCCACCTACTTACCTTCATAAGTTCTTCTATTCCTCTCCCACCAAACATTCCAAATTAAGGCATGGAGATACATCTTCACAAATATTTGGCCTTCTTATCACACCTGAGAACCCACTGCATAGAGAGGAAGCTTTTCCAGCTTTTAGGCAACAATATCATGCTGTTCACAAGAGCCTAGTACAGGAACAATGAATCCGGTCAATGGACTCATAGTCACTGGTGCTAAACAAGATGCATACCATTTGCGATGAAAAAAGTCACTCACACAACATCTCTTATTCCTAGATCTGCGGCCACCTTAATCCAGTTAGATAAAAAAATAATCTATTACTGAAACCGGAATTAAAGTAGTAAAACTTTTAGCTCCTTATTACCGTGAAGGAAAAATAGGACTATTCTGGCAGCAGCCCTCTCCCTTCCACATCTCATTCTCTTTTCACTGACAGCAGCCCTCTCCCTTCCATCTCTCTCTCATCTCCCTATCTCAGAGCCCTCCCTCTGGCCTCCCCTCCCCTCTCCCGATCCCAGCGGCTCCCAGCTCTCTCTCCACTCTCAGCTGTTGCCTGCCTGACGGCTGCCGGTAACTCTCGGTAATTTTTTTTCAAATTTCTTTTGATTTCTTAAATGTTCTTATGTTAATAGTTTAAAGTTAAATGTTTAATGTTTAGTTTAAACTTTAAATGTTTAAATGCTAAAATATTTTGTTTAAAAAGTTCAAATGTTAAATGTTTAAAACTTAAAATATAATTTATTAAATGTAAAACTTAAATATTTAGTTTAATGGGTTCTATTTACGCATCTATTGACTACTGACTATTGGGTAACTTATTAAATTAGTTAGAACTTTAAATGTTAAATGTCAAAAATATTAGTTTGTTGGGTTGTCTAAAAATTATAATATTGATTATTTCTTATTTGGTTGTTACTTATTTGGTGAATATATTAGTTTGTTCATTGTTTGCTATCTTTATTGTTATCATTTAGTTGTTGAAATATAATATGGGATATATTTTCAAATTTAGTACAATTACGTTGAAATATTTTAATTGTAATTCAGATTTAGGCTAATATTATGTTGAGGTATTTTAAAAAAATCCACGAACAAAGTGGGAGACAAAAATTGGTGAATATTAACCTCAAGATTTTAGGGTTAAAAAATTGTAAAACAAGTAAAAATAACAGTCCCCCAACCCCCTGGCTCAAAAATTTCCGCCCCATGCTAAAAATCCCTGGGTCCGCCACTGGGGAGCAAGAGTGGGTTAAACAGTACTAGTTATGGAATTGATTAACAATATGGCCAAAGCTTATGTCGGTCTGACTGTATTTGTCAGAGTAAGTGAATGTAATCGTGAAGAAAATGATCTTTTACATGGAAATAAAAGAATCTCAAGTGATTAATGAACAAAATATTGCAAAATCAAAAGTGGCTCTAGATTACGGTTAGATGATTGAACCACCGTGAGCTCGTAAGTATTGACTCTCCTAGTGACTAGCTATGCAAAAACTCGAACTTTTGAGGATATTCCCGTTTCCAAATTAATTGATCAAAAAAATAGGAAGTGATGGAGAGTTCACAAGAACATCGAAAAAAGATTTACGCGAAAATTCTCGTGTACTATTAGCACCCATACCCTTTTATCATTAGTTACACGAGAAAGATGAAAACCTTCAATCAATGCAAGCAAAGTTCTCTATGCCCGTGATTTCTTCTAAAGCACAAATTTCAAAGAATAATTGTTGTTGGAATTCCACGAAACCACAGTTGAAATGAAGTTACTATAATTGAGAGACATTCTAAAGAGGGAAGGAAAGACATACTCAAAGGAACCTCACCAACCCAAGTGTCTCCCCAAAATGAATTTCGTTTCGTACCAAGAAGAAGATGCGTAGACTTCAAGAATTAATCCAACCTTAAGAAATAAATTTCTAAGTACTATGGTGAGACCTTCTCACCACCCCATTTTTACCCAAGAGCCACATTCCTTTCAAGTAAATTACTTTCACCCAATCCACCTTTTGACTTATTTCTATACAACTTTCCAATTGTCCACATAACCTTGCCACATGAAGTTCCTCGAGAGCTTTTCAACATTTTTAACAATATCACCCGGAATATTAAAAAGAGACAAGACATAAGTGGGGATGCTAGGACCGATTGGACTTATGTAGCCTACTCCACTAGATAACCTCCCCCTTAACCACCCGTTAAGTCTTTTGTCACCTGTTCTACCATTGGTGACCAAATTTCCTCACTACAAGTTACTATCCAAAGACATTCCTAAGTATTCAAGGGACCATGATCCACTGTCACACCTTAACTCGTTGGCCAATTTACTTACCTTCCTTACCTCCGCTGTTTTACCCACAAGAAAACTCTTTTGCTATATTATATATAGGTCCTGAAATTTTACTAAAAAGATCAATCTCCCCTTTTAAAATTTGAAATTTATTTTCATTTCCGGACACAAAAAAAATTGTATCATCTGCAAATTGTGAATGTGACAACCTTACACTCCTTGAAACCTTCTATCAAATTCCTATCACGACCCATACCCATTAGCCGAGATAGCACATCTGCAACCACTGAGAAAAGGAACGGAGATAAAATGATCACCTTGTCTAATATCCTTGAACCCCTTAAAATTACTTTTGGGTCTCCCATTAATCATAATTGAAATAATAGTTGCGGACAAACATCTTTTAATCCATTCCCGAAACCTTTTAATGTATGTGGCAAGGTGGCACGCACGTGGAATCAAGCCGTGAATGGAAATATGGTTAATCGCAATTTTTATTTGTATTGTTATTACTGTAATAGGGGAATATTCCTATAAAGAATATTCTCATAATTAGTTGAGGGCCATTTTAGGTATCTTACTATTATATAACTGAATGTAGGTAATTTGCTCTCAACGCTCCAAACACTGAATCCCTTTTTGTAGATTTTTCACTTTCTTAGGGAAAAAATACACGTGTCATCATCACACCCTCCATTAACCCAAGAACTATTATCTCATAAACCAACTCCAACCCATCTGCAAAAGGTGAATGCAACTAACTCCTTCTCTCCCGCCCACGCTCACTCCTATATATATATATATATATATATATATATATATATATATATAGATATATGCTGTCTCCGTCACCACATCAACACCATAGGTTTTACGTCCCTACAAACCCTACAAAGGTTAAGTTTCTTCTCAAAATAGGTCACCCCCCCCCCCCCACACACACACACACTTTCTCTCACACTATCCATCTCTGTTAAATCTGACGTTATAGGGTTTGCAAGGTTTCTGGAGTTATTTTATTTATTTTAAAAGCCTTAAATAGCTTTTTTTTCCTCTTGTGACTTTCCTTCTCTCCGGTGGTTGCTTGATTTAGTAATTTATATTTTTACTCTTTCAATTGTTTTTTGAAAATTCTTTTCTAATGGTGGGAAAGTGAGCATGAACGAATGCAACAAGAGGAAGGAGTGTATTAAGGAAAATGGTACGGAATTTATATATTTATCTATTTCACAATTTAGTTTGGATTTATTCTTCCTCTGATTTTTAATTTTTAAATTGCTTGGCACATAATAGGCAAAAATTTTGGTGAACCACTATTTTTCTACTCCTAATACCCAAGACCACTAAAATATTTGGTTTGTCTAAGATTATTCGTTTTACTCATTTCCTAACATGTGGATAATTATATGTATTGGTATGGATATAAGGTTCAAATATTATATCACCATTTTTCTCTGGATAATTTGGAATTTCTTTAAATTGTTGGAGAGTACCTCTATTGATGCCTCATGTTTCATTCTGTTTTTTTCCTTCACTTCACCACACTTCTTGAAAGAACAATCTCTTGATTTGCCTATGTTAAAGTACACGAACCCATGTTTCGAGCAGTCAACAAGTCTGAAAATTTGTTTACCAATTGCCTTTTCAACTTGATTTTTCCTTTTGGAGTTGTGTTTTTGTGTTAGTTCCTTCTTGTTATCTAATGATTTTTATTTGGGTTCTAAAATATAGGGTTCCAAGTATTTCAATATATTTATGTATATGATGTTATCTATTTCTTCGATGTATTTTTTTGTAATCATTTTTCAATTTATTATAGATTTATTCTATACTCTTTGAACCTCCCAAATTTTTTTAGGATATGTATCGACTTTGCCTGAGCTTGTGGAATGGGATTGTCATATAAAGTTGTATAAGATGATTGTGATGTGTTTTGTGATACGTAGCAACACGTAGCGCGTAGTTGTGCTCCCAGGAGAAAACTATCTTTTATTTTGTATTTTAGTTTAGGGTAAAATTGTCATTCTCTTATTTTCAGTCTTTAATTGGTCTTCAAGCATGTTTGGGACTAATTAGTCATCCTTTTTAGTCTTTTGGTAGTTGTTGTGTAGTTATAATAATAACGCTTCCGCATTCACACATCAAATTATGTATCAGAGTTGCATTTATTCTTGATGTTCATCGTGGTGCTTAAAGTGGATATCGAGTTGTTGTTCCAACTCGGGCAATTCTGCAATCGTTAGATTGATAAATGTTCAAATAGGAATCGGGTGGATAGAAAACATAAATTCAATCACCGGTAATTTATAGGATACTACTAACCCTTTTAGCCTCCACCATCTAACTTCCACCACTACCTTCCTCCACCTCCATCTCCTGCCGCCACACAACCGTCACTTCTCCAAAATGCAGCACCATCTTCCATCTCACACCCAACTAAAACCCTAACCCTAACAAAAAATCCACCCCCTCTGCCAACCTTCATATCCTAATCACCTTTTCTAGACCCCATGACCATCGCCCAGAAAACCCAACCTACTGCCGCCCCTCCGCCGCCACCGGAAAATTTTAACCTCCTCTGATCTACCTCAAAATTTACCAGTAGACTCGCCTTGGGACGATCTATCAATGTTTCCAAAGAAGCGATGCAAAAAAAATACCGGAATAGGGGCAAAAGTGCCAACGACGACCCACCTCCGGGCAGTTTGCGGCCAATTTTTGTCGTCTTTCTACTGTTTTATTGGCATTTCTCCCCTGAATCCATCATCCCCACACCTGGGCGAGTATACCCCCAACCCCCCTTAACCCCATATACCACATCCGGACGCCGGCCGTCCAGAACTACCCCAACCCCTTTTTCGCCCTCTTTTTCCAACCCTTTTACCCCTGAAATACTCCCCCATCACCCCTCTCCCTTCCCCCTTTCACCTCACCCCAAACCTTAGTTCCCCTTTTCTTAGCCTAATATGTCCCCACCCCTTCTTTTTACCCTATTTTCATCCTTTCCCCGCTCATCTATGCCCAACCACAATCAAACCAGATAAAAAATGGGTTTCCCTACTTTGATTCGATTCCCTACCCCTATTTGACCTCAAATCCGGTCAAAATTGGTCTTATGGCCTATTTTTATACAACTCAAGACTTGCATGAAAAATGTGTCCCACCTGGAATCCATTTCTGACTATTTGCCATTTTTAGGTTTGACTTTCCGGCATGTCGCCGCCTTCAGTCCACTTATTTCGCCATCGTACTTGCAAAGGTGCGGTCGCCGGAGTTTCCGTCCGGACATATTCAAGGGTCCACCAGCTAAGTTGCAACCATGTACTCGTGGTGTAGAGAAGGCGGTTATGGTCGTCAGACTTGAGTATATTAGACCCATTATTGATGAGGTTCATATACATGGGACTAATTAAAGTTTAAAAAGCCCACTTTTGGTTGATTTTGTTTAGGGTCCAAAAATTTTCAAGGATTATATTATGTGGCATTGATGAGTCACCCTACACCCTTGAGGACGAGCCTTTCGAAGATGCGGAGAATGGTGTGTTTTGTGATACGTAGCAACATGTAGCGCGTGGTTGTGCTCCTTGGAGAAGACTATCTTTTATTTTGCAGTTTAGTTTAGTGGTAATATTGTCATTCTTCTATTTTCAGTCTTGAATTGGTCTTCAAGCCTGTTTGGGACTAATTAGTCATTTTTAATTATCAGTTATCCCTTTTAGTCTTTTGGTTCTTTACTAGGCTACCAAGTAATTTTTCTATTATAAATAGGCCCTTGGCCCTCATATGTAATCACACTTGAACATCGAGAAAGAGAATATAGAGAGAGAACGAAACCCAGTTTCTTAGTTTAGTTTAACTGTTGTTGTGTAGTTGTAATAATAATGCTTCCGCATTCATAGATTCACATCAAATTGCGTAGATGTACAATATAGACATGTCTTTTGGGGACAAACTTATTAGTATTAATATTCAACTTTGTAAGGTAACTACATTATGTCATTTCTTATGGTTTTCATGTCATATCGCCAACAATTTAGATACATCAATTGTTCAATGAAGATGTCCCCAGTTATTTTGGTGGATCAGCTTCTAAAAGCTCTCGATGTTTTATGACAAATAAAAATCAAATTACATTATACTCAAATTATTAATTTCATTATTGAAATTTTACTTGCATGGATCATGAAACTCAACTCAATAAAGTCTTTTCCCAATTATTTAGGGTCGGCTATATAGAGAACCCTATGTTGAATTTTTGCATTTATATAAAGAATGGCTATGTTATTTCATTCCGGCAGAGAATGTTGTTAATGTCTTTGATAATCTTAAAAAGTTTGCCAAGGATCTGAATAGTAAGTTTCATAAATCAACTTTACCTACCTCACCAATTGTCATTTGTGAAGTGGAGAAATTCCCTTCCTTAAGCTCTTAGATATAAAGCGTTTCACTCCTTTAATTAGGGATGGAAATTTTTGCCGAAAACCCGATAATCCACGAATACCCGGAAAAAAATCCCCGAAAATTCGGGGATCGAGTCGGGTTCGGGGAGTAAAAAAAATCCCCGAAAAATTTCGGGTCGGTTTCGGGTATACCCTCGGGTCTCCATGGGGATACTCGATTTTTTAATATATAATAAAAAAAAAAAAAATATATATATATATATATATATATATTATAATAAATATACAAGTATATAAACATCTAAAAAAAAAGTAAACCCTAACCTCTCTTTTTGCTCACGCCGCTGAGCCGCTCTGCCTCTAACATCTCTTCTCTCGCACTCTCAAGCCCACAGGCTGCTTCTGCGTGACGCAGCTCCCTCGTCCTCACGTCGGCGCCGCTTATACCCTCCCTCATCCTCATGCCGGCGCTGCTTCCTCATCCTCACAAAGTCGTGTGATGGTTGTTACGATTTAGATATTAAATCTATTGGTAAAGTCTCTCTCTCTCTCCATTGTTACTATAGATCTGTTCTTATTCTTGTTTATTTTCTTTCATGTTATGGTAGATTTTGAATCTTTGATCCCATTTTTTCTGATTGTAACAATAGGGTTGGAATAAGAAATTGTTAATATAATGCTTTTGAGTTTGGCCAACCCATTTTTCAGGAGAGAAAAAAAAAAACTGATGATGATTAAAATCATCAATCTTTTCCAATATATTTTTCTGAAATTTCCATAATATCTATTTTTCTTTTAATTTCCTGAACAGTAGAATTTGGGAATTTCAAAAAACGGAATCTAAATTACACATGAAATATGATTTCCCTAAATTTTGAAAAAAAAAAAAAGTTGAAGTAAAACACCTATTTCAATTCGATTTGTCCAAAAGGCTGGCCAGCTATTATCCTAATTATAATCTATTTGTGTATGATGAATCTGTTTTAGTTAGATCTTGTTTTTATTCCATTTGTGCTTACTATTTAAAAAATAATAATCCGTTAATCCGTTTTCAAGAATTCTCCTTGAAATGGAATACTAGCATAATGTTTTTGTCATCTAAAAAACATCTAAAAAACAGATAATTTTTTATTATCTGTTTTTTTTCATCCCCTTAAATCATCCCATTACTCTTTCAGATGTTTTTTTTTTCAGATTGTTTTTTTTTTCCAGATTGATTTTAGTTGATTTTAGATAAATCTAACAGATAATTTTTTTTTTGAGATTTAAAAGATAATTTTTTCCTAATTTGTCCAGGTTAAAATGTCTACATCAAAGGAGATTCCAACGCAATCGGGGGATGCACAATCAACTCCTCCAACAAACGAGGTAGCTTCTAATCAAACACCAATTAATATATTGGATGATGATAATGAAAATCGTGAGATTGAGTCCCATGACACCGATGTTACTAATGAAAATGGAAAACGACCTCGACGGTCATGGGTATGGGACCACTTTAATTTGAAAAAATAGAGAATTAAGGTAAAGGTCATGTTCCTTCCTATATTTGGATTTCTAGGACAATGCTTTTCCAGTTTATAAATCTAGTCCCTGTGGTACAATAGCATTTATAAATCTAGTTCTTATGGTACAATAGCATTTATTTTTTTGGTCCGCGCCAGAGGCACTATTTTTCACCATTTTACATGGAATTTTTTGTACAGGGACTAAATTTATAAAATTATATGGAGTGTCCTATTTTTATACACTTCGAGTATTACAAGGACATTTTCCCAAAACCCCCTTGAAAAAAATCAATGGACAAGATAAAGCGATTTGTAGATATTGTGAAAAAAAACTTGGGGGTTCAAGTAAAAATGGAACATCTCATTTGGGGGATCATTTTAAGTCTTGTCCTCGACGAAAATCCATGGATATTAAACAAGCGATTTTAAATCAAACGCGGAGGCCCGATGGAAAGACTCAACTAACTAATTTTTCATTTGACCAAGAAGGGGCAAGAGATTCTCTTGCTAAAATGATCAGTTTGCACGAGTATCCTCTTGTAAACCCTCCCAATTAGTATTAAAGGAAGAAAAGGAGAGTTATGAAAGCTTTGGGGGCTAAATCATCAGTTAGGCTATCTCAAACTCTCCTTCCAAACCCTCCCAATTATTATTTGCTTTTGATGAAATGCTAGAGGTGAAGGGAATTCCCTTATCATTGGCAGACTTTAAAAGAATTCATTCTCCTTCCTTAATAATTATATGCTTGAGCCTGTAATTGAAGAGAACTGCTATTTGTAGAAAGATTGATTTTGAAAGCTATTTCACCAACACTTTTAGGAAGATATCGTTCTTTTGGAAACATGGAATCAAACCCCAACTGAATAATGATTATGTAAGGTTTATGTTCATTTTATGTACGAGTACATCAGAGTGTGTATTTTGTCCCTTTGTGTGTGCAGGTTGTGTGTGCATGCGATAGTCTATGATTATACATGCGTATAAAGTATGTGCAATTGCGTGTTTCCTTATGTGTTTTCTTTCTTTCTTTGATCAACACTCACATTTTCAGGATTTTGATTGGTGAACACAATCTGACACCGACTGTGTCTTTGTCTAAAATGACCAACCACAACATGCAATAATTAATTGGCTACGTTTTACGGATCAATGTATATAACATGTAAATGTATAAATTTGGAAAATTCTATGAGTAGATTGCAGTGCCAAACCCAGGATTTTGGCTCCAGATGGTTCGCTTATTCATATTAGAGACTAAAGCTTTTGGTGTATTAATTGCGCCACACTACTCTAACAAGATATAGTTTACTCATATTCCTTAACAAGTTTGTTATGCCTGTGTAACTCAATTTTTTTTCTTTTTCTTTTTGAATTAGCATTTTACTGAGAAAAAATTCACTCACATTTAATGTTGGGACTTTATTGGGGACGTTCCTAAAGCGTGAATTTTAATGTTTGATTTGATACCTACTGCGGAATGTTTTTTTCTTCTCTATGGGGTGGAGTACTTAAGGCTAGTACGTAGATGTATTTGTTTATTAATTTTTTAACAGCTAATGGGATTTGGTTCATTTAGGTAGTTGGTATTATTTGGACTATTTTGGTGCGAATGAGGTAACGGTCAACAATATTTTATCACATTCATAGACGATTTTTCACGTTATGGCTACCTTTATCTCATCCATGAAAAGTCTCAATCTCTAGACGTGTTCAAGTCATTCAAGGCTGAAGTTGAAAATCAACTCAGCAAAAGGATTAAAAGCGTCAGATCTAATCGTGGTGGTGAATACTACGATAGGTATGACGGTTCAGGTGAACAACGCCCAGGACCATTTGCTAAATTCCTAGAGGAGTGCGGTATCGTCCCGCAGTAGACCATGCCAGGTTCTCCAAGCATGAATGGTGTTGCTGAAAGGCGAAACAGAACGCTTAAAGACATGGTAAGGAGTATGATCAGTTACTCTAACTTACCAGAGGGGGTGAAGCATTAAAGACTGCAGTGTATATCCTTAGCAAAGTACCAACTAAAGCAACTGCTAAAACTCCTTTTGAACTTTGGGCAGGCAAGAAACCTAGTCTGAAGAACCTTCATATTCGGGGATGTCCAGCTAAAGCGAGGCCTTATAGGCCACATGAAAAGAAACTGGATTCCAGAACAGTTAGTTGCTATTTTGTTGGATACTCTGAAAGATCTAGGGGTTACAAATTTTATGATCCTACTACCAAAATAATTTTTGAGACTGGAAATGCCCGGTTCTTTGAGGAAGTTGAGTTTGCCGAGGGGGATAAGGTTAAGGATTTTGGTTTTGAAGAGGAATATGTTGATATTCCCACAGCTGTTATTAACATTGATCAGGATCCAATTCTTGACATTGTTCAAGAAGCAGATCCTAATCAAAACAATATCCAAGAATCTCCCATTCTAGAAGAACAAACTCTACCACCTCCAGAACCTATGCCATTAAGGAGATCCACTAGAGAAAGAAGAAGTGTTGTGCCAGATGATTACATTGTATTTCTCCAAGAACATGAGTTTGACATTGGTGCGGTGGAAGATGATCCAATCACCTTCCGTCAAGCCATGGAAAGTTCTAAATCTCAAGAGTGGATTGATGCCATGAATGAGGACATAAAGTCCATGAAGGACAATGACGTTTGGGATCTTGTCCCATTACCTGAAGGTAAAAAAAAAAACATTGGTTGCAAATGGATATTTAAAACCAAACGGGATTCGAAAGGTGATGTCGAGAGATACAAAGCCCGTCTTGTCGCTAAAGGCTTTACACAGAAAAAAGGCATCGATTATGAAGAGACTTTCTCTCCGGTTTCATTGAAAGACTCTTTTAGGATAATAATGGCACTTGTGGCGCACTTTGACATTGAGCTTCATCAGATAGATGTTAAGACTGCGTTTCTCAATGGTGACATTGATGAAACTATATATGTGGTGCAACCAGAAAACTTTGTGTCGGGAGATGCAAGGAAAACAGTTTGCAAATTAAAGAAATCCATTTATGGGCTTAAGCAAGCTTCTCGTCAATGGTATTACAAGTTTCATCAAGTTGTCATCTCGTTTGGTTTTGAGATGAATCTGGTTGATGATTGTATATACCACAAGTTCAGTGGGAGTAAGCATATTTACTTGGTTTTATATGTTGATGACATTTTGCTTGCCACCAACGAAATAGGTATGTTGCAAGAAACCAAGAGATTTCTTTCAAAGAAATTTGAGATGAAAGATCTTTGTAACACTTCTTTTGTGTTGGGTATACAAATACACCGAGATCGCTCTCGGAGTACACTTAGTTTATCACAAAAGAGCTATATCGAGAAAGTTCTTAAAAGATTTGGCATCCATGATTGTAAACCAGGTGACACCCCTGTAGCTAAAGGAGATAAATTTAGTCTCAGTCAATGTCCCAAGAATGATTTTGAGATTCGGGAGATGCAAAAAATTCCTTATGCGTCAGCAGCAGGAAGTCTTATGTGTGCTCAAATATGTACGCGTCCGGATATTGCGTACATTGTTAGCATGTTGGGAAGATACTTAAGTAATCCTGAAAAGGATCATTGGATAGCAGCCAAGCGAGTCATGAGGTACTTACAGAGAACAAAAGACTACATGCTCACCTATCAGAAGTCAGAACAGTTAGAGATCATCGGATATTCTGACTCCGATTTTGCTGGATGCCAAGATAGCATGAAATCTACTTCAGGTTATATCTACTTACTTGCTGGAGGTGTTGTATCGTGGAAGAGTGTTAAGCAGTCTATTATAGCTTCTTCCACCATGGCAGCTGAGTTTGTAGCTTGTTATGAGGCGTCCAATCAAGGAATATGGTTGCAAAATTTTGTCACGGGGCTGCGTATTGTGGATGGCATTGAAAGACCACTTAAGTTATTTTGTGACAATAAATCAGCAGTACTGTATTCCAACAACAACAGGAGTTCTACGAAGTCAAAGTTTATTGACATTAAGTTCCTAGTTGTAAAAGAAAGAGTTCAGAGTGGACTTATATCTATAGAGCACATTGGAACAAACTCCATGATTGTGGATCCGCTGACTAAGGGATTACCACCCAAGGTCTTTCATGAGCACACTGCTCATATGGGTGTAATTTCTTTTCAGGATATGTCAGTTTAGTGGGAGTTTGTATTTCATATGCTTTCATAGACATATTTGATTTAATGGATATTATATGGTTATTTACTGCAGTAAAGTATTAAGTTTATATTCATTCTGACTTTATATGGTTTGATCTCACTAAGGTTTAAGGAGGACCAGTTGGAAATAGGCATGTTAAGATCACATTGCATGAAATTTTCATGCTACACATCCAAACTTGATCTTTGTCATTAGTTGCATTGATATAAGTGATCATTGATGGGTCTACTTACGAAATATGTAATGACGATCGCTTTGATTCTATATTGGTGCAATTAATGGACAAGATTGTTAAGATACATAAAGTTTTGATAGCTAAAACTCATGAGCTCATAAAGTATAAATTAAATTTATAAAGTTACATATATATATATAGCCCAAGTGGGCGATTGTTAGAGTAAAATTTAGAGAGGAAATAAAAGTGTTGATCTGGAAGAGCATAAGACCTCAGACTCAGATATTTTAACTTTCTGTCATGGATTCAGGTATGCTTCCGCAAAATCAATATTTATATTTCTTGATAATTCAATATGAATGTTCCTGTTTGTGATAGTTTTCACAAAATAGAAATTAATCCATCATGTGGTATCAGAGCTATTTCATGTTGAATTGTTGAGAATATATCAGGAAGGTATTGATATTAATTTTCGGCTGCAAATATTTTTTCAAAAAGGTTTAATATTTCAGAAAATTTTTGGATTCAGAAATATTCTCGTTTCATTATGATTCCAACGATATAAAATTCATGAAATTTGGACCAGCGGTTGATTTTATATGATTTTAAAAAAAAATTAAGTATAAAGGTTGATTTGATGATAGTGGAAGGTTAAAGGTTCGACTCTTGGTGTTTCATATTTAAGCCTCTTAAATGATGAAAATTATGAAGGATCTCACGAGGTTTTGAACCCATGATCTTTCAAGTCTGGAGCCACAGGGGTTTTGAACCCATGACCTTTCAAGTTGAATATTACTTTTTAATAAGTGAAACTGAGATTCTTTATACTATAAGCTATGAATGAGAAGATGTTTTTTTTCTTCATAATTTGGGACTCATTTTTCCTTGGTTCAATTGGGGCTCCGGCCCCATTGATTATTTGATATTGACTTTGGCCCCCAACATTTTCACTTCTTGACGTACTAGCCCCAAAATAACTTTAAGCGACGCAATAATTGTCACAAAAAACAATTTGTAAATCTTTTAGCAACACTTTTGACGTTGATAAAGTCATTTTAGGGGAAAACCCCCAAAGAAAGGAAAATATTGGAGGCTAAGGTCAATACTAAAGAATTAATGGGGGCTAAGCCCCAAATTATCCTTTATTCTATTCTTTCAATTAATATATTTTTGTTACAAAGATGGGTAAAATGATTATAAAACTATGAAAATCAGGTTGGAGTTTTCACGGTTTCAGATTAAGGTTGTGAAATGAGATTAGTGTTGTGTGAATATTTATATTATTTTATTGGGTACATATATTAAACTTCCAACACTGTGAAACTATATTAGATAATGTAAAGGTTTAAGAATTAGAATACATGGAATTACATTTGGATGCTTTCGCAAAAACTACTCTTAGGTTGAATCTCTAATTAGTTTGATGAATCTGATTATTAAATTTTCATGATATCTATTATATCTCCGTAATGTTGATGATGGGAATTAGGGTTTATTGTTATTTTCCCTTTATTTTTGTCTTTTAATTAGTTTCCAAGCATGTTTTGATACTAATATGTCATTTTAGTTATTAGTTGTCTTTTTTAGTCATTTTGGGTATTAGCTTGATTAACAAGCTAACTCTTCCTATAAATAGGCCCTTTGGCCCTCATTTGTAATTAACCTTGAATATTGAGAATAGAGAATAGAGAATAGTGAGAGAAAAAAAACCATTTCATTTCTTTAGTTCATTTGTCTTCCTCACCCTAATTCACATCAAATTGGTATGAGAGCCTGGTTTGTTCTTGGATTAATCATGCTCATAGAAGACTGGAACTCGATTTGGATTCACCTGGATGATACCCAAATTACCCCAAAGAAAATTTATCAAACCCTAGAAACCCTAACTTAAATTCAAGATGGCGAGGAGACGTCGGCCCATTATCAACACAGCAGTCCCACCATCTCAGATGATAACCTCTACATGCAGACAATAGCATCACCAACAAGCCGAAAAGAGGGAGGTTCCTCCATCGACGCTACCGGGACTTCTACCAGGGGTTGTCGGACCCACCACATTCAAATGACAGCGGATTACCGCCAGAAATTAACCAAAATCACTGCCGAAGCAGCCACTAACCTGCCCCAGGTGGGCCAGCCGCCAAATCTGCCTAAAACAACCCCGATCCAACCTAGTCAACACGCCAGCAGTAGCGGCTTGCAAAACCGACTCAGTTCAGCCTCTCCAAGATCATCTCAGGTAAGCCACATATCAGAAATTGGAAATAACTTGTCTTCTAATCCTGACCAAACCAAGATTCATCCAGATTTGTCCAAAACTCATCCGCAAACCCTAACCAATTTCAACAAAAAAATTTAATCCCAAATCCTATTTACCCAATTTTCAAGAATCCCTAAAGCCCACTCCATCTCAAAACCCTAACCCTAACAGACATTCACATTGAACCCCGGTAATCTCCCACCACATCACAAACCCTAATCAAATTTTCCCACCTTCCGGACCTATTCAACACGTTAATTCCCTACCAATTTCTGAAAATTACAATTCAGCCTCTGAATTTTCTAAACATTACAAATCTGCCCAAAATCTATCAAGGCCCTACGATTTCATCCCTCCCCCACCCGAAAAATACTTTTCTTCCAAATTATCATAGGATGGTACCAAATACGGGCTCGATATGAATACATGTGCCGATTTCGACAAGGTTAGTTGCGCCATCATCAAGAAACTCCAAAGTCTTCTAGATTCTTGGGTCGTAACGGATTCATATCTAACTCAAAAGCTTCGCACATTCGCGTATAGTGCTTACTCCATCGGGGAGTATGAGATGTACCGTCAACACCTAAATATATGTTGAACCGAGTATTTTGAGATGGCGATGGCACGTAAACAATGGGTACGTGCACGAGCGAGACATTTGGTTGTCTCCGAGGTTGTTGAGACCCCGACGATGCTTGATTGATAGTGACTACTAGGCCTGTAAATTGAGTCGGGCAAGCCCGAAGCTCGCCCCATTCAGCCCGCTATTTTCGGGCCGAGCTTTTAAAAAAAAAAGCCCAGTCTGAGCCAAAATTTCAAGCCCGAATGAATTTCGGGCCGAGCTTGAGAAGAACTTTGCCAATTCTGAATTAAACCATTTTATAATTTTTATAATCATATCTAATATAAATTAGTTTTTTTATAAACTAAATTCAAATTAGTCATTTACCTCGCCAGAAAATAAAATAACTAGTATATCTCCCAAAGGCATTGCCATGCTCCATGTAAGTAAGAAACATTTGAACATTAACAATGAATATTGATTTGTTATTTTCATCTCGTGTACAATTGTTATGTACTTGATATTTTTGTTGCTCATATTGTTCAAAAATATTAAATTAGTTAATCCCAGACGGCACTATTATATCTCAGTTGATTGACTTTTGCGTATCCTCATGTCCATAGCATATTATATACCCTTAGCCCACACCCCATCAGCACACTCCCGCACATGTGCTTCATAGGTTTTTAGCAAAGAGGTGCTGTTGCCCTAGCTTGGTCCCCAAGCTACCCTACTCCCTAAGCTAGCCTAGTCCAATATATTGGTTGTAAAAGCCTCTAAAATTATTGATTGCATGATAATCCTTATTGAGAGAACTTTTCGTGATTTGTGTGTGTGATCTATTTGTGCCATTAATTATTCAAATTAAACAAATAATCAACTACTCAATTGCATCACAATGTTGGCAATGTGATAGCTTGGGCAATGGAAGTAATCACATACATACAAGACAAAATATAAGGTAAGGCGCATGCTCGTAAACAGAAAGACCAGATAGTTAAGTCGATTCTGATGTATGAGGCCAAACATAGTTAGGATAATAATATCTGAGGAAGAAATGGAACTCGGCATATCTACAGATATGTTCAAGGAGAGCGAAATATCCCACCAATTCCACAAAGTAACTACTACACCCCACAAAGTCTATGTTTTAGCCATAGGCACAACATAAAGGATATATTGTCTTTCCCTCCCTTAGTTTGGTTGAACAAGAAGGAAAGGGATGTTCACATGATTGTGGTACTTGTGGTACCCTTATATATTAAATAGAGGGATCCCTTTGTTTATTGCCTTCCTACTCATTTATTTGGCCCGTAAGGAGAAAACTACTCCATTCCTGCCACTTCCCTTCCCTTTATCGTTCTACCAAACCATGTGAACTAGATCCCCTTCCCTTTGTTTATTGCCTTCCACTCTTCCTCGATGCAAACACCCAAAATTGGATCCAAAAACAAAACAAAACACAAGCACTGAAAATTGTATTAACAAGCTAAAGAATGAGAAATCTCTTTAAACATCACCTATTTATAGTAAATGTAATCCTACTCCAATTACGAAAGAATTAAAAGACCAAAAAACCGTTCACTTGCCCTAATATTTCCTAGAAAAAACTAATCCTGGTGTGAAACGCAACGCAATTGACATACACATGAATACACACAAACAAAAATAATAATCAAACATATTTTCTCTCAAATCATCTCTCTTAAATCTCATTAATAAATAAATTGATTACAAGAGAGGGCCAAGGGCCTTATTATAGATAATTCTAAACTTGGGGAGCAAGTCTCCTAGTTAAAAAGGGAACTAAATAACCCAATAATTATCTCTAATAATAATCTAGATAATAACTAATTAACACTAAAATACTAAAAATAAAATAAACACGCTGAAATTAAATAAATGGCCCGACGTGGGGCTATCCCATGCTCATGTTGCTCTCCCCTTCTTCTTAAAGCTCATCCCAAGTGCTATAAGTAATGACTACCCCTTCTTCGAAAAGCTGAACCACGAACTGTAAGGGAGATTTGTAAAACCCATGTCACACCAACAAATATTTGAAATATTTTGGACTCTTCATTTGTAACCAAAAATAATTTCATTCATGTTGTTTGGACCCAAATAATAAATTGTGCATAAACTGAAAATTTGGAGGAGACCTAAATTTTTCAAGACCAAAGAAATTTGCCCCTTCGTGATTGAACCCATGCTTCAAATGCAGACCAAAAGAAATTTGTCCATATGTAAGTGTGAAGGCCACATCTCCCATAAATCCCCTTATAGCTGATGGGTCCATACTAAAATTGATTGTTAGGTCCATATTAGACCAGCTGACCCAATCAAATAAGAGTCCAATCCCTTTAGACTCCATACCGTCCCAAACAAAACAAGCTCATCGTCGAACAAACCGACACAAGCCCTAGCCTCCATCTCCACTTCATCGCGGCCACGATCCCTCACCTCCACGACGCTAAATATTGCGGATTCGCCAGCCTTTATCTCTCCTTATCTGCTCAATTCCACACCGCAGCTCTCTCGGTGCTTTCCTCTGCCCAAATCACCTGTCCTGTCATCTTCACTAGCCTCCACTATGGCAGCATCCACGACCACTAAACCAATGCTCTCCTTCGATCTCCTCCTCTTGGGCTCCCTCACCCAAATCCGTACTACTCATGTCGCCATGGCCTTGGATGGCGACGGTTGGTGATCTCCCAATCTTCATCGGCTTCGTCGGCAACCGAAAACCCATTGTTCTGAACCGTGTACCCGTCGAATGGCTTCTCGTCGTCGCTCTAACTTCATAACCTTTATTTGTTCACCCAATTTTTTTAACTGGGCCACAAAATCAAATCTAGCCACCGCGGTAGTGGCCAGTTTTGGAGCATTGATCGTTGTCGAGTACACGTTTTACAATTGATTGCCCGGGACTCTTGTCATAGCTCGTGATATTGATACACACACGATTGACACACGCTTGTGTGAAAAATCAGGAGCTAACCTGGTTCTAATACCACTTTGATGTGAATCGCAGCGGAATTGACACATGCATGAACACACACGAACAAAAATAATAATCAAATCATATTTTCTCTCAAATCATCTCTCTCAAATCTCATTAATAAATAAATTGATTATAAAAGGGGGCCAAGCTCCTTATTTATAAATAATCCTAAACTTGGAGAGCAAGTCTCGAAGTTAAAAAAGGAACTAAATAACCTAATACCTATCTTTAATAATTATAGTAATAATAATCTATATAATAACTAATTAATACTAAAATACTAAAAATAAAATAAACATGTTGAAATTAAATAAATGGTCCCACGTTATCCCACGTCCACACCAAATCCTCTTTATTACATTTAATACTAACAATTAACAAAACAAAACAATAAACCCCTATTATACATCACTCTCCCCCCCCCCCCCCCTCCCCCGAAAGAACTTGAGGATGAAATTGGAGAACGGACTGCACAACCACACTGAAAATATTTATTTATTTTTCTTCTTTTTTTTGAAAAAAAACTAATTTTGAGAGGTCAAAGTTGTATAATTTCAATCCATAAATGCTAGTGGGCACAAAACAAGATACAGACTCAATTTATTCAACTTTAGTAAAAACCATGGCCCGAGCAAGCCTCCTTTTTAAATGGACATGCAGCAAGTGGGTTTGGGTTACCCAACAAAAACAAGTACAACGCTTATTTCCCTTAAGATCACATATAGAGTTGTGTCCAAACAGCCCCATATCAAGGAAACAACCTTCCTAACCAAATACGATGCCCATCTTCGTCGCAAACCTCATTGGAGATGGCAATGCCAGTTAGTAGTGGATTTGGGTTGTTCATCTCTTTCTTTCCCTTCATCTCTATTCAATCTAATCACGATTCAAGGCCTCCGGGGTCAAAATCAATCGAGGGTTTCAAAACCCAAGATCCGACCATCTCGAATCATTGACAAGTTGTTATACCATCATCTAAGGTCGTCGGAGAGCGTAGAAGTCAGCCAGAGTTACATCAGCAATCTTTGGTAAGCACTCAAACTCTTCTTTTTGTTCAATTTCACATTCTTATACTTTTCTTTCTTCGATTTTTCCTTGAGGACAAATTGGGCTGCGATTTGGCAGATTTCACCCTCCTTCTCTCTTTTTGTTCTCTTTAATCACAGCACTAGGGTTTTCAATTTTCAAGGGTTGTAGAGACTTCAGGTGGTTAGGGTTTGCAGCGGATTGGGTTGGGAGGTTTCTTAGGGGTTCTTTTGGGTTACAATTAGGGTTGGGTGTGATTAGGGTAGTTCCTCATGACTTGCACAATTAGGGTTCAAAATTTGGGTTAAGGTTTGAATTGGGGCGATTCCTTCAAGTTTTGATAAGAATAGGGCTCGTTGATTCTTCATCTCATCCCTTTGCTCCTTGATTTCATCAATCATTTGAACCATGGCTTCTTCTAGGGGTGTCAAACGATTTCATAATCTTTGTTTTGAATTCTCTTCTTAGGAGTCATTAATGGTGAGTGAGGACATACCCACACAAGCTTTGATACCAATTTAATGCAAACATCAAAAAATTGAATCCAAATAAGAGACAAAAAATAAGCACAAATCTGAAATTGTATTAACAAAACAAACATGAGTAATCTCTTTAAATCATCACCTATTTGTACCAAAAGTAATCCTACCCCAACTAGGAAAACTAGGAAAGCATTAAAAGACCAAAAGACCCTTCACTTTAATATTTCTTAAAGATGACTAATCATCTTTTATTACATTTAATACTAACAATTAAAAAACTAATCAATAAACACCTATTTTACATCATTCCTCCTGCTCCTTCCCCCAACCAAAAGGACCACTATATCCCCAGCAATCAATTTACAATGGATGATTGCTAGCTACAATAGGTTTTGTTATTTATCATCTATACAGGATTATAACAACTTCTTACCCAGAATATTAAGAATTAACATTAAAGAATAGAAACTTGAAACACTGTTCACTGCCCAGACTCCATAATTAAAATCTTCCAAAGCAAGTGGAAATATTAATTGATTTTATGGTTAATCCTCTGTGATAATGCTGATACACGAGATAACCCCTGTTTTAATAGTATAAGTCTTACCCCCTATAACAGGGACCTACCTCAAAAATAGCCTTATCACAAGGGTATGTCATATAAAAAACACCTCAATAATACCCCCAGGGTTTTTTTTTTTTTTTTTTTGGGGGGGGGGGGGGGGGGGAGGGGAGGTGTTATGGTAATTCTTGTTATTGTAAAACAGGGGTTATCAAATATATTAATTACCCGGTGAAGAATATTGCTGTTGGTAACCAGACGATTTTCTAGGTGTTGCAGCGCCAATGCGCATGGGCCTGCTCGAACAGTAGACACCGTTCATTTCGGTCATAGCCTGAGACCTCTCGTTATCATCTCCAAACCTTACAAACCCATAACCTTTTGAACGTCCAGTATTAGCATCAATCACAACCTTAGCAGCTTTCACAGATGGAAATTTACTAGAAAATGTTTCGTGCAATAAGGTATCAGTAACATCCGAAGCTAAATCTCCAACAAATATAGAAAGATCAGAACCGTTATTGGAACGCTTATCGCCCATGCTAAACGCAGCCCAGTTCAAACGGAAAGGTTGTTCTGTATTAGGCATGGCAATGCAAGTATAGGTCTGCAGAACTTTTTCAGCTGCGGCGTGTGAATAAAATTCCACAAATCCATAACCCTCAGGAAAGCCAGTTTGCTTGTTTCGAATAACCTTAATGGAGGCAACCTGCATCAAGCAAAACCACATTTCTTGAGTCCTTTTGATGTATTTAAGATAATTTGTGGGCATTAAATTAGAAATCATACCCATCCCGTTGTACAGCAATAAAAGCAGCAAAAGAAAATTAAAGAGTCAAGAAAACACCATAACACCCACTTCGTCTGCTTCTATATTCTAACCAAGTCTTCTGGTTCCATATTTGGATATAGATAGAATGGTTTACAATGCCCATAACATCACAAAGGCCTGAATGTAACAGCAATCTACTTCTCAATTTTTTTTATTTGTCATATTACTTCAAGTGGATGTTGGATGAAGATATTAACTCATATATAATATATAGTCTAATATACAAAACATCCTTATGTTCTCTTCTGTTTCCAAATTTGAGTAAGGATAGAACATAGGAATAGAAGCAGAAAAAATATGTTGGTTGAGCGTAAAAAAAATCCAACATCATTCTTTAAACTAAGCAAATATCTGTTGCATAACTTTAAAAATTGAAATCCCAACTAAATCATTATCCCCAACATACATTCTCCTCTCCAGTTTTTACAAGTTTGATATAAAAATTAAGTTTAAAATAAAATGCGTATAAAATCCTACATAGAATTAAGATTAAAAAAACCAAACAAATAAGTATTAATCCTCTCAACTTCCCTTTTGACAGCCCCGTGAATATCCAAGAACTGTATTAGGGCATATCCAATGGTTGTGTAAACAACCCTTTCGTGCAAAATAAACACATTTAATGTAAAGAAAAGTGTGATCCAACAATATGTAGGGAATGTGGACACAACAATAATGTGTATTTTATTTAACACACTCGACATACACTGCCACATCATATTTTTCGTCTCCAACTCATTTTCTAGCCTAATAATTGTATCTACACCACTATAACCAAACTAACTCATTCTCTCGCTTCTTTTATCGGATCTTGCTATTAAATTAATATTCTTAACACGTGTTTGTATGTATCAATTGTCCAAATGTGGATTCAAATTATTACACAAGTATATTAGAAACGGACCATTGGAGAAAAAACAATAGTTGTGTACACTTTTTATTGTTAAAACACCTTACACGCTGGCTTTACAAAAAAAAATTACAAAACCATTTGAGATGTTCTTAGAAGTCCACAAAAAACCTGTTCAGCGACTGTTCATCGATATTGACAGGACATCATTGCCATGAATGTGCTCTTCTATCCTAGGATAACGTATGAGTATGTTAGTCGGATCTCAAGCCACCATCTAACCTAAAACCATTTGGTTTTAAAGGAGAGCAAACCTTTAATCTTTTACCGGTTCACTCAACATTGCTGTCCCGGGACAAGGCAAAGGCTTTTTTTGTACTCTCAGTCCATCACAATCCCGCCAACAAACGACACGGACAAGAGTCGAACCCGTGACCATTGGCTCTGATACCACTAGTGGGATCTCGTACCGCCATATAACGTAAAACCAATTGGTGTTAAGGAGGGCAAACCTTTAATCTTTTAAAGGTTCACTCAGCATCTTTGTCCTGGGGCAAGGCATTTGTTGTACTCTCATTCCACATTTTTATAACAAAAATTTAGGAAGATACGGGAACTATTAAAAGCTTGTTCAAGCAAAGTGCAATGAAGGGGATCTCCGAGACTGAGTGGAAGAGATGGCTTGAGCTTGAGTGGTTGACTTTCGCCGTACATCTTCAGAGCATGAGGATTACCACATACTGGTTAGGCTCCCTGTGCTTGTGGATTGAGTGGGGGGAAGAAAATTAATTTGTCACAGAGGATAGAAGAATTGAAAGGGTTATTGTTGCTACAGATTCGTCACGGTTAAAGAGTATCTTGTTAAATGGTGAGAAGAATTCTTGAAGAGTCAAACCTATTTATGAGTCGAGAGATAACAAGTAAATTCCATTTGAAACAAGAATAAGATTCTCAATATTGTGACTAAATTTGAATATTAGGGTTTCACTAAGAATCAATATATACTTTCAAATTACCACAATCCAACTGTTATATTTTATTTATCCAAAAAAATACAAAGCTATAAAAAAAATATAAAAAAAATAAAAAAATTACAAGAGTCTGGCTAGCAGTCCACCCTAGGTCAAGGAAACAGAAAAACATAATATACAAAGGTGGTTAATTACAAGTTGATCCATAAAAGAAAAAAAGTCTAAAAAAACTAATAATAAAACCATCACACCACCACCTCCCTTCATCTCAATATAATACAACACAAAGGAAGTTTCTGGAAATGTTTTGACAAAACACACCAAATAGATGACATGAATTTAAGCCTCTTCAATCCATCTCCTCATTTTTTTTTAAGAATCACCATATTCTCCTTGGCCTTTATCCTGTGACCCATAAAACACCCAACTTTTCCATTAAGAGATCGACGTAACTTCTATGACGCACTCCAAGTATGCAAAACTTCTACAAAGCTTTATTTTTTTAAAAAAAGGAAAAATACGTAAAAAGTCATGGGATAAAACGATGACCAAAACCATCTCCATTCGCTCTACAAAACACACTAATGTGGAGATAAATACACCAAACTCTCCTCTTCTTAAACAACTCACGCGTATTCATTACCATTAGGCAAAGTCCAGGTAAAAACCTGCACTTCAGATCAAATAGCTAATTTCCAAATCATGTGAAAATATTCTAAAAAAAAAGAATTCTACGAAGAACCAATCAAGGCATCAAAAAAGAATTTAGATTCCTCCTAGAGGATGGATTCCATGAGCATGCTCCAGATGATTTATCTTCCATGTAAGAGCCATAGATCAGTCTGATTTAAAGATGAGACATATAAAAGGGGATACAAATCAAAAAGACTCCTCCTCCATTCACACATTGTGATAAAAGCTAATCCAAGAACTCTTTCCCACAGTGAAGGAGCGAAACAAAAAAGAAATAAAAAGCCAAGTCTGTCTCTGAGGAATGAATTCCCAAGTGTAACAAAAAGAGCCGCTCAGTCACCTTAGATTGCTACCCGTTCTATGAAACACCTTGAACGAATGTGCACTCTAATGTTTCCTATATGTATCGATTGACGTTTTTTATAAATCCCAAATAAAATCTTTGGCATAAAGATTGTCGTATAGAAGAGTCCAGAATTACACATTAGTTAAACAAGGCGTTATCAACCACAATAAATGTTAAAAATGAGAGAGAGAGAGAGAGAGAGAGAGTCAATGTTAGACCTCGCCAGTAGAAGCAAAACAACTTCGTAGATAATCCTCGTCCATCCAATTATGTAAATCACCCACCCAGATCGTCCGGTTCTCCTCACCCGATCCTTGTTGTTGCTGATGCTGATGTGGCATAGGATGGTACGGCATATAGTGCGGCGAGTAATGAGGCATCATCTGGTGCTGCATTACCATCGCCGCAGCCGGATACTGCACAGCCACCCACTGCTGCTGCCCCGCCGCCGGCTTGTTCTGTTGTTCCGTATCAGACCCATTATTCGTCTGCATCTTCAATATCCAAAAGATTCACAAACCAACTCACTTAAATAATAAAAAAAAATGTTTCTCTTGTATTTGTGTTACTACGAATCTGAGTTTGAGAGAGAAAAGAAGAGGATTTATGTGAGGATGACGGGTTCATGAGAAGCCCTGTTATTTCTCAGCCGTTGGATTAAGCGGTGCTTAATTATGTGCACCGTAGATTTCTAACATCTGGATATACTCGTGTTTTGGTCTTAGTCGGCCGCCACTTTCTGTTTCCTCCTCTCGTACTGAGCATTTGTTTCATCAGGGTTTCCTTTCCTTTTTTTCCTATTTTTATTTTTACATCCCTTTTTTTTCCTTTTCTTACTAATTTTATTCTATAGTACCAAATCTAAGGTGGACTGGCTGTTGTGTCCATATTTTACCAAAAAAAAAAAAAAGGGTTGTTGTGTCCATATATAGATACAGAGTGAGGACGCTTAGGTTTCAGTGTGTGTTCGATTGATACCTAGTACTTGCTACCAACACAAGTGTCCATTTCCATACCCTCACATTCTTATTTATGACACACTGAAAAAGTACCAAATCAGTGAAAAACAAATTCAATTACTGCATCTTTCATTAATTCGACTTTCAAAATTTTAAACATGCATATTAATTTTATTAACGTTGACTTAATCAATATTTACTAATAAAAACAACTATATACCATTTAAGATCGCTGCAAATAATTCACGGACATATTAAATGTGAATATAGGCATTGGACACGATTATAAACACAACTGTATTTTCAACTCACTTGTACGAGAATCATTAACAGCATAACAAATTTAATACATTAATCCCTACACAAACATAGCATTAATGTGTACCAAACTGGTGGTGCAAAGCTTTTTCGAGGTTAATAATGAGCTACTAAAAAGTCTAGTTTTTATTTATGTCCTAGACGAAGTTTAGAGAATATTTGAAAATTCTTGCCTAGTATATTATTTATTCTATGTCTAATATTTTTTGTTTTAGGGGCTGTTTGGTTAACAATAGGCAAAAGAGTATGACCCTATTAAACAATCATTAGACAAAATTAAAGTCAATTCAATTAATTTATTTAAAAACAGTTTTTATATTATATTTAAAAATGTTAAAAACAGTTTTTATAATATTTTTATATTACAGTTTTTAAAAAAAATTGTAAAACATTTTCTTAACAATTTTTTATAATATTAAAAACAATTTTTAAAATATTACAAAACACTTTTTAAATATTCACTACAGTTTTTTTTACTATTTAAAATATTTTTTAATTTTTTTAAACTTTAAAACTGCTTTTATAATATATTCAAAAAAGTTTTTAAAAATGTTAAAAATAGTTTTTACAATATTTTTATAATACGGTTTTTAAAAAAATTTGTAAAACATTTTCTTAACATTTTTCTCTAATATTCAAAGAAGTTTTCAAAACATTACAAAACAGTTTTTAAATATTCATAACAGTTTTTTTAACTATTTAAAACAGTTTTTAAAATTATCTTTTAAAAATTTAAACCTGTTTTTATAATATATTCACAACAGTTTTTAAAATTGTTAAAAACAGTTTTTACAATATTTTGTGAATACGGTTTTTAAAAAAATTTGTAAAACATTTTCTTAACAATTTTTTATAATATTAAAAACAGTTTTAAAACATTGCAAAACAGTTTTTAAATATTCATAACAATTTTTTAATCATTTAAAATAGTTTTTAAGTTATATTTTAAAAAATTAAAACCGTTTAAGAAGTTGGCAAATTTGTTGACAAATATTTTCAACTCAAATAGGTAAGCAAAATTTGCCTATATGAGGTGTTGTACATTGACAAATAATGCCACGACAAATTGTGCAACCAAACAACCAAAATGTGAGCAAATTTTCATATTTGTCAACTTTTTGGCATTTGACTAGGGAAAAATTGCCAACCAAACGGACCCTTAAGTAAATAGGACTTATTGTACTATCCTTACTTAAGTCGCACATAACAAATCGCATAATTTTTCTGATGTGGAAATGGTTGAAAATTTTTGTTTCTTAAAAATTATACCTTACTTATAATATAGTAATTTTGATGATTACGACGTATTGTGCATGTGCATATATAGTCTACTTTTCTTATAAATTCAAAGTTTTTTTTTTAATTTTATCTTAATACGTTCATAAATATGACGTTTTGAGTTTTGTATTTTATTTAAGGGGTTTAAACAATTTAGTCCCTTAAACAAAAATTAATACTTGATTAGTCCATTCATTATCCAAAATGCTCTTGATGCTTTTTTATTGTCAAAAGACAAATGTAGCCTTAGATGATGTCACACGTGTTTGATCGCAACCTTCTCACCATTTCAAACTGACAGTTCCGTTTCCTATCATTTTGCAAACATCAATAGTATTCCAAACACCCAGTCACTTCGAACTCAACCATCAGCTCTAACTCTTCATCGAACCCTAAAATTCCTTTTTCGATGATCCAACTCTAGTGTGAATCACAACTGTGAAGAAGAAATTGATCAGGTATATTTTGATTATTAACCGTTTCATTTCCATTAAACAAAATCAAATGAATGAATATTTTCAATTTGGAAACCCTAACCTTGAAACATAAACAAAATTTTCATTTACAATGATATTCTCTTCCTACTAACTGCCTTAAAAACTGCTGCATTATCCTTCCAACAGGTGTCTAGAGAAGTTACCCATGATCTCCAAGTGTCCAACTGATGCATTCCCATTTTTACATCTGTTCTGACCCGTAACTGCCATGGAACTGCTCTAAAACTGTTGTATCAGTATCCCAACGGGTGTCCAAGGAGTTATCCCATGCTCCCACATGTGCCACATTGGTGCAATCCCGTTTTTGCACCTATTCAGCCCAGCAATTCCCATGAAAACTACCCAAATCCGTTTTGGGACAAGCACAACTGCTCTTTGAAGTCAACTAGCAACAACCCACGAATTAAGACAATGCCACCTCAAAAATATAAGCAATCCAGCCCACCGATGCAATCCGATGTTGCATAATAGGTGTGATCGAGGAATTCCCGATCACAACCATATACCTCATTAAGAAGGAAATTACTACAATAATGTCTAAAACTAGAGTTATGAAAGCCTATTTGTGACACCCAACAATTAAATATCGGGTGATCAGTCCTTTATCCAACTAAAACAGGAATCTCATCCGATTCATTCTTAGCATCACTGTCGAAAACATTTTTTAAATTTAACTAACCACCTAATATTTAAAAAGTTGATGCCAAATTGTATCTTTTTATCAAACAATAACAACAAGTGAGATGATCACCATAACCAAACCATCCATGCAGTAAAATAATCTGAACTAAACACCAAATAAATAACTGAGATAAAACAGTATCGTATAAATTATCGACTCTCAATATAAAATTACAACTAAACATCTAATGAAATCAAACTGAGTCCACAAATACAAAGTTTGATAAACTAAATAAAATAAATAGCTAAAGGGACAACATGCCCAAGTGAGTAACTGACCAGCATCCTACTCTAGGAATGAAATAACCGACGCGACTAAGTCCAAATCCTGCAAGCATCCATACGTGTTGCGACTACACATCCCTGGAACAGATCGTTAAGTTTGGTGTCCCTGTGGTTGGACACATAAAAGGTTTTGAAAATATTTTGCAAGTTCGGGTCAGAGCCCAAGTAAAACCATTTGAAAATATTTAACAAGTATTTAAATTGCAGTTTAAATGAACAAATATCTGATACACATGTTAGGTTGCGTACACTCTCTTGAGTTCCTCACATCTCATATATTGTGCGCACCTGGCGTCTTCTACTAAGCCCACCTAGTTAAGTTTCCCAGTCTAACTAGGTCTTAAGCATCTAACTAAACATAAACATAGCTCTCCCGCACCACCCATACAGTACGATACAGTATACCATTAATTATTATTAAGCCTTTAGTTAAGTTTTTCATTAACTTACCCCGTACCGTCCATACAGTACGTTACCGAACTAATAATTAACATTTCTCTTAAGCTATTATTTTTATCCTCGTGTTGAGTTCTCACCCTTACTTTACCTTTAGATTCGCACTATCTATCTTTTCAGCAATCACACATAAGTAGATTAAGCATTGTTTAGATGTACACTATCTTATCTCCTTACTATCACACATAAGTAAGATTAAACATATATATATATATATATATATATATATATATATATATATATATATATATATCTAAATATATATTTAGTGTCTCCTCTTAGAAGATTGACATGTGGCAACACTAATGAATGCACTATTTTTACACCTCCATAGAGTATTGACACGCGGCAACACTAATGAATGCACTATTTTCACACCTCCATACCTCCATATTCAAGTCTCCCTCTTTTCATTGATATTTGAAGAGACCCGATAATCAAGGTTCATGTATCCATAGACAATTCGGCATATTCTACCAAAGTGGGCACTGAAACTATAAAAAGAAAGAAACACCATTTGTATCTCCCCATATCTCTTCCGTTTTTCTCTTTATCCCTATCTTTCTCTTCCTCTTCCCACCTATCTTTAAACCCCGTTTGTTCACCCCTGCTGCAAATCCTGTCATTGAGCCCGCGTCAGGAGAAGAGCAATAAAATGTGTTGAATTTGGCGGGCATCGCTATTATGGAGGCGCTTGTATAATTGACTCAGTTTTTGTGTAGTATGATGATAAATGATTTGATACCTGTAATGCTACGTACGGGGGAATCTGCTCAGGCTGGAAAGTTATTTTTATTTTTGTGTTGGGTTATTATTGTAATTAGGTTTTATTGGGGGTTCCAATGACGTTCGACGGGTTAAGGGTGTGTGAGGTGGTAGGTGATGGTTGTAGTGGTGGGTGATGGGGATGATTGGGTGGTTCTGGTTGGTTTTGAGTGGAGGTGGGAGAAGAAGATGGGTGGTTTGATGGTGTAAAGTACGGGTGGGAGGAGTGGAGGATATAGGTTTAGAGTTGGTGTTTTTCCGGTGAATAATGATTTTGGGTTTTTTCGGTGGTTTTTAAGTTTTTCGGTTGTGGATAGCATGTGGTGTCCAGAGTTTTTGGTTTTGATTTGGGTGGAGTTTTTGGTTGAAATGAATGTCGAGAGAGAGAAAGTGGAGGAGAGGGATAAAAAATATGGAATTTGGATTTTTTTTAATGCTAGTAGCAAAGGATGGGGCGGTATGACTTCATTATTTTATTAGTTTTTTATATTTTTATTGTTATAAAAAGTTCACTTGGAGATTTTCAGGTTGAAGTGTGAATGTATTGTGAAGAGGATGGTTAATAGTTGTAATTCTTCATTCCTTGGGATTGAAGATGCCAAAAGGTCAACATACTATTTCACAGTTATCAACTTATAGTCAGATTTGTATTCTTTATAATTTTTAATTAGGAGAAAAAATTGTAAATTGGTTATTATTAGCTTTTAAACATTATAAAGGAGATTCATTCTTATTTAAGTAGCATGTATTGTTTTGAATTTATCAAACTTATTGATCAATTGGCCATTTTGTTCAATATGGCACTTCGTTTTTTAATGTGCTGATGAAATTCACTCGAATACAACTCAACAATTTCTACAAAGCACCCTATATATATATATACTAGGGTGTACCCGTGCCGATGGCACGACGATAAATTAGTTCTCGTGATAAATTTGTTCCCATTATTTCACCATTATAATTCACTAATTCACAATAAACCAATTTACATAATCAAATAATTTGTGCGATCAAATTGGGCCTAAATCAATCCAAATATGTAATATAACTGTCGAACCATTAACATGGCTATAGTAGCAACCAAAAAGAGATCATTCAAATGAAAAACCAATGTAACACAACCATACACAATGGGTATATTTTTATACTAATGATATTTCTAATATTTAATATATCTTTATAATAAAGTAGTGTCAAATTTATTACAAATAACATACTACTTTAATAAATTATATATGTCTATTTCGTTATCTAATTAAATTTTATGTGTATAATATATATCTCGATATTAAATATATGGTTTAATGAACTATAGAAATTTACTTAGTTATATTTTTTATATATCTTTTTCTCATACATATAGTACTACACACTTTAATATTATACTCCCATCCATCATTTTATATGCTGAAATTTATATCAATCTTTCACCATCCTTTTTCAATTGCATATCTCACCTAAGATCCATGTGTACTTTTGAAACCTCATAGTCAAATCTCCAATTCCCTCTTCCTTTTGTCTTATCAAATCACAAATTCTTTCAAGACCTTGTGCCTCGTCTTGTCATTCCCACTTGGGGCCATTTACATTTCCATATTGTTAATATATAACTCAGTTTATACATTTCCTTTTACCTTATCTCAAAATCTTTTGGACGAATTTTTTTACCTATGTTATTAATATTTTTGTTTTATCTTTATAAACTATTTTAATTGTTACTATATTTATAATATTAAACTACTATAGCTATAAATAGCTAACCTTGACAGAAAAAATAATTGAACCCTCTTATATTCATAATATCGCAATGGAGGTTACAAAATCGAAAGGAACTTACATTCCATCTCTTTCAACATCTCTTTCAACATCTCATCCAGAACTTTCTAATAGACTTTTACACGCATGGATGTACATCCACCATGAGACAACAAAAAACCAGTCGATTACATCGCCATTTTGAAGGTGCTTGGTTGGTTTAGGCAGCAAGAGATTCGGAAGATTGCAAGGAAGATTCCACAGTCTCGAAATCACGACCTTAATGAGCTTTGAGTAAGATGAAATTTACCAAGCCATTCACGTTAGATATAGGGGGTTTGGATGTTTTTTTTCTAATGTTGGTTGTGTTGGTTGCCTTGGTCCATCAGATCTGAAACTCATTTAAATACCATGTAAAAAAAACACAACAATTGTGCCTTGGTCCATCAGATTCAGATCTGAGTAAACAGAACATTTGAGGTTGAGTCACAACCCGTCGGAGATGGATGAAAACCCGTCGTAGGTGATTGACAATAACCTTCCAGAGATAAACCACCTCACCTCAGATAAACCGATGTTGAAACTGGCCTGAAACAAAAAATTTAAAACAAAAGCCACAAAAAATCAAGTGACAGTAGCAGGACAAAAACTGAACAAAACCGAACAAAAAAATGGCTTTATATGTTTACCTCTAAAATCGGTGAAAATCTTATTCCACACATAAATATGTAGAACCCTATCAGAAAACAAAACGGAAAAAAAATATCTTACATGTTTACCTCTAAAGTCCTGCTGTTTTTATGGGTTTTGGTTCATACAGTTGAACACGCTTGAATAAACGAACATGCTTGGACAAAACACACAAAACTCAGTTTGTAAATATGACATATAGTTAAATATCATATACAGTACGCTTGGACAAAGTTACCATTCATTTTGTTTTCAAAAACCAAATGAAAACCACAACCCATTTCATCAATCGTTCTAAAGAAACGCAGTATATAACACAAAAGACAGAGTAATATAACACGAACGCAGTATATAACACAGACTTGAACAAAGTTACCATTCATTTGGTTTTCCAGAGTCTATGGAGGTATGTATATAACACAAAAGACAGAGTAATAAAAAATCTCCTAACTGGGTTTTGGTTCATACAGTACGGTTGCACAAAGTTACCAAAACATTGAACACGCTAAAAACAAATACAGGTGAAAACAAAACTCAATTAACAAAACGTTGCCTTCGAACTGTTATGGGTTTTGATTCACTCAAATACACAAACATTAGAAATCTAACACATATATGTACATGTAAAAACCCACAAAGATTGCTATATCGAACATAAGCATATTCAAACATACGCTGCTTCAAACATGACCCATATATAGTAGAAAATTTCACCACAAATCAAATGCATATACTGAGTAAGAGAGAGTCTTCAGTTTGTGTGATTCCATAAAGGATCTCCAAAAACAAAAAATTGCAAATCAAAAAACAAAAAAAGGTTATCGATCAAGAGAACTAACTCGCCGTGCTATGACATTACTTATTTATGAAAACAGAAATAGAAAATATAGCAAACATAAAAGAGAGACGTTCAAGTCTTCTAAAACTTGAACTCAACCCCTTAAAAAGAGACGAACCAGATAGTTTGATGAGTGTGACAGAGTTTTCATACTTGACCCGAACAGGACATGCGAACTGACCCGCGAACTCCACACCGCAAGAATCCATTTTGATCTTTGCTTGGCGGATTTCTGATTTTAAGCTTTTGTTTTGAATCGATTTTGGTTTCAATCGATTTTGAGCTTTGCGTGTTTTGTGGACATAGAAATAGGCGTGCTTGAATCGATTTTGGCCAAGAGTTTGAAGAGAGAGAAAGACATAAAAAATTCAATAGGCATTCTTGTGGACATAGAAATAGGCGTGCTTGTTTTGTGAACAATCGTCGAATCTTTTTCCATGAAACGCAGAGCTTTAAGTCTTCGCGCGTGTGATTCTTAAAAGGAGCTGCAAAAAATTCAACCGTGAGCTATTTGATATCAGTAGATAAGAGTTCTGTACATGGGTTTGAGATGGATAATGGGATGGACAACTGTGGAGCTCGGAGGATGAGGGAGAGCGAGAGGAGAGAGAGTGTGGTGTGGGGGGAATAGTGAGTCTCGAGACATGGGAATTTCAGAGGCTTTATTAGTCTGGAGATTTGTCCACTTTAATGTCTTGAGCCTTGTGTCGGCCAAGGGTTTATTACCACTTAACCCCTCTCTTTAGCATCATTTCCAAAGGATACACGCTCAACCCCTCTCTTTAATCTCAACCATCAGTTGATAAAGACCAAACTAATCAACTTTCAATCTCAACCATCAATTGGCCTAGACAAAAAAAGCCCTCCTCCTTTATTATATATATATATATATATATATATATATATATATATATATATATATTACAACATCTCTCGGTGTTGATGTAAAAAATTAGATCGCTCTAATTATTCAATCACAGATAAATAAAATAAGACAAAGATTTTAAAGTGGTTCAGCCTTATATGAATGGCCTACGTCCACTGTTATGTTATTACTGAATGTTTGGGAATTCTCGAGTACAAATTCTTTCCAAAAATTCCCATCCCTTTGAATGAGGGTGATACAAGGTATTTATAGCCCTTAGGCTGTACCTGAAAGGGTTGATACATTAAATGATATACATATGAAAGGGTAATACATTTAAGGCAGCGTGTGCGTTAAGATGATGAACATTCAATGAATAGTTAAACTGTTGATTATCTGGCAATTAATGCTACGGCCGAGATGCAGCTCGGACCGCCTTAGTTGCTCGTTGCTCAGGAGTTTCTCAGAGCGCTAGAGTACCTCGGAGTGCTAATGTTCCTCGGTGTATCCTCGTTGCTCGGAGATAACATGAGTTTGTCGGGGAAATGAACTTCCTCGTTGTTATTATGCCACGTAGATTGACACGTGTCTTCGTATTATTCGTCCATATCAGCATATTAATATTGGTATCAACAGAAGCCCCCAATGTTTCATATTTCGAACTTTGAGGAGTATGGAACATTCTTTCTTGGTATATGGCGATATTAAATGATTTTCTTGGGTTTTAGGAGCCTTTTCTTCATATTTGAATTTCCTTCCAAATTCGCAGAATCCGCCATTTTGCTTCGGTCTTCGTGCCTTTTTTGTCCTTTTAGCCGTCGGAAGTTCGATAGTTTCTTTTTGTAATCATTTCTTTTTCCATTTCCCAAGGCACAGTATTTAAACTTCCCAAGCGATCATACCGTCCTCTACCTTTTCCAATTTTCTTGCTTTCGAATTCTCCATAATCTTTCTTTCTCTTGTGCGTTCATCCCTGTTTTCGTTCGTTGTCAATAGATCTCCTTTCTTCCTGTAAGATCTTTTTCTTTCTTCTTTTATTCACCATGGTTTATATTATTCAATCTATTAAAAAATTCCGTTCTGATTATTCCATTCCGTCTTGGGTAACTCTGGAGAATCTTCCTGAGCCCTTTGATTATTTTCGTTTGGCTGAGGGACATTGGTTCCCCAGCCTCTTTATTGCTGAGTGTGGATTTTCTTTTCCACCCAACTCTTTATGCTTAGAATTCTGCCAACATTTCGATGTTGTTCCTGCAAAAGTAGCCACCAATACATGGAGAATAGTTAATTGGGTGCATAAATTAAATCAAAATCATGGAACTCGCATAGGAATTCCCGAGATTATGTATTGCTATAGATGGGCTATTTTAGATAACGTTTATTATTTAAAAACCAGATTTTTGAATAGAGCTTTAGTAGTCAATCTCCCTGATGCCAACAGGGATTACTTTGAACATGGGTTAAAAATTGGCAACATGCTCCTTTAGTCGGAGACGAAGTGTATGAAGGTCCCAAATGCCCCCCATATGGCAATGGGATAGGTTATTCTCATTTTATTTTATTCTCGAAATTGTGACTTCATCATGTTTGAATAAATGCATGATTGACATTTCAAATTGTTTTTGTTTGCAGTTAATGGCAAGAGAAAGACTCCTAAGGAATCAGAAGTTAATATAAGGCAATTGAAACATATCTGGAGCTTGCATCAGAAAATTGCAGACGAACACATCAGGTCTGCCTCATACTTGTTGCAGTACAGGAGTTATAGGTCGTCTTTTACTGCTTGCCCTGTGGTCAGCTCCAGTGATCCAGTGCAAATTCCTGAAGACTCTGATCCGGAATCTCATATTCCTTTGAGCCAGAAAATGGGCAAGAGAAGAGTTCCCACTCTCTTCGAGGAGAGTTCCTCTGCTGGCGATGGGAAGAAAACCAAGGTTAATGTCCCAAATGGGACAAAAAAAATTGATGATGCTCCTTCTGTTGCTGTTCAGAAGGTTTTCGAGAAGCCCCCACTGGCTCCTGTGCAGAAGGATGCACCTATTGAGGTAATCACTATCTTACCAACCAAAAGTTCCTCTTTGGTTGATGTTGCTGAAAAGGCTCCGAGGAGATTGAGGAAATCCTCCCCGGTCAGTATTTTTGGAGCCATTACCCAGCTCCCAACTGGTGGAGATGGTGTTCCAATTATTGTTCCTCCAAGCTCTACGATGAGTTTGGCAAAATTTTCACCCATCCCCGAGGTGCAAGGTACTGAAGAAGACCTTACTCGGGATGTGGTTACTTCTCTGGCTGCTCGTCATTTGGCTTCAGTAAGTACCTCTACTCCGAGCTTTTTATATTTTCATTTGTTGTTTCCCATGTTTGTTTCTGATTTCATTTTCCTCTTTTGATTGAAGTTGACGAGCTGTTTCAATTTAATCCTTAAAAATGATGAAGCAATCAAAGCTTCTTGCTCCTCGTCCACTGTGGAAGGAGCACTGGAGAAAGCTATTAAATCTGTGAGTGAGTCCCGTCAGAAGTATGACGATGATAAAACTGAATGGGAGAAGAAGTTGGCTGCGTCTGATGCAGAGAAAGTACAACTGGGTAATAAGGTGAAGGACTTGGAGAGAGAGAATAAAGACTATGCCGAGAAACTTTCAGGCTTTGGGGAGCTGGAGAATAAACTGAAGTCAACTGAAGAAGAGTTGACACTTCTGCGTGAAGCAAATCGTCAGAAGGAGGAGTTGGAGGCCAAGCTGAAAGCCTCCGAGGACCTTTTATCCGAGAAGCTCTCCTCAGAGAAGATGAAGAGAAAAACGGCTGTGAAGAAATCCTTTCGGACTGGTTGGGATAAAGGATGGGATAGGGGAGTAGCTGCAATGATGACCCAGGTGAATTATGGAAGTTTGAAATTCTTCCATGATGGTTGGGTTGCTGCCTTGCAAGAATTGAAGGTGAGCGAGGACTCTGAGCTATTTCAACAACATCTCCCTGGTCCTCCTCCAGTTATTGAAGACGAAGATGAAGACGAGGCTGCATCTGAAGAATCTTCAATGACAGGGGGTGATCAAGTCCTTGTTCCAACACCCAACCAGACAGTCACCGAGGAGATTTCTTCGTTGCTTACTCCTCCAGAACAAGCCCCAGCTTCTACCAATCAGATCAATGTTCCCACCGAGCAACCAAGCTCCTCGTCCCAGCCTCCCGAGGAAATCTTGGGAGACAAGGAAAAGGTGTGAAGTTGTTCGGTACTATCTTTCTGTTTTTCTTTTACTTATCCTCTGTATTCCAAACGATGTAATTTTGTTGATGATGTAATAAAATCGCATCTTTTTGTTCCTCTTCATTGTTGATGCTCTGTCTGTTTTTATTTATTAACTCTTGCCTTCTCTTCTTTATTAGTTTGTGGCTATAATGGAACTTATATCTGCACATGATACAAAGCTGATACAGCAATGCCATGAATATTATAAGGCTGGCCATACAAATTTGAGTGTATCAGAAATTGCTGACATCCTTGGCCATGATGCTTCAGAACAAGCAATTGAGGCTTATCAATACCTAAAGGATTTACTTGACCGAGCTGTGGCCAACAACGTGGACTACTATGACTTGATCGAGGAGCTTCATTGTACCTTAGAAGATATTCAGAATCAGCACAATGAATCAACTGCCTTATTGCACAAGGAATATGAGAATAGGTATCAACAGCTTTCCTCTGAGACAGGTCACAAAAAGATCATTGTTGGGTACGATGTTAGGGAGAGAACCCTAAAAGGTGAAGTTGAGGCCTGCAGACAGATCGCCGAGCTGCTGGAACAAGAGAACAACAATTTGTAGAAAAAGTTGACACAATATGAGTCTGCAGCTTCATCCTCTACTGCCTTGGTACCGGTCACTGATGAAGGATTCTCATTCTTAGAGGTTGAAAACGCCAAATTAAGGCAAGAATTGGATACTTTAAGAAAATCTGGTGTTTCTACTACTGCTCGGGGACGAGGAAGAGGTTCTCGTGGGTGAGAAAGAGCTGTTCAAAATGTTGTCGAGGAGCAAAGTTCTCCACCTGCTCGGAGTCGATCAAGAGTTCTCAGCCGTAATGTTGAAGAAGCTCGCACTCAGTCTACTTTGGAAACTCAAGCGTTCCAATTGAATGCAAAAGATCGTGCTTTGTCTGAAATGTCCAAGAAAAACCTATCTTTGGAAGATCAACTTACTGCGACTAAGTCTGCTTTGAATAATAAAGATGTTTTTGCCAGGAGCCTTCACGAGCAACTAGAGAGAATAACTTTCCAATTCCACAAACAACCTCGTGAGTTTTGGATGGCAGGCTACAATGAAGCCCTTTGTCACTTGGATGCTCGCCTTGAAAATGCCAATAATGAAGGTTATAAACAGGGATGGTTGAACGCACTGGGTGTGTTAAAGCTAGAGCAGGGCCATTATTTATGGTATTATCATGCTCCTGGGCTACTAGACTTGTCTGTACCGCCTTATAAACTGGACATGGAATGGATCCCAGCTCGTGCTATTCCTCGGAGCTTAATTTCAAAATATCTTGGTGACTATAGTCTTCATTCTCAGATTGAATTATCTCATCCCGAGCATCTCTTGGATACTCCTTCAGTAATGAATGTCAGAATGTTGAGGGACTTGAATTTTATCAATTCTCCCCAAACATTAAATGATCCTCCTGTTGGCGAGGAACCTGTATCGAAGGCTGAAGGGAAAAAACCAATAGAATAGGATTTTCAATGTAATAGTTAGCAAACATATGTAACTTGTAATTTATTTTGAATTTTAATGAAAGACTTTCATTTTCTATTTGCAAATCTGTATTGCTATTCTTTTGTACTTGTCTAACACTTTTACATCTGTGCATATGTATCTGTTAAAAAGATAACAATTTTGTGTTGTTCATCAACCAACTTAGTAATAAACAGTTACAAGTATCAAAAATGTTGTTCGATCACTTAATAATAAAGTAATGAGTATAAAAATGTTTAAAATTTTTCCAACCAACTAAGGTTGTAAAATTGTACTCGTCGACCAAGTATAATTAGCGAGAGTTTTCATAAAATGTGTCCGACCAACTAGGTTGATGGACCCTCCTCGTCAATAAGTTCTCCTCGTTGACCAACTACAATTAGTGGGTTTTTATCCCCGACCAACTATACTTGGCTCAGTTTGGAATATTTTGTATTTTCTGGAATGATTTTACTTTCTGACCAACTTGTTGGCATATTTTATTTCTTAACCAGCCAAAATTGGCATTTTAAGAATGTTGTTCTCGCCCTTTTACCATCCAAAGTTGGTCGTGGGTTTGAACTATTAGGTTCTTTCGAACTATCTTGTCCACAAGCTCTTTTACCAACCGAAGTTGATCACGCAAGTGTACGCCTCCTAACCAAAGGAGTATAATTTGTTCTCGCTATTTTACCAACCGAAGTTGATCACGCTCGAACTATCAGGTTCTTTCGAACTATCTTGTCCACAAGCTCTTTTACCAACCGAAGTTGACCACGCAATTGTACGCCTCCTAACCAAAGGAGTATAATTTGTTCTCGCTATTTTACCAACCGAAGTTGATCACGCTCGAACTATCAGGTTCTTTCGAACTATCTTGTCCACAAGCTCTTTTACCAACCGAAGTTGATCACGCAAGTGTACGCCTCCTAACCAAAGGAGTATAATTTGTTCTCGCTATTTTACCAACCGAAGTTGATCACGCTCGAACTATCAGGTTCTTTCGAACTATCTTGTCCACAAGCTCTTTTACCAACCGAAGTTGATCACGCAAGTGTACGCCTCCTAACCAAAGGAGTATAATTTGTTCTCGCTATTTTACCAACCGAAGTTGATCACGCTCGAACTATCAGGTTCTTTCGAACTATCTTGTCCACAGGCTCTTTTACCAACCAAAGTTGATCACGCAAGTGTACGCCTCCTAACTAAAGGAGTATAATTTGTTCTCGCTATTTTACCAATCGAAGTTGATCACGCTCGAACTATCAGTGTAGTGTATCACACTAGTATTCCCAAAAAAACTTGTAATAAAAGGAAGAAGATGGTGAAACATCATCGTTTTATTCATAATGAAGTAATTGCTTTACATTTTACATTACTGATAATACTTGCGTAGGTGTTCAGCATTCCATGCATTCTTAAATTCCTCTCCTTCTAGAGTTGCTATTCGGTAAGTTCCTGGTCGAACAACTTCTGTAACTCGGTAAGGTCCATGCCAGTTGGCTTCAAGCTTATTGTGCTTCTGAATGACCTTCTTTAACACATAATCCCCTTCTTTTAAGTCGCATTTCTTCACCCTTTTGTTGTAGAACAGAGCTGTGCGTTGTTGGTAAGAAGCATTCCTAATGGTTGCCTCTTCTCTAACCTCCTCGAGCATGTCCAAATCTAATCTTCTCATCAAGTCACTGACTGGGGAATTAAAATTCAGCACTCTGTGTGTTGGGAGACCCAACTCAGCAGGTATTACAGCCTCACTTCCAAATGCCAGCATGTATGGTGATTCTCCAGTTGCTGTTCGGGGAGTTGTTCGATAAGCCCACAATACTGACTGTAGCTCATTAATCCAATTAGATTTAGCCTCACTTAGCCTCTTCTTCAAACCATTTAGTAGCGTTCTGTTTGTCACCTTAGTCTGCCCATTGCTTTGAGGATGACCTGGTGCTGAATGGGTCTTCAGGATGTTTGATTGTTGACAATAGGCAACAAACTCCTTGTTGTCGAATTGTGTTCCATGGCCTGTGATGAAGGCATGAGGGAGACCATATCGACAGATGATATTCTTCCAGACAAATTGGTATACCTTCTCGTACGTCATATCGATAAGGGGTTCAGCCTCTACCCACTTAGTAAAATAATCTACTGCGACGACGAGGTACTTGAATCTTCCTCGAGTGGTCGGCAATGGTCCAACCAAATCAATTCCCCACATGGCAAATGGCCAAGGGGAAGTTATGGGTGTCAACAATGCTTGTGGAGTTCGTCGGATGGAGGAAAAACGTTGGCATTTGTCACATTTCTTAGCATAGGTTATACAATCAACCCTCATCGTCGGCCAGTAGTATCCTTGCGTCATCATTCTTTGCAAAAGTGTCCGACCTGCCACATGTGCCCCACAAGACCCTTCATGGATCTCTTCAATCAATTCTTTCACCTCGGAGGGGTGTACACATCTCTGCAAACCTACCATAATTCCTCGTCTATACAAAACACCATTAGTTAGTACATACTGAGCAGCTTTAAACTTCAATTTCTTTGCCGCGAGCTTGTCCTCTGGAAATTCTCCCTCTTCAATATATGCCCTGATGGGATCCATCCAAGATGGTCCTAAATCAAGGGTAATAACATTCATCGTCAGGTTTTCATCTATGCTCCGACTTTCCAGTACTTCAATTGGTATCGTTCTTCGCAGCTCGGTACGAGTAGCTGATGCTAGTCGGGCCAGTGCGTCTGCTTGTGCATTTTCTATTCTGGGTATTCTGATCAACTGAATGGCATCAAATTCTGCCAATAATTCAATCACCTTTGCATGATACTTGACCATTAGTTCTCCTTTAACCGCATATGTTCCCATCACCTGATTCACAATTAATTGAGAATCACTGAATACCATCACTTGTTGTGCTTCCATAATCTTTGGCTAAATTAAGACCTGCTATCATGGCCTCATACTCAGCCTCATTATTGGAGGTTTTGAATTGAAATCGCAAGGCATATTCTATATCTATCTCGTCTGGGGTTTTCAAAACAATCCTTACTCCACAACCTGCTGTGCAAGATGACCCATCTACATACAATCTCCATGTAGGTAACTCGTGTTCAAATTTCTTATCCAATAGAGTTCCTCGATGGAATATCTGCTGTTCTCTTTCATCTTCCCCTGTTAATTTTCGCTCCTCGTCGACCATCTCTTCTCGCCCTTTTACCAACCAGAGTTGGTCTGGGTTTGAATTTGATGATCTTTCTACATCCACAAGCCCTTTTACCAACCGGAGTTGGTCTGGACTTATGTCTGTTGATCCTGTAACATCCACAGGTTGATCAGTGAGAACTTTTTATTCCTCTAGGGTATCAGGATATGTAAACTCTGCTATAAAATCTGCTACAGCTTGCCCTTTCAATGATGATCGGGGTTCATACACAATATCATATTCACCGAGCTCTATTGCCCAGTACATCAGTCTCCCTGACTTTTCTGGCTTATGAAGGGCTTGTCTCAATGGCATGTCGGTATAAACAACGATGGTATGGTCTTGAAAATATGGCCTCATTCTTCTACTTGCTTCAATTAATGCCAATGCCAATTTTTCTAACTTTGGGTACCTAATCTCTGCACCTCAGAAAGCCTTACTTGTGTAATAAATTGGCTTCTGGACTCCATTCTCCAATCTGATCAATGCTGAGCTGACTGCATGCTCCGATACTGCCAGGTATAAGTACAACTTTTCTCCCGTTATTGGCCTTGACAACAGTGGAGGTGTTCCCAGATATTTTTTCAAGTCTTGAAAGGCTCTTTCACATTCATCATTCCACTCGAAAGTTTTTCGAAGTGTTTTGAAGAATGGTAAGCACCTATATGTTGCTCGAGATACAAATCTGTTGAGCGTTGCAACTCGTCCTGTAAGACTCTGCACTTCTTTCTTTGTTGTTGGAGATCGCAACCCTAAAAGAGCTCTGATCTTTTCTGGATTTGCTTCAATGCCTCGCTGGTTTACAATGTACCCGAGAAACATTCCTTCTCGTACTCCAAATGTGCACTTCGTCGGGTTGAGCTTCATCTAGTATTTATCCAGTTGATCAAAAGTCTGACTTAAATCAACTAAATGATCAGCAACTTTCTTGCTTTTTGTCAGCATATCATCGACATAGACTTCCATATTGCAACTGATTTGTTCGGCAAAAACCTTGTTCATCAGCCGCTAGTATGTCGCTCCTGCATTTTTCAAACCAAAAGGCATAACATTATAACAATACGTACCCCTAGGGGTAATAAAAGAAGTACTATCCCTGTCTTCAGGTTTCATCTTGATCTGGTTGTAGCCTGAATAAGCGTCCATGAAGCTGAGCAGCTCGTGCCCAGAGGTAGCATCCATTAACTGATCAATTCTGGGTAATGGAAAGTGATCCTTTGGGCAGGCCTTGTTGAGATCAGTGAAATCAACACACATTCTCCATTTATTATTTTTCTTATTTACCATCACCACATTTGCCAACCAGTCCGGGTATTTCACATCTTCAATGAATTGAGCTTTCTGGAGCTTGTCGACTTCCTCTTGAATAAATTGATTCTTCTCGGGGCTAAATACCCTTCTTCTCTGCTTTACGGGCTTGATCTCCTTATTCACATTGAGCTCGTGACATAAGAAGTTTGGATCTATTCCTGGCATGTCCTCATGACTCCATGCGAAAGTTTTCTTCCTATTTCTCAAGAAAGTTATCAACTCCTGTTTTATTAAAGCATCCAACGATGAACCTATCTGGGTTACTCGTTCAGGGTGCTCGTCGTCCAGAATAACATTTTCTGTAGATTCCACCACCTGTCCTTTTACAAGTTGGGATTCATCTCTGGGATCGAGAGTTTCAATCTCTGTATCTTCTTCCACCTGGTAGGTAGTAGTCTTTTTCCTTGATTCTTCAAGCTCCTCTTGCTCGGCAGATGAATAATAGCATTCCCGAGCTACATTTTGATCACCTTTCACAACTCCTACTCCAAAGTTTGTTAGGAATTTTAAGCATTGATGCACTGTAGATGGAACTGCTTCAAACTTCTTCAAACCAACTCTTCCCATGATGATGTTGTAAGCTGACTGCACATTCTTATCCATCACAAAGAAGCGTATTCTTTCTGTTCGACAAGCAGGCCAAGTTCCAATGAATATATCCAACTTGATCGTCCCAAGTGGAAAAACTTTCTCGCCAGCAAAACCCAGGAGGGGTCTGTGATACGGTTCCAATTGAGATAATTTCATATTCAAGCTGTCAAAGCATGAATAGTACATGATGTCTGCCGAACTTCCATTGTCTACCAACACCCTTGAAATCACTACTTCCTTCATCCTCATTTTGATCACCAAAGGATCGTCGTGAGGATAAAGAACACCTGCTAGGTCGTTTTTTGAAAAGCCAATGACCAGCTTCTCTTTGTTTACCTTCCTCGGACGATCGTCCTCGGCCAGATTTATTAGCTGAATATATGAACAAGCTTGAGCCTCTCCAAGGTAAGCCTTTCTTTCTGCAGTAAGGTCTCCTCCTCCTGCATCTCCTCCTGTAATGACATTACTATAAATGACCCAAAACGTATAGAAAATACCTCTCGTTCTGGATGTCTTAGTTTCTTGGGAAGGTCGGGGTCATCATCTGGATCATCTTCACGGTTTCTCTTCTTTTTCTCTTCTGCTCGATGAGGAGATATAGACTTCTCTCTAGCTCGGTCGTTATTTTTTCTTTCACCTCCCCGATCAACATATTTTGCTAGCTTTCCTCTTCGGATGAGTGTTTCAATCTCGTTCTGAAGAGCTATGCAATTTTTGGTCATGTGACCATGATCTTTATGAAACTCGCAATATTTATCCTTACTCCTTGAATCAGGGTCTGACCTCAGTTTCTTTGGCCATTTTACCTCCTCGTTGTTCTTGATTTCTTCCAAAACATGATGAATACCCATTTTCAAAGGAGTACAATTGTCGTATTTCTTCAGGACTTCCCATGATGATTTATTATTTCTGGAACGTTTGTCACCGCCATTGCCCTTATGCTCTTTATTTTTAGACTTGTCAACGTCCACCTTGGTGTCTTTATCCATATTCTTCTTTGCAGCCATAGCTTCCTCGGCATTCATGATTTTGGCCGCTTTTGCCATCAACTCTGACATAGTTTTAGGTGGATCTTTCGTCAAGGTGTAATACAATTTATTAGGCAATAACCCACTCATCAAGGCGGTGATTGCTGTCTTTTCTTCGTAATCTATGACTTCCAGTTTCTCATTATTGAAACGAGTTATGTAATCTCGAGTACTCTCACCAGATTTTTGTTTAACACTTAACAAGTGTGCTACTCGTTTTACTGGCTTTGCTCCAAAACAGAAATTGCCAATAAACAACTCGGCCAACTGAAAGAAAGTTGAAATCTTACCCCTAGGAAGATTGTTGTACCATATCTGGGCAGCTCCAGTAAGATTTCCTGAGAATGCTCTACATCTCATCTCGTCGGGGACGACATAGATGTCGGCAGCAGCTTGATATTGCTCTATGTGAAGAACAGGATCTGTCTTTCCATCATATTTGGGGGTCACTACAGGTGCTTTGAACTTTGACGGTGTAGGAAAATTCACAATGGCCTGTACAAAAGGTGTTCCTCGAACAAAAGTTCGTTGTAGGGGGTTCTTTGCCTTGGCCATTTCTCCCAATTTATCCTCCAACCGTTGGAGAGATCCTTTCCACGCTTCATTTCCTTCCTCGGGCCTATTGGTTCGAGCAATTGATCGTTCTGAGGTAGCTTCTTGAGATCTATCTTGACGAGAAGCTGCTCGTGATTGTGCTGATCCTTCTCTTAGATCTGATGGTTGTCGAAAACTCCTCGATATGGTCTTAGGTGGACTCCTATTCCTCCTAGGGCCTAATCGACTGAAAGGAGACACCCTACTCAGTCTTTCTAAAGCACTGGGTCTTTCTGGAGAGAGGGTGATATGTTGATCAGTATCTGTAGACCTTATTGACGAAGTTCGCCCAGGTTGATAAGAGAAATCATCAGACTCCTCATTACGACGTGACTCAGTACGCCTGGATCGTGAAGAAAGTAAATAAGTTTGCCTCTGACCACTTTGCTGTCCTGAACGTGCAGGTGCACCGCCATGAAGGGTTTGTATGAGTTGCCTCATTATTTCTTGCATGGCGGTTTGTCCTTGAGCCAGATTCGTCATAATCCCGACTAGATCTGGAGGTGCAGAGGGATTCAGAGGATTTCCAGTATTTCCAGCGTTTCGATTGCTAGATTCTGGATTATCCGCCATTGATGATGAACGATTTTTGGTGAAAAACGATAGTAACAATCGTTCCCACAGACGGCGCCAATCTGTTGATGTAAAAAATTAGATCGCTCTAATTATTCAATCACAGATAAATAAAATAAGACAAAGATTTTAAAGTGGTTCAGCCTTATATGAATGGCCTACGTCCACTGTTATGTTATTGCTGAATGTTTGGGAATTCTCGAGTACAAATTCTCTCCTGAAATTCCCATCCCTTTGAATAAGGGTGATACAAGGTATTTATAGCCCTTAGGCCGTACCTAAAAGGGTTGATACATTAAATGATATACATATGAAATGGTAATACATTTAAGGCAGCGTGTGCGTCAAGATGATGAACATTCAATGAATAGTTGAACTGTTGATCATCTGGCAATTAATGCTACGGCCGAGATGCAGCTCAGACCGCCTTAGTTGCTCGTTGCTCAGGAGTTCCTCGGAGCGCTAGAGTACCTCGGAGTGCTAATGTTCCTCGGTGTATCCTCGTTGCTCGGAGATAACATGAGTTGGTCGGGGAAATGAACTTCCTCATTGTTATTGTGCCACGTAGATTGACACCTGTCTTCGTATTATTCGTCCATATCAGCATATTAATTTTGGTATCAACACTCGGGATGGTCATAATGATGCTCACTCGCGTACTCTACTATCAGTCCAAGTACCTCTCATACCTAATCATGGACTATTGGTTCGGAATGTCTCCTCGAGCAGTCAATCAAACCACACATATTGGGGGCGAACATATACCTAACATACCCAAACGACTTGTCGGCATCACTATTTCTCTCACATAATTATCCACTATCAGTACTATGCTCTGGGGCACAAATCCAGACCTCACTGGAATCGTCAAGGTGAGATCTCCCACTGTGCGGGACCTCTATGATAGAAGGTACTGTAAGTATGTTAACTTACACAAAAACACATATTAGGCCTACACGCAACCTAACCATATATATATTCAGTATAGGCACACACTTGGCCTATAATAACAATAGTTTTTTTGCCTTTAGTACCATCTACAAAGATATATTTAGGCTCCAACCCCATATATTTTTAGAATTATAAAAAGTCCCACAACCACCCAAAACCGCCTATAACTTCCCCATAACCACCCATCATTCTTTTTGAAGAAAAGGGCACTTGTCTCATATAGGACCAACAACTAAAAAAATAAAAATACGGGAGTGGTGACAAATAAATATTTATAAACAGGACTAAATACTTAACATCCCTAATAATAAATTCGTATAGGTATATACTCAACCTATAATTATATTCAATATAGGTATACACTCAACCTATAATTAAAGTCCATACGTACTATTTATCCCTTGAATACTTATCGTATCATTAATTCACAACATTAACTCACTATTGTATTTTTTTCGAGTATTATTCTTTACCCGAAAGGCCCCTTGATACCCCTTAAGTTAATTCAGTAATTATTACTCTCATACCCTACTGCTTATAGCCTTAGGTCAGGGTTTACTCTTCCCAAAGCCCAAATTTCACATTCCTTATTTGTATCTCACTCCATTTACTATCGTCTGTTTAAAGTTCCCATATTACCCACATTCAGATCTAACTAAGTCTCGAACATATACCTATTGACTTCCTCTAAGTCTTTAATTTATTCTAGGATTAACCCCCAAGTTTCTCATAATTCATCCCAAGAGGAAATAACATCAAAAGAAAAAATTGGCCAAATCTGGGCAGCTGAATCGATTCGCCCAGGAAGCCGAATCGCTTCGCCTCTGAGCCGAATCGATTCGAAATGTAGCAGGTCTCTTCTTCCTTACATTTTTACGATTTCTCACCCTAATAACTTCCTCAAATCTCCATGAAACTTCACCAAATTTCAAACCAACATAACGAATCATTATATAGATGTATAGGAATGAGCTCCAATGTAAATTAATCATTAATTCATTACAATTTCAATCTAGGAATCAATTATCTTCTAAAAGTACATAAAACCCTAGTTTCTCATGTTTTTCATCTATTTTAGTCAATAACCCATATTTCATTCACATAAATCATTCCAAATCCTTTGATTTCATGTCACCAATATAAATAAATATCACAACATGCAATCCTACTTCAATTCATAGATTGCACCCATCCAAATTCATATTAAATCTTCCATAAATATGTAAATCAAACCCTATTCTACATGGGTATTATAACATGCTTAAAATAAACGCAAGACAAACACTTGCCTTTGGTCCAGCAGATCTAATTTCATTTGTTAATAATGTATTTGTTTGTCTTCCCCTTCATTCCACTCTCCAATGTTGATGGTTTGCAAGAATACGATTGAATCCTTTACGAACTCTCCCTTAAGCTTAAAAAATGATTTATCCTTCTTCCCTAATGGCCTCTTTTTTTTTCTATCTTTCTAACCCTAGCCTCTCCTAACTATATACTGATAAAGGCTTTGTAAATTCGTAGGTCTCTTTACCCTATTTTACCAAATGACTAAAACGCCCTCATACGATGCTGGTCTGGCCTAAAATTGCCCCGGAACCCAAACTATACCCCCGGTATACTATTTCGACTATTTTGACCCTTTCGAAATCAACTGTGGCCTCTAAATCATCATCCGAGTCACTTTATACAATTATCTTATTTCTACTTCAAAATACGACACACATTAAATTAAAATAAACCAAATTAATTTAAACTCTAAATCACTAAATTTAATAATTTCTCCGAACTAAATAAATTCCAAATCACTTATTTAAATACATGCTAAACCGCCAATTTAATTAAATCCTATATCCTCATAAATACGAGGTGTTACATACTTCCCCCCCTTACAAAGAAATTTTGTCCTCGAAATTTGGAAAAGACTAGTTTTCCAGGGTTTCTACACTACCTTAATCATGTACTCTTAAGATCACTACATATACTTCTATCTCCCCTAATCTCGAAAATTACTAAAAATAATTTAACTACCCAAGGCGCCCATAAACCCTATACCCACGCATAACTACATAATTACTACCCGGCACCACTAGCCTCAAGTCATAACATAGTTATCATATCCCTCAAATTTAACTTCATAAACGTATAATAACTACGGTACTAAACTCATGTCCTAATGGAAAAACATCTCCCCACTTCCAACGTTGCGCTAAGTTTCATGTGTGGAATGTCTTGCAAAGCGAAATCCAAACAAGGAACTCCCTCCTTAAATAATAAATAAATGTTTCTCTTGTATTTGTGTTATTACGAATCTGAGTTTGAGGAGGCAAGACGAGAGAGAGAGAGGAGGATTTATGTGAGGATGACGGGTTCAAGAGAAGCCCTGTTATGTCTCAGCCGTTGGATTAAGCGGTGCTTAATTATGTGCACCGTAGATTTCTGACATCTGGATATACTCGTGTTTTGGTCTTAGTCAGCCACCACTTTCTGTTTCCTCCTCTCGTACTAAGCGTATCTTTGTTTCTTCAGGGTTTCCTTTCCTTTTTTTTCCTATTTTTATTTTTACATTCCTTTTTTTTCCTTTTCTTAGTAATTTTATTCTGAAGTACCAAATCTAAGGTGGACTGGTTGTTGTGTCCATATATAGATACAGAGGGAGGACGCTTAGGTTTCAGTGTGTGTTTGATTGATACCTAGTACTTGCTACCAACACAAGTGTCCATTTCCACACCCTCACATTATTATTTATGACACACACAGAAAAAGTACCAAATCAGTGAAAAACAAATTTAATTACTACATCTTTCATTAATTCGACTTTTAAAATTTTTAACATGCATATTAATTTTATTAAGGTTGACTTAATCAATTTTTACTAATAAAAACAACTATATACCATTTAAGATCGTTGCAAATAATTCACGGACGTATTAAATGTGAATATAGGCATTGGACACGATTATAAACACAACTGTATTTTTGACACCCCTGTACGAAATCATTAACAACATAACAAATTTAACACATTAATTCCTACACAAACATGGCATTAATGTTTACCAAACTGGTGGTACAAAGCTTTTTTGAGGCTAATAATGAGCTACTAAAAAGTCTAGGTTTCATTTATGTCCTAGACGAAGTTTAGAGAATATTTGATAATTCTTGCCTAATATATTATTTATTCTATGTCCAATATTTTTTGTTTTAAGTAAATAAAACTTATTGTACTATCCTTACTTCAGTTACATATAATAAACCGCACAATTTTTCTGATACGGAAATGATTGAAAATTTTTGTTTCTCTAAAATTTTACCCTACTTGTAATATAGTAATTGAGAAATTCTAAGTGTACCAAATTGAAACCGCATTGCCTACATGGCGTGCTGTGATTGGTTAATTATTTATGGATATGAGTCCACGCCAGCGGCATTAGTTAATCATCGCTTGCCACGTAGGCAATGCGGTTTCAATGCGGTTTGAAATAGCGGTACATGTATAATTGCTCATAGTAATTTTGATGATTATGACGTATTGTGCATGTGCATATATTATATAGTCTACTTTTCTTATAAAATCAATGTTTTTTTTTTAATTTTATCTTAATACGTTCATAAATATGACGTTTTGAGTTTTGTATTTTATTTAAGGGGTTTAAACTATAATAGTCTCTTAAACAAAAAATAATACTTGATTAGTCCATTCATTATTCAAAATGCACGATTAATCTTCCTGATGCTTTTTTATTTTGACAAAAGACAAATATGCCCTTAGATGATGTCACACGTGTTTGATCACAACCTTCTCACCATTTCAAACTGACAGTTCCGTTTTTTGCCATTTTGCAAACATCAATAGCATTCCAAACACTCCACTCACTTCGAACTCGATCATCAGCTCTAACTCTTCATCGAACCCTAAAATTCCTTTTTCGGTGATCAAACTCCAGTGCGAATCACAACTGTGAAGAAGAAATTGATCAGGTATATTTTGATTATTAACCTTTTCATTTCCATTGAACAAAATCAGATGAATGAATATTTTCTATTTGGAAATCCTAACCTTGAAACGTAAACAAAATTTTCATTTACAATAATATTCTCTTCCTACCTATTCAAATATATTGTTATATATCTCATTAAGAAGGAAATTACTACAATAATGTCTAAAACTAGAATTATGAAAACCTATTTGTGACACCCAACAATTAAATATCGGGTGGTCAGTCCTTTATCCAATTAAAATAGGAATCTCATCTGATTCATTCTTAGCATCATTGTCGAAAATATTTTTAAAATTTAACTAACCACCTAGTATTTAAAAAGTTGATGCCAAATTTTATCTTTTTATTAAAGAATAAGAACAAGGGAGATGATCACCATAACCAAACCATCCATGCAGTAAAATAATCTGAACTAAACACCAGATAAATAACTGAGATAAAACAGTATCGAATAAATTATCGGCTCTCAATATAAAATTCCAACTAAACATCTAATGAAATCAAACTGAGTCCATAAATACAAAGTTTTATAAACTCAATAAAATAAATAGCTGAAGGGGTGACATAACCAAATGAGTAAATGACCAGCATCCTACTCTAGGAATGAAATAACCAAAGAGACTAAGTCTAAACCCTGGAAGTATCCACACGTGTTACAACTGTGCATCCCTAGAACAGATCGTCAAGTTTGGCGTCCCTGTGGTTGGACACATAAAAGGTTTTAAAAATATTTTGCAAGTACGGGTCAGAGCCCAAGTAAAACCATTTGAAAATATGTAACAAGTTTTTAAATTGAAGTTTAAATGAACACATATTTGATACACATGTTAGGTTGCGTACACTCTCTTGAGTTCCTCACTTCTCATATATTGTGCGAACTTGTCGTCTTCTACTAAACCGACCTAGTTAATCTACCCAGTCTAACTAGGTCTTATGCATTTTACTAACCATAAACCAATATAGCTCTCCCTCACCGCCCATACAGTATGATACAATATACCCTTAATTATCATTAAGCCTTTAGTTAAGTTTTTCATTAACTTACCCCGTAGCGCCCATATAGTACGTTACCGAACAACTAATAATTAACATTTCAATTATGTTATTATTTTTATCCTCATGTTGAGTTCTCACCCTTACTTTACCTTTAGATTCGCACTGTCTATCTTTTCAATAATCACACATAAGTAGATTAAGCATTGTTTAGATGTACACTATCTTATCTCCTTACTATCACACATAAGTAAGATTAAACATATATATATATATATATATATATATATAATATCTAAATATAAGTTTGGTGTCTCCTTTTAGAAGATTGACACGTGGTAACACTAATGAATGAACTATTTTTACACCTCCATAGAGTATTGGCACGTGGTAACACTAATGAATGTACTATTTTCACACATCCATACCTCCATATTCACGAGTCCCTATTTTCATTGATATTTGAAGAGACCCGATAATCAAGATTCATGTATCCATAGACAATTCGGAATATTCTACCAAAGTGGGCACTGAAACTATAAAAAGAAAAAACACCATCTTTATCTCCCCTTCTCTCTTCCGTTTCTATCTTTCACTCTATCTTTCTCTTCCTCTTCCCACCTATCTTTAAACCCTGCAGCAAACCCTATCATTGAGCTCGCGTCAGGAGAAGAACAACAGAAGGTGTTGAATGCGGCGGCCGTCGCTGTTGTGGAGGCGCTTGCATAACTGGCTCAGTTTTTGTTTAGTATGATGATAATGATTTAATACCTATAATGTTACGTACGGAGGAACCTGCTCAGGCTGGTGATTTGTTTTTATTTTTATGCTAGGTTATTGTTGTAATTGGGTTTTGTTGAGGTTTTCAGTGAGGTTCGACGGGTTGAGGGTGTGTGAGGTGGTAGGTGATGGTTGTAGTGATGGATGATGGGTATGGTTGGGTGGTTCTGGTTAGTTTTGAGTGGAGGTGGGAGAAGAAGATGGGTGGTTTGATGGTGTAAAGTGCGGGTGGGAGGAGTGGAGGATAGAGATTTTAAGTTGGTGTTTTTCTGGTGAATAATGATTTTGGGTTTTTTCAGTGGTTTTTAAGTTTTTCGGTGGTGGACAGCATGTGGTGTTTGGAGTTTTTGGTTTTGATTTGGGTGGTGTTTTGGGTTGAAATGAATGTCGAGGGAGAGAAAGTGGGGGAGAGGGATAAAAAATTTAGAATTTGAAATTTTTTCTTTTGATGTTAGTAACAAAGGATGGGGCAGTTTGACTTTATTATTTTATTAGTTTTTTATATTTTTAGTGTTATAAAAAATTCACTTGATGAGTTTCAAGTTGAAGTTCGAATGTATTGTGAAGAGGGTGATTAATAGTTGTAATTCTTCGTTCCTTGGGATTGAAGATGACAAAAGGTCAACATACTATTTCACAATTATCAACTTATAGTCAGATTTGTTTTCTTTATAATTTTTTATTAGGGGAAAAAATTGTAAATTGGTTATTGTTAACTTTTAAACATTGTAAAGGAAATTATTTAAGTAGCATGTATTGTTTTCAATTTATCAAACTTATTAATCAATTGGCCACTTTGTTCGATATGGCGCTTTGTTTTTTAATGTGCTGACAAAATTCACTCGGATACAACTCAATAATTTCTACAAAGCGCCCGCGCATGGCGTGGGGCTTCAAACTAGTGTATATATATATATATTAGAGCATCTCTCGGGGTGTTCATAATGATGCTCACTCGCGTACTCTGCTATCACTCCAAGTACCTCTCGTACGTAATCATGGACTATCGGTTCGGAATGTCTCCTCGAACCATCAATCAAACCACACATATTGGGGGCGAACATTTACCTATCATACCCAAACGACCTGTTGGCATCACTATTTCTCTCGCGTAGTTATCCATTATCAGTATGATAGGGGGAGAAATGGTATCTAATCCTACTGTACTCATATCTTAGTTTGGTGAAATTTATCTTAGGGGGGACGTCTTTCTAAGTAGGTCATTTATTTGATAAACGAGAGAATTAATTTAGGGGGAGTATTTATTTTACATGCATTTAATATTCTTCATATTCCCTATGGGTTTGATAGTTTGCTTAAGTGTGCAGGAATTATTCTAAATGGCAACTTTCATCGGCAAAGATATTGATCCTTGGGTTTTTGAGTCAAGCTATGTAATTTTTATTTTGGGTGGGATATTTTATTTAGTCTAGTAGAGCTTGACGGCCCTATATGATTTTTGTTTGGTTTTTATCCCGGAATAGCCAAAGGGGGATATTTGTAAGGACACAAGTCTCCGATTGAGTCTTAATGTAGTGTTGGCTCAATTTCGAACAAAAATATTTGAGTCATAGGAGAGTGTTTAAGTGTATTCATCCAAGCCTATAACGTGTTAGTTGAAGACGTAGCATCCAAGATTATAAAGCTTCATCATATGTCGGGTTTATTGTGCCTCGTTTCTACGTCAACAACATTGGTTCCAATGATCCTAAGGTATGAATGCATTACACACACACACACACACACACACACACACACACACACACATATATATATATATATATATATATATATATATATATATATATATATATATATATATATATATATATATATATATATATATATAAGTTTGGAAATTTATTGGGTGTATTTATAATATACAAGTTTTGGGCTTAAATGGAATTTTTCATTTTCTGGTAAGCCGTTCGAACGACTTTACTAACGATGTTCCAGTGCGAAAAAAAGAAATCTCGTTAGAAGTCTCGCAGGTTTTGACAGTTTTCTCCATGTTTCCACTATGTTTTCCCCACTACTTTTTGACAGAATTATGACGTGCGGAAACCAACCTTTTCAAAGTAACTTTTTCATATTCTATTATCTCCAAAAAGAGAGCTTAGAGAGCTTAATTCCAAAAAGAAAGAGTTCATGTTTTAGGTGTGTGATTTTCAAGAAAAATTTTCTTAAACACTTAAGTTTACATCCAATAGTTTGTTTATTCCAAGTTCCTTTATATATATAAAATGCATTCATACCTTAGGAGCATTGGAACCAATGTTGTTGACGTAGAAACGAAACACAATAAACCCGACATATGATGAAGCTTTATAATTTTGGTCGCTACGTCTTCAACTAACACGTCATAGGCTTGGATGGATACACTTGAACACTATTTTATGAATCAAATGTTTTTGTCCAGAATTGATCCAACACTACATTAAGACTCAATCGGAGACTTATGTCCTTACACATTACTATGCTCTGGGGCACAAATCCAGACCTCAATGGAATCGTCAAGGTGGGATCGTCCACTGCGCGGGACCTCCGTGATAGCAGGCACCGTAAGTATGTTAACTTACACAGAAGCATATATTAGGCCTACACGCAACCTAACCATATATATATATATTCAGTATAGGCACACACTCGACCTGTAATAATAATAGCTTTTTTGACTTTACTCCCATCTATAAAGATGTATTTAGGCTCCAGTTCCATGTGTTTTTAGAATTATAAAAAGTCCCATAACCACCCAAAACCTCATATAACTTACCTGTAACCACCCATCATTCTTTTTGCAGAAAATGACACTTGTCCCATATAGGACCAACAACTAAAAAAACAAAAACGTTGGAGTGGTGACAAATAAATCTTTATAATAGGACTAAATACTTAAGATCCCTAATAATACATTAGTACAGTTATATACTCAACCTATAATTATATTCCATATAGGTATACACTCAACCTATAACTAAAGTCCATACGTAGTATTTATCCCTTGAATACTTACTGTATCATTAATTCACAACATTAACTCACTATTGTATTTTTTCCGAGTATTATTCTTTACCCGAAAGGCCCCTTGTTACCCCTTAAGTTAATTCAGTAGTTATTACTTTCATACCCTGCTGGTTATATCCATAGGTCAGGGTTTACTCTTCCCAAATCCCAAATTTCACATTCCTTATTTGTAACTCACTCAATTTACTATCATCGGTTTAAAGTTCCCATCTTACCCACATTCAGATCTAACCAAGTTTCGAACATATACCTATTAACTTCCTATAAGTCTTTAATTTATTATAGGATTAACCCCCAAGTTCCTCATAATTCATCTCAAGAGGAAATAACATCAAAAGAAAAAATTTGCCAAATCTGGGCAGCTAAATCGATTCGCCCAGGAGGCCGAATCGATTCGCCTCTGGGCCGAATCGATTCGAAATGTAGCAGGTCTCTTCTTCCTTACGTTTTTATGATTTCTCACCCTAATAAATTCCTCAAATCTCCATGAAACTTCACCAAATTTCAAAACAACATAACTAATAATTATATAGATGTATAGGAATGATGCCCAACATAAATTAATCATTAATTCATTACAATTTCAATCCAGGAATCGGTTATCTTCTAAAAGTACATAAAACCATAGTTTCTCATATTCTTCATCTGTTTTAATTAAGAACCCATACTTCATTCACATAAATCATTCCAAACCATTTGATTTTGTGTCACTAACATAAATAAATATCACTATATGCAATCCTACTTCAATTCATAGATATCCAAATTCATATTAAATCTCCCAAAAATATGTAAATCAAACCTTATTCTATATGGGTATTATAACATGCTTAAAATAAACGCAAGATAAACACTTGCCTTTGGTCCAGCAGATCTGATTTTTTTTGTTAATGATGGATTGTTTGTCTTCCCCTTCAAACCACTCTCCAATGTTGATGGTGGTGAAAGAATACGATTGAATCCTTCAAGAACTCTTCCTTAAGCTTTGAAAATGGTTTCTCCTTCTTCCCTAATGGCCTCTTTTTGTTTTCTATCTTTCTAACCCTAGCCTTTCCCAACTATATACTGATAAAGGCTTTGTAAATTCATAGGTCTCTTTACCCTATTTTACCAAATGACTAAAATGCCCTTATACGATACCGGTTTGGCCTAAAATTGATCCGGAACCCAAACTATACCCCCAGGTATATTATTTCAACTATTTTGACTCTTTCGGAATCAACAGTGGCCTTTAAATCATCATCCGAGTCACTTTATACAATCATCTTATTTTCACCTCAAAATACGACACACGTTAAATTAAAATAGACCAAATTAATTTAAACTCTAAATCACCAATTTTAATAATTTCTCCGAATTAAATAAATTACAAACCACCGATTTAAATAAATGTTTAATCACCAATTTAATTAAATCATATATCCTCAGAAATACGAGGTGTTACATACTTCCCCCCTTACAAAGTAATTTCGTCCTCGAAATTTGGATAAGACTAGTTCTCTAAGATTTCTACACTACCTTAATCATGTACTCTTAAGATCACGACATATACTTCTATCTCCCCTAATCGTGGATAATATTAAAAAGAATTCAACTACCCAAGGCGCCCAGACACCCTATACCCGTGCATAACTACATAATTACTACCCGGCTCCACTAGCCTCAAATCATAACATAGTTATGATATCCCTCAGATATAACTGCATAAACGTACAATAACTACGGTAATAAACTCATGTCCTAGTGGACAAACATCTCCCCACTTCCAACTTTGTGCTAAGTTTCATGCGTGGGATGTCTCGCAAAGCGAAATTCAAACAAGGAACGCCCCAATACACTACTACCTAACATTACCGGTCATCGAGATTCATTAGGCCCTCAATCCATTGCACGTACCTCTAAATCCCCGTCTCTTGACATAAAATTAGACTCGCCCACTCCTATGTTACAAAAGACAACATACATCATGACTCTGATACCACCTGTAACACCCCGCCTAATTAAATACCGGGTGGCCAGTCCCATACCAAATTAAAACAGAATATACAGTTGGCTCATTCTTAGCATCACTGTCGAAAACATTTACAACTCACCCAATACCCAATTAAGCTGGTGTTAAAAAACTTTCCAAATTTAAATTTAACAAAATCCATTTTCAGTTTAAGAATAACACAACACATTTTATTCTACAATACTGATAACACAATAAATAACACAAAAGAATTTAAATGCAATTGGAATAAACATTCCCAAATAATATAAATCCTTTACAATAATCCCAACAATGTTAAATGTATTAAAAAGACCCGAATACAATAGTATTTGACCTCGATAGAAAAGAGAACTGAATCCTTTGGGCGACATGCCCTCACTATGAATACTGTGAATCAAAAGATGGAAGGCGTCTAGGCAAAAACTCCATAAATCCATAGCCTGTCATAATCCGCTAAAGTTGGCGTCCCTGTTGCTGGACACCTGATATAGAGATACAATAAAAGAGAAAATATGCAAGGAAACGGGTCAAAGCCCGAATGTGTAGATTATTTTTAAAACAACAAGTATTTAACAAGTGCAATAAAGCATTTATTATGTACATGTTAGATCCAACTCTCACTTGCAATTCTCACCTCTCAACTAGAGTGCACACTTAACGTTTCCTATTAACCTCCTAGTTAATGGTTCCTCTTTTCTAGTCTCCATATATAAATTCCATTCCCATATCATAATCCCCGTATGTCCCATACCATACGTCACATTATTATTCATTTACATCTCTTCTTTATATGATTAGTTTCTCATTAACATGAATCATTACTCATCAATATAAATCTTTTCTCATTAACATGAGTTAAGCTTTTCAATTCTATAAGCATAAACATTCATTAACTTAATTCCATTATCTTTCTCTATTCACCGTTATCTACAATTATCACCGTAGATAGATTTAACTACAATATATATCCATTTAATCATTTAATCCATTATATATATATATATATATATATATATATATATATATATATATATATATATATATATATATATATATATATTCATATATAATACGGCACCCCGAGTCACAGCTGTGGTGCAATGCATTACTCTGCTATCATGTCCCATCATCGCAGGTCGCCGAATAAGGGACTACAGGTTCGGTAAGATTCCACGAACCACAAACAACAACAAACAAATTGGAGGCGAACATAGTTCTCGTATCCATGGGTCACGCACATACCTACGTACCCACAGTCAGCAGACTTATCAACTCCCCGATAAGTCTTTCATAGACCTATGTTCTCGAGGGACAAATCAAAGATCCCATGGATTCATCAGGATATGACCGCCCTCACGCGCAAACCTCCCACCGATAGCAAGTAAGCTTGGTATGTCATACACATAAATCAATAATCAATCAAATAGGTATTATCATACCTATAATATAATATCAATAAGGTAATTATCACCACCCTAAGATATTTCCCATACGTAGCATTATATCCCTTTTAAATCCCACGTATTAACATATTATATCTTTACTTCATAATTTAATTATCCTCGCATCCTATAACATCTCTCCACTCCCGACGTCGTTAAGGTTCATGCGCGGAGCGTCTTGCAAAGCGAAATCCAAACAAGGAACCCCTCCAATACACTACTACTTAACTTTGTCGATCGAGGAGGTCCGAAAACTACAACTATGCGATCGGGATAACCTCATACCTCTTTCAACCCAAAAGTGTTTTAAACTCCCATCTCTATCCAGGAGTCATACCACTACGCTCTTGTACTACACTCAGTCCTTGCGTAATCAATAATGAGTTTAAACTCAGTCCTTGATGTTCAAATTGTAACCCTAAGGCTACCCTCACTCAATACACAAGATTCAAATAGGTTTTTCCTCAACATATATTCAGTAAGAATTCACTAATATCCTACTGGTCCATAACATCATTTCTCCCGAATTACTACAAGTTAAATTCTCCTTTTCATTAAGGTTAAAATCGATAGTTTCAAATCTCTTATAAACACATCTTCTTTCACTTAGGATTAAACTCTCTTGTAAACTTAAGGATACCCAGGTGTTATATTCAATCACCCCCTACTGGTCCTATCTTAAATCCTCATACATCCCCATTCGGAAATTTAACAAATGAATCTAGCAACCGAAATTCCATTCAATATAATTTTCATCATTTAAATCACTCGAATCCAAATCAATTTAATTCAAATCTTATCAAGGGTTTACTGATATTTTCTAGGTCCATAATATCTAAATAATAATCACCAAAGATCCACAAAAGGTTTGGGATAAGAATCAACATTTAAAAAAAGAAACAACTTTACATAATCTGGGGAGGTCGATCGATCGAAGGCAGGGGTCGATCGATCGATCCCTCAGGTCCAAGCTTGGTTTCCTGCATTTTTTTGCAACTACGGGTTTCACCATTTTTACTCATTTAAACCTTCATATTAACCTCCAAAATGAGTTATAATTATTTCTATATGATATATCAACATATAGGAACGATTTCCAATACTCTAAACATCCTAGAATCTTCAAGGGATTGGATTAAAAGCATGTTTCTCTCATTATTTCCAGAAAATCATCAACATATTAACTTCAAGAACACTACAATGGTATTTCAGATTTTTCTTCAACATATTCATGACTATTTCATGGATTAATATCATCCTAAAACATGAGTTAGATTCCTATGTCATTTCAGTTTTTCCAGAAATCCATTTAATACTCCATTATTTCTTCCAAACAATAATAATCTTCTCTTTTCATATTATTCTAACATGGACAATATACAAACTTAAATTGCCATTATCAAACACTTGCCTTTATTGTAGGTCTGATCCTTTGGTGTAGTATATCTCAGTTGGTTGTCCCTTCTCCGGTTAAACTCCGGTGGTGGTTGGTGGTGGTGAACCTTGGTTCTTGTTCTTCTCCTTCCCAAGTGGCTTTTCCCTTCCCAAGCACTCTTACACTCTCTCTAGGAAGATGACTGCTCTTATATGTGAAGAGGAGATGAATAACCACCATACACTTAATCTACCAATACTTATAATAGTGCCAAATCCGTAATCACTATTCACCCCCCCAGAAAAATGACCAAAATGCCCTTTCGGGTTGTCTATTTATTTCCAAATGACCCGAGACTCAAAATTAACATCCAAATAGACTTTTCTGACTATTTCGAACCTTCCGGACGCAACGACGCAGTCGAAATGACTATTAGATTGATAGAAAATAAATTTCCTTTTTAATTTAATAAACTAGTCCCGACACGTCCCATACCGCGTCTGACTAAAAATATAAATTACCGAATTTATATCATACAGTCATATCAATGACATCACATTCATATATTACCTAAATACCTTTAAGTAATATTTAGAATCATCCATTTTAATATCCACCATCCGGATAAAATCCGAATGAATTAATTAATAATAAAATCCAATTAATCCATTAATTTAAAATATAACCCATTTTAAAAGTCATTTAAAATTACGGGGTATTACATATCACTAGTTTCTTAGCATGAATAAATCACGAGCTATATCTCTCTGCTCGATAATAAGCCAATTTACCCTGAATCACATTAGTAAATGTCCCTACTTATCGGGGTCAAATATATTCTTATAAGTCTATCATACAACACACTATAACAAATATACACGTATATATTGGCTAGACCCTCTTTTAGTTGATACCTAGCAAAAATAAATCATGCCCTGGAACAATGAACACAAGGTCCTATTCTAACCGTCTACCATTGCATAAACCATCGCTAACTAATTGAAACTAAAAAATTAGTCTACTATATTCTCATATTTCTCAAAAATAGTAAACTAACACGTAATGCAGCCATCCTCTTAGTGTACTGATCGGGCATAAATATTGTATCTTTATCCCCTTCATTTCGGTACCTTTGTGAACCCGAGTTGTGCAATTGATATGGATTTAACTCATAATTATTCTACTAACCTTCGTTGGTAAGTATTTCGTATTTTGTGTTTCTCTTATGTGTTTTACAGGTAAAGTATGCAAGAGATGCGAAAGAGAACTTAAAACAATAAAAGAAAGGCTAGGAAGGCAAGTTCAAGGGCATTTTTGTAATTCTGCAGCTGTGACACCCCGACTAATTAAATACCGGGTAGCTACTCCTTTATTAAATTAATAAATAATGTCAAGTTGGTCCAGTTAATAGCATCACTGTCGAAAACATTTTAATGATTACTAACCACCTAGTATTTAAAAAATGAGTTGTCAAATTTTAAGTTAACTCTGATTAACATGCAATAAAAGGAATAATGATAGAACAACATAATCCATTCACCAAAAGGAAGCAATATAATAACCAACAAAATAATAAGAAGTCTGGAGGAAAACTCCCCACAACAATCCCACAACCGAAAATAATATGACAAGTCTGAATCCTGAATTTATTACATGCCCGAAGTCTGAATAACTGCAATAAATGAAATGTCTCTAAAAGAAATGGGCGACATGCCCTACAACTGAATAAATGCTGCATATAGAGTCAAGATAGATGAAGCGTCTACAAGCAAAGTCCTGTAATTTCCACAAACATCTACAGCTCGTCTCCTGAATGAGGATCCTAAGCATGGTGTCCTTGTGGCTGGGCACCTAAAATGGTTTTTACAAAAATAGATTTGAAAGCAAATGGGTTAGAGCCCGAAAGTGGAAATCATTTTAAAAACAACAAGTATTTTAATAACATTAAAACATTAAATGCAAAATACATGTTAGGACATGAACTCACATGAAATTCTCACCTCTCGACTACATGTGCACTCCTAACGTACCGTACCCATCTAAATAACATACATATCTAACCAAACCATAATATGATCTACCCCTTACTACTCGATTCTCATATTACATTCTAGCGTTATCAATTAAATAGAGGGCTTTACATACACTCGGATTCTCAATTAGTAATACAATTCACTATCGGTTAACCCGTTATGTTTTCTCAAAACATTACCATAAGTATATTCACAATACCAACATGAAAGTTCCCATTAATTAAGTGTATATTATTCACGTCATAAATATACAATACAAGCACCCCAAGACTAAGCTGCGGTGCACACATACTCTGCTATCCATCCCGGTACATCACGTACATAAGGATCACGCATTTCGAATCTCTCAGGAATCGTTCTCAGATAACAACAATCACAAACAATGGAGGCGAACACAGTCACATCACATGGGTCACGCACATACCTACGCTCCCACGATTAGCAGACTTATTAACGTCCAAATAAGTCCTTCTCTGACCTATGTTCATCGAGGTACCAATCTAAATCCGGGCAACACAAGGATTAGAGGGCCCTAAGCGAACGTAAACCTCCCGTGATAGCAAGTATGGTAGGTATGTCATACACAAAATCATATACATGTACTAAGTAAGAACACATCTTAGTAATCACCATAATTTATTTGTGGTACACTTCTTATTCTCGTACCGACATATAATGCTATACAATTTTTATATGTTCCCGGTTAATATAATTATTTAGGCCGTCATTAGTTCTCGCATCGTAATAGACACTCACGTCCTAATTCATAATTTCCCTTTGGTTCAAACTACACTTCTAGGTTTTACTCCTCATTATATCCCCAATATCCCAAATATATCAATTAATCATCAAGGAAGTGTTGTCTCTACATATAAACAAGGTTATGGGACACGCAAAATCAAAACAGGCTAAAAAGCCTAAACTGTCAACTCGTTAGAAGTCTCGTTCGAACGAGAGTTCATTCGAACGAAGTGGGCCTTCTAACGAGATCTAGTTTGACCGAAAGTCATCGAACGAACATCCCTCTCGTTAGAAGTCGAACTGTCAACTCGTTAGAAGCTCGTTCGAACGACCTGGGCAGGTGTTCTAACGAGAGGCCAGTTTCGAGCCCAGATTTCCTATTTTCGTTATTTCCAACTTTTCTTCACCTCTAATCTCATCTAAACCTCAATCCAACAATCGCTTATGGGTTCTAATCATTCCTAAATATACTTAGGTCATATACTAACGTATTTTGTGGGATTAATTCATCCTAAATCTCATCCACATATCAAATCTCTACATCTTTTTTCCCAATCTCAAGAACATGAACCCTAGAAATTAAATTCATCCATAGACATAAATAAATCCGTTTTTATGGTATAAAAGATGTATTTTTCTCTGACTAATCATCCTAACAGTGTTCTACATGCAATCTCCTCATAAAATTATAAATCTCTACATCCAATTTAATGGGTTTTTATCATTCTCCAAGAACAATGAAATTTTATAAATTTCCTACGCATGGAAGAAGCATTCTTTGCAAAATATGTAATTAAACCACTTGCCTTATGTGTATCTCTGATTTTGATGTCGAATTGATGAAGTGTTCTCTCTCTCTCTCTGCAGAATTTTCCTCTCTTCTCTCTCTCTACAGGCCTTCTTCTCCAAAGTGACAATGGTGGCTAGGGTTTGCCTTAGGAACTCTTTTGGAACTAATTTCAATAACCTCCGTAGCCCCTTAGGTTATTAGTGGGTTTAGTGGGTAATTGCCAAATCAGATATTAATTCCTAATTTTCGTGGGTTTTAATTCCCAAAAATCCAAAATTACCAAACTACCCTTATACGTTGCCGGTATGGCCTAAAAATGCCTCGGGACCCAAACTAAACCCCCGGCTAGTGTTTTCTGACTATTTCGACCCTTCCGGACACGTTGGCGCACTCAAAATGACCATACGGTTTATAGAAATAAAATTCACTTTTATAATTAAAATAATTATATTCCTGACGCGACTGTCACACGCGTCTCAACAAAATTCCAAATTACCGTATTTCAATCTCACGACAAATTTCATAATTCAACATTCATATATAGCCATATATACTCATTAAAATCAAATACCAACTCGCATCTCGCTAGTATTTTAATCCGGATTAATTTCCAATTAATACACATTTAATTCAATTAATCCCATAAATAAATATCACCAAAAATACAAGGTATTACATACTTCCCCCCTAATAACAGAAATTCGTCCCGAAATTCGGAACTAGAATGTACCTGGTAAGAACAAATCTGGATAACGTTAGCGCATCTCATCCTCGCGCTCCCATGTGGACTCCTCGATATTATGATGTCGCCATTGAACACGCACTAACGGGACTATCTTTGACCGCAGTTTCCGCTCACTTCGGTCCAAAATAGCAATCGGCCCCTCCTCGTAGGAGCTATCAGGCTGGAGATCGATGTCCTCTAAAGCAATATGAGAATGAGCCAAATCGTCTCTAAGATATTTCCTTAGCGAGGAAATATGAAATACATCGTGAATCCGATTCAAATGCTCCGGTAACCCAAGTCTATATGCAACCGGTCCAATCCGCTCAATAATAGGAAATGGTCCCACATATCTCGGTGCCAACTTCCCTTTCTTCCCGAAACGCATAATCCCCTTCATAGGAGATACTCTGAGCAAAACCTGGTTCCCCACTTGGAACTCCCTGAAGAACCTCTTCGCATCAGCATAGCTCTTCTGTCGATCCTGAGCTACTCGAATGCGACTCCGTATCAATTCTATCCTCGCCGAAGTATCCTGAATCACTTCCGGACCAAGTAGTTTGTTATCCCCCACCTCCAACCAACATGCTGGGGAATGACAAGGTCTACCGTACAACGCCTCAAATGGGGCCATGCCAATGGTGAACTGGTAGGAGTTGTTGTAGGCAAACTCCACCAGTGGAAGATACTGCTCCCATCCACCCCCGAAATCAATGATGCACATACGTAGCATTTCCTCCAACATCTGGTTTTTACGCTCGGTTTGCCCATCGGTCTGCGGGTGATACGCCGTACTCAACCGCAATTCCGTGCCCATGGCCTTCTAAAAACTCTCCAAAAACTGCAAAACAAATATTTTGTCTCGGTCAGATACGATATTTAGGGGCACACCGTGAAGTCTCACTATCTCTGCAATAAAGAGCTGGGCATACTGTCCCGTACTGTAGTCTGTCCTTACGGGTAGAAAATGAGCGACTTTGGTCAACCTGTCCACAATCACCCAAACGGAGTCGTGACCTCTCTGTGACGTAGGTAACCCCGTGATAAAATCCATGGATATGCTTTCCCACATCCACATCGGGACCTCCAATGGCTGTAGAAGTCCTGCCGGTCTCTGATGATCCACTTTTACTAGCTGACAAGTGGCGCATTTAGAAACAAACACGGAAATATCCCTCTTCATCCCGCTCCACTAATACTGTCGTCTCATGTCTTGGTACATTTTGTTCGCTCCGGGATGTACTGCGAACCATGAGCCGTGCGACTCTGCCATCACCTCGTGTCGCAATTATTCCCCTTCCGGAACTACCAATCTCCCATTGAAGCGTAATCCCCCGTCTGAGCTAACGGTATAGGACTCGGCCCCCTCGGTTAATAATCGAACTATCTGCTCCTGAAAGAACGAGTCATCTGCTTGTGCCTTTACCACTCTCATGACAATCTGCGGCGTAACAGTCATCACAGACATGAATGATCGGGCCACTGCATCCTGGTGTCCCAACTCCTTCCACTTTGCCTTCCACACCCCTGCCACTTCATCTACTGACCTACGGCTCAACGCGTCTGCTACCATGTTAGCCTTACCCGGGTGATATTGGATATCAAACTGATAGTCCTTCACAAACTCAAGCCACCTCCGCTGCCGCATATTCAATTCCTTCTGCGTGAATAGGTACTGTAGGGACTTGTGGTCCGTGAACAAACGAAACTTCTCCCCAAAAGGTAATGTCTCCATATTCGAAGGGCAAATACAACTGCCGCCAACTCCAAATCATGAGTGGGGTGATTCTTCTCATGAGGCTTAAGCTTACGGGAAGCATAAGCTATAGCCTGACTCTCCTGCTGCAATACACCTCCAAGTCCTTGCAAGGATGCATCGGTGTAGACTAGATACTCAACTCCCGATCTCGAAAATGCTAAGACAGGTGCTGAGGTCAACTTATCCTTCAACTCATCAAATGCCAATTGACAGGCATCACTCCAGATGAATGGCACTCCCTTACGAGTCAGATGTGTCAAAGGACCCGCTATCTTCGAAAATCCCCGAATAAACCTCCTGTAGTATCCTGCTAGACCCAAGAAACTACGGATCTCAGTCGGTGTCGTGGGATGTCCCCACTCCCTCACCGCGGATACCTTCCCCGGATCAACAGATATCCCCCGGTTAGAAATAATGTGACCCAAAAACTGGACCTCCTTCAGCCAAAACCTGCACTTCTCATATTTTGCATACAACTCGTTCTGACGTAGCATCTGCAAAACCATTCTCAAATGCTCTGTATGCTCCTCCTCTGTCTAGGAGTAAACCAGAATATCATCAATGAAGACAATGACGAACTGATCAAGGAACTCTCTGAACACCCTATTCATCAAGTCCATAAACAGTGCTGGAGCATTGGTCAAGCCAAAAGGCATAATCCGAAACTCGTAAGAACCATATCTCGTTAAGAACGCAGTCTTCGAGACGTCCTCCTTCCTGATACGCAACTGATGGTATCCCGATCGCAAATCAATCTTTGAGAAGAAAGAAGCTCCCGTCAACTGGTCGAATAAGTCATCGATTCGGGGCAACGGATATTTGTTCCGTATCGTGACCTTATTCAACTCTCGGTAATCCACACACAACCTCAACGATCCATCTCTCTTCTTCATGAACAACACAGGGGCACCCGACGGCGAAGTACTCCTCCGTATAAACCCCTGACCCAACAACTGCTCAATCTAATCTCGTAGCTCTCGCATCTCTGTCGAAGCCATACGGTACGGTGCGCGTGCTATAGGTCTTATATCTGGTAATAAGTCTATGACAAAGTCTATATCTCGACTGGGGGTAGGCCTGGTATCTCTTGAAACACATCTGAGTACTCCCTGACAACTGGGATCGAATCTAAAGGAATCACAACCTCCTTAGAGGTATCCTCCTCTATGTAATACAAATGAGTGGTCGAACCTCCCTCTGGGCGAGGCATCTCCACTACAAACATCTCATGCCCCGGAATGGCAAAAATAATGCTCCCACCGAAGCAATCAATCATGGCTCTATAATCAGCGAGCCAATCCATACCGATAATCACATCGTGCACATGCATATCTAATACCAACATGTCTGCAGGTAATACCAAACTACCAATCTCTACCCCCACTCCCCGGCATATAAAGAAAATAAGTGACCCACTCCCCAATGGTGAGTCTACACACGTCACTGTGCTCTCTGCTGTGGCTAACAACCCTAAGGCTTTCGCAAAATGTGTATCTATAAAACAATGCGTTGCCCCCGTATCAAACAAAACCCGACCCATAGTACCATGGATAGAAAACATACCCTCAATCGCGGGTGGTGCCTGTGGAGCTGCTGCCTGGTGGACGTTATAGACACGTCCATATTGTAACTGCCCCTACTGCACTGGAGCTGCTGGAATGGCTGGTAGAGCTGACACCTGGGCTGGAGCTGGGAGGGCAGGTGGAAAAAGTGGCCTCTGTGGCTCATGTCGAGCACCCTGCTGCTGCTGCGGGGCCCTGCCCCTATCAGGATTGTTCTGGCGTTTATGGCCAGTCTTGCCACAAATGAAACACTTCCCCGGGAAGTTCCCCCCCCTCTGTCCCTGCTGCCCCCGGCCCTGGTGGCCATTACCGTTCCTCCACTGGCCCTGCTGAAACTGCTGTTGACCATTCTGACCCTGCTGGTTCTGATGGCCATTCGGACCCTGATGGTCCTGCCGGAAACCTCCCTGTCCGTGCCTGAAATTTCCCCACCTGAACCTCTTGTGATCCCTCTACTGGGAACCCTCGTCGCCCTATCTCTTCCCCTGAACAGATTGTGCCCTACTGGCACCATTTTCTCCAGTCCTGCCCTGATGACTGGACTCTCCCGATCGCTTGCCCTCAGCCATGTGAAAGCGGTGATCCTGGCAATGGAGCAGTGCAGCGTTAACTACATCAGAGTAAGTGGCCAACGATAGGTTCCCCAACAAATGCTGACGGATCCTCCAAGTCAACCCGTCTGTAAATTTATGTATCTTCTTCTCCTCTGTCGGTATCTCATCCGGAACAATGTTCAGAAGATTAGTGAATTCGGCCTCATACTCGGCCACAGTCTTACCCTCCTGCTTGAGGCTCATCAACTTCCTCCTCATCTCCGTGTGAACAACTGACGGAAAGTATTTGCGGTCGAACCGCACCCAAAACTCCTGGATGGTGAGAGTATCTCTCTCCTCCATGGTGGTAATAGACTCCCACCACTATAGTGCAGACCCCACTAGCTTAAAGGTAGCTAGTATCTGCTTCTGGACATCGGTGCACTCATACATCCTCTGGTGCCGCTGAATATCCTTCCTCCACTGACTCGAAACCACTACATCGGAGCTACCTGCGAACTCCGGTGGGTGTGCTTTTTAAAAAGCATCACGTACACGTTCCCAAGCAGATGGGAATGCATGTGCCTGAACTGGCGCGGCTATCGGCGCCTGAGGTGGTGCCTGCTGAACTACGACTAGTGCGGCATTTACCGCCTGAGCCACAATGGCTGCAACTTCGGCGGCATTCATCGTGCCCTGAACTGGTGCGGGCTGTGGTTCTGGCGTTGCATCCTTGGGAATCCTTTGTGCACGTCGTGGAGGCATTCTGAAACAAGAATAAAGTCTATAAGTTCGCAGTTATAAACTCAAAATAGCTGAAGAACGTAGCATAAACAAAAGAATACAACAGTCCTAAAATATAGGGCTCTACATCAAAGAAAGCTCAGCGGAAACATAATAAGCCGTACAGATCCTATAGGACACTAGAACCTGATGCTCTGATACCACCTGTGACACCCCGACTAATTAAATACCGGGTAGCTACTCCTTTATTAAATTAATATAAAATGTCAAGTTGGTCCAGTTAATAGCATCACTGTCGAAAACATTTTAATGATTACTAACCACCTAGTATTTAAAAAATGAGTTGTCAAATTTTAAGTTAACTCTGATTAACATGCAATAAAAGGAATAATGATAGAACAACATAATCCATTCACCAAAACGAAGCAATATAATAACCAACAAAATAATAAGAAGTTCGGAGGAAAACTCCTCACAACAATCCCACAACCAAAAATAATATGACAAGTCTGAATCCTGAATTTATTACATGCCCGAAGTCTGAATAACTGAAATAAATGAAATGTCTCTAAAAGAAATGGGCGACATGCCCTACAACTGAATAAATGCTGAATATAGAGTCAAGATAGGTGAAGCGTCTACAAGCAAAGTCCTGTAACTTCCACAAACATCTACAGCTCGTCTCCTGAATGAGGATCCTAAGCATGGTGTCCTTGTGGCTGGGCACCTAAAATGGTTTTTACAAAAATAGATTTGAAAGCAAATGGGTCAGAGCCCGAAAGTGGAAATCATTTTAAAAATAACAAGTATTTTAATAACATTAAAATATTAAATGCAAAATACATGTTAGGACGTGCACTCACATGAAATTCTCACCTCTCGACTACACGTGCACTCCTAACGTACCGTACCCATCTAAATAACATACATATCTAACCAAAACGTAATACGTTCTACCCCTTACTACTCGATTCTCATATTACATTCTAGCGTGATCAATTAAATAGAGGGCTTTATATACACTCGGATTCTCAATTAGTAATACAATTCACTATCGGTTAACCCATTATGTTTTCTCAAAACATTACCATAAGTATATTCACAATACCAACATGAAAGTTCCCATTAATTAAGTGTATATTATTCACATCATAAATATACAATACAAGCACCCCGAGACTAAGCTGCGGTGCACACATACTTTGCTATCCATCCCGGTACATCACGTACATAAGGATCACGCATTCCGAATCTCTCAGGAATAGTTCTCAGATAACAACAATCACAAATAATGGAGGCGAACACAGTCACATCACATGGGTCACGCACATACCTACGCTCCCACGATCAGCAGACTTATTAACATCCCAATAAGTCCTTCTCTGACCTATGTTCATCGAGGTACCAATCTAAATCCGGGCAACACAAGGATTAGAGGGCCCTAACCGAACGTAAACCTCCCATGATAGCAAGTATGGTAGGTATGTCATACACAAAATCATATACATGTACTAAGTAAGCACACATCTTAGTAATCAGCATAATTTATTTGTGGTACACTTCTTATTCTCGTACCGACATATAATGCTACACAATTTTTATATGTTCCCGGTTAATATAATTATTTAGGCCGTCATTAGTTCTCGCATCGTAATAGACACTCACATCCTAATTCATAATTTCCCTTTGGTTCAAACTACACTTCTAGGTTTTACTCCTCATTATATCCCCAATATCCCAAATATATCAATTAATCATCAAGGAAGTGTTGTCTCTACATATAAACAAGGTTATGGGACACGCGAAATCAAAACAGGCTAAAAAGCCTAAACTGTCAACTCGTTAGAAGTCTCGTTCGAACGAGGCTGTTCGAACGAGAGTTCATTCGAACGAAGTGGGCCTTCTAACGAGATCTCGTTCGAACGAAAGTCATCGAACGAATATCCGTCTCGTTTGAAGTCAAACTGTCAACTCGTTAGAAGCTCGTTCGAACGACCTGGGCAGGTCTTCTAACGAGAGGCCAGTTTCGAGCCCAGATTTCCTATTTTCGTTATTTCCTACTTTTCTTCACCTCTAATCTCATCTAAACCTCAATCCAACAATCGTTTATGGGTTCTAATCATTCCTAAATATACTTAGGTCATATACTAACGTATTTTGTGGGATTAATTCATCCTAAATCTCATCCACATATCAAATCTCTACATCTTTTTCCCCAATCTCAAGAACATGAACCCTAGAAATTAAATTCATCCATAGACATAAATAAATCCGTTTTTATGGTATAAAAGATGTATTTTTCTCTGACTAATCATCCTAACATTGTTCTACATGCAATCTCCTCATAAAATTATAAATCTCTACATCCAATTTAATGGGTTTTTATCATTCTCCAAGAACAATGAAATTTTATAAATTTCCTACGCATGGAAGAAGCATTCTTTGCAAAATATGTAATTAAACCACTTGCCTTATGTGTATCTCTGATTTTGATGTCGAATTGATGAAGTGTTCTCTCTCTCTCTGCAGAATTTTCCTCTCTTCTCTCTCTCTACAAGCCTTCTTCTCCAAAGTGACAATGGTGGCTAGGGTTTGCCTAAGGAACTCTTTTGGAACTAATTTCAATAACCTCCGTAGTCCCTTAGGTTATTAGTGGGTTTAGTGGGTAATTGCCAAATCAGATATTAATTCCTAATTTTCGTGGGTTTTAATTCCCAAAAATCCAAAATTACCAAACTACCCTTATACGTTGTCGATATGGCCTAAAAATGCATCGAGACCCAAACTAAACCCCGGCTAGTGTTTTCTGACTATTTCGACCCTTCCGGACGCGTTGGCGCACTCAAAATGACCATACGGTTAATAAAAATAAAATTCACTTTTATAATTAAAATAATTATATTCCTGACGCGACTGTCACACGCGTCTCAACAAAATTCCAAATTGCCGTATTTCAATGTCACGACAAATTTCATAATTAAACATTCATATATAGCCATATATACTCATTAAAATCAAATACCAACTCGCATCTCGCTAGTATTTTAATCCGGATTAATTTCCAATTAATACACATTTAATTCAATTAATCCCATAAATAAATATCACCAAAAATACGGGATATTACAGCAGCCTGATCCCGGAGGTGTGGCCAACTAAAAATTTGATCATCTTGGAAAAATAAGAACACTGGAAAAAATGACACCCAAATCCGAGCTACGGTGAAGGAGTTATGATCATTTGAAGTTGAGAAAAAATCCAAGAAAGAAAAGAAGAAAGCTTCAAAATTTTCTAAGTGTGAATTTCCGGCAAGTTCCCCAGAACCACAGGGTGAACCGGTTAGGGGGGGAACCGGTTTTGGGTACACCAGAACCGGTTCGGGGTACCTAATGCCCGAATTTTCACTTTAATGCTGATTGGTCCAAAGAGTCCTAGGATGTTACAAACTCTTCTAAAACAGATTTGTATCTTTATAATGACTTAAAAAAGATAGTTTAGAGTAGTTTTTTCACATAGAGGAAGGCAGGAGAGTAGCTTAGAACCATAGAAAATAATTCTTCATCATGTAGGTAATTTTATTGTTTGAATTACAAGTTTTCTTTAAAATAAAGTTTGTTCCTTTCTTTCTTAATCTTGTAGTTAATTTATTTACAAGTTTTCTTTATTTTCTGGGTTTCCAATTCGTTTATACATGCTTAGAGATAGTTTTCTTATTTATTCAATTACATGCAACATTGGATTCATGTTTTTAATTAATTGCACCATGTTAGGCTAGATTTCTAAGGGTTGGTGTGTATGAACCCAACTCGATGTAATTTACCCATGTGGAAACTAGGGTTTGAATTAAATTTGAATGAATCGTGTTGTGTAGTTGTCACAACCATCATAGCCCTTTTTACCTCGGTTGACCCTAGGTAACCGTGGTGTTTAAGGATGTGATGCGCGTGTAGCTATTGGTACACTGCTTTACTCATCCTTTAATTATGTATGATGTGGGCTTAAACCTCATATATGAAATGCTTGGGAGTACTAAAAACCGGGTTCAATTAAATTTCTAATTCAAAATTCTAGCATTCTATACGGTAAATTTACTAGGGTTTGGGGGATTGTATTACCAACCTGTTTTTCCTTCATTCTTATTTAGTTAATTTTTCTCACATAGTTCCCCATCTCAATCATTTTTTTATTTTCTTTTTTAGAGTCAAGTTAGGGTTAACAGTCTTACCTTTGTCGTCATGATTTTCTTGTCCTATTTCCCTGAGGATTCGATGCCCAGACTAGCCATTATACTTCTCAAGAGTGTTGTCAAAGTTTAGGTTTTTGTATTGTGGTTGGAAGTCGATAACAACGATTAGCGTATTACACGGATGCTCGATTTTCACCTCGATAAAAAATGGCGCCGTTGCCAGGGGATTAGGTAGACGTAGGTGAGATTCCGTTAATCTAAAACTTTGACCATAAAAATAAAAAAATTAAAAAAAATTGATGAATATTACGAGGGAGATGCTAGATGAGAGAGAATGGTAAGATATAATAGATGAATTCATTTGTATTAACCATCCTTCCACATCACAGAATCCTTTGAAGGAGAGTGAGAGAGAGTATTTGGATAATGAGCAAGAAATAGCGTTAGGAGATATGAGCCTAGAGGAATTTGAGAACGAATTTGGGCCGGTGCATGAGAGCTTCACTATCGAAGTCCAATCTCTATTGAACTCATTTTGTCACTTAGAAGAGAGCGCATGGAAAGATAGGATGGATGATTTCCTTCTTTGTAACCATCCACCCATGCCACTGGAGTTCTTGGATGCAATCAAGGCTATGGTTAGAGTATCGTCCGATTTAGAGCTCGATCCATGAATTATCAAGTTTAGGGAAAATCTGGGCCATCCCAAAATTCACTTTGATATTCTCTCCAAGTCGTCCCATTTGGACTACAAGGTGATTGAACACGTCCTTGATTTCACTCACCTCATTCATCATATGCCTTGAGGTGTTCATTTTTTCTATTGGGTCGACTCCCAATTGTTCCAACTTTTGGTTTACGATGTGAGGAAGACGAATGAGAAAAGAAGAGGATTGTTCCCCATACAAGGGGTTGGGTGAGTTTGTGGAGATATGACAGGTCGTCGCACCCCCGACGCGTATGGGGTGATTTTTGTTGTATCTTTGAGTCATGTATGAGTGCATATAGTGTCTTGGTGCATTTTGATAATTTGCTTGTTTTATTTGTCGCACTTATTCTTTTTCTTCTTTAGATTTGAGTCCTTTTGATTGATGACAATGCAAAAGTCTAAGTTAGGGGGGGTGATAAGTGCGCCTTTCTAAAACTTCACAAATCTTTAAAATGCAAAAAAAAAATTGAAATTTTTTGAAAAAAACCAAAAATATTTTTATTCAAAATAAATAAAAATTAGATTTTTTTTTTAAATATCACCTTTATTCTAATTGAAGTCTCAAATTGTTAAATCTCTATTTCACTAAGCCGAAAATGACCAAAGATGAAAATTATACGAAAATTGACGACTTAACGAATAAGTGTAAAGAGTAACAAAACCCGGTGAGATTTCGAGCCTATCGATCTTTTTGAGTTTTTAAATCAATTCGAGTTAATGGTTAACTCATAGTTCTAATTCAGCGTTTCAAATAAGTCGTTGATGATCTCAATTCTTTATTTTGATTAGTTATGGAAAATGGAATGTTGTCTCGAAAAGCGAGCTACAAATCTCTAAATTAAATTAATCTCGAGACGCATATGGTAAATTAATAAGTAATTCGGACAATGAAGTAGGCCATCATTTGTTACCCAAAAACATTAGCCATAAAAAGATGTGAAAAATTATCCTTTTGATTAACCCAATTGAGCCGAATAAAATTTTTCCTTTTCATTTGGCAACCCGAAAAAAACCAAGTAGCCCGAAATTGTGAAAAGTGGTAATGTCATCAAATAATGTCTGAAAAGTGCCTAAAAAGGGGAAAGAAAAAAAACAGTAGAAAAATGCTCAACAGAAATAATAAGTAAAAGAAATATGCGAAAATAAAAAGAAAAAAATAGAGAAAAAGAATAGAAAATGAGCAAAAGCCCGAAAAAGCACTAAGGGACATCATAAGAAAAAATTTCCAATTCCAAAGTTCCCAACCATTTCCATGTTACCCAATAAACCTTTAGCCTGAAAAGTCCTACCAAGTTCGGAATGCTAAATTAATTATCCCGTGGAGACTTAAGACACTAAAAGATAAATAAGAAAGAGATTAAAGGTGTGAATTTGAGGCTATGTTTCCCGTTTTCCAACTACCGTAATCCGATGAAGAGATCATTTCACTAAATAATTTCATCTTTCATAATTGTGTGTGTGAACTTGCGTTCCAATACATTTACTCTTATAAATCACGCATACCGAGAGAATAACCACACTTCTGAGTGATTCGTTTGTGAGTGTATCAGAAAGATTTTGAAATCAAAGCGAGCTTTCGAAAAGTAATGTAATGATCAATCGGTGGAAATTAGCAGTTCGATTTTTGGCTTTGCACACACACACTACAACTTGAGACTCTTTTGAATATGAATTTATGGTGGCTATTTTTAGGAAGGTTTAAATTGTACAATTTTTAAGTATTTTTATTTTTCTTTGAGTCAATAACGAATTTTGTGGGTATATTCACTCAAACCCTCACGAGACAACACTCGTCCTCCTAGGGTAACCTAGGGGTTTAACGGCTTGTTGCATATGCTAAATGCAATCACTTGTCCGCGAAAAAGGTATTATATACCAATAAAGTGTTTAGAAGAGTTATGACGTTAATCTTTTTCTTTTACATTGCTCGGGATGCGCAAAGTTCTAAGTTATCTGGCAACAATATTGTATCTTTATCCCTTTAATTTCGATAACTTTGTGAACCCGAGTGTTGCAATTGATATGGATTTAACTCGTAATTATGATACTAACCTTCGTTGGCAAGTATTTCGTATTTTGTGTTTCTCTTATGTGTTTTACAGGTAAAGTATGCAAGCGATGCAAAAGGGAAGTCAAAACAATGAAATAAAGGCTAGGAAGGCAAGTTCAAGGGCTTTTTTGTAATTCTGCAGCCTGATTCCAAAGGTGGGGCCAACTGGAAAGTTGAACATCTCGAAAAAACAAGAACATAGAAAAAACGACACCCAAATTCGAGCTACGATGAAAGAGTTATGATCATTTGAAGTTGAGAAAAAATCCAAGAAAGAAAAGAAGAAAGCTTGAAAATTTTCTAAGTGTGAATTTCCAACAAGTTCCCCAGAACCACAGGGTGAACCGGTTAGGGTGAACCGATTCTGGGTACACCAGAATCGGTTCGGGGTGCCTGATACCCGAATTTTCACTTTAATACTAATTGGTCCAAAGAGTCCTAGGATGTTACAAACTCTTCTAAAACAGATTTGTATCTTTACAATGACTTAGAAAAGATAGTTTGGAGTAGTTTTTTCATAGAGAGGAAGATAGGAGAGTAGCTTAGAACCATAGAAAACAATTCTCCATCATGTAGGTACTTTTATTGTTTGAATTACAAGTTTTCTTTAAAATAAAGTTTGTTCCTTTCTTTCTTAATCTTGTAGTTAATTTATTTACAAGTTTTCTTTATTTTCTGGGTTTTCAATTCGTTTATACATGCTTAGAGATAGTTTTCTTATTGATTCAATTACATGCAACGTAAGATTCATGTTTTTAATTAATTGCACCATGTTAGTCTAGATTTATAAGGGTTGGTGTGCATGAACCCAACTCGATGTAATTTAGCCGTGTAGAAATTAGGGTTTGAATTAAATTTGAATGAATCGTGTTGTGTAGTTGTCACAACCATCATAGACCTTTTTACTTCGATCGACCCTTGGTAATCGTGGGTGTGATGCGCGTGTAGCTATTGGGACACTAGTTTACTCATCCTTTGATTATGTATGATGCGGGCTTGAACCTTATATATGTAATGTTTGGGAGTACTAAAGACTGGGTTCAATTAAATTTATAATTCCAAATTCTAGCATTCTATACGGTAAATTTACTAGGGTTTGAGGGATTGTATTCCCAGCCTGTTTTCCCTTCATTCTTATTTAGTTAATTTTTCTCACATTATTCCCCATTTCAATCATTTTTTTATTTTCTTTTTTTGAGTCAAGTTAGGGTTAACAGCCTTACCTTTGTCGTCACGATTTTCTCGTCCTATTTCCCTGAGGATTCGATGCCCAGACTAGCCATTATACTCCGCAAGAGTGTAGTCAAAGTTTATGTTTTTGTATTTTGGTTGGAATCCGATAACAACGATTAGTGTATTACACAGACGCTCGATTTTCACCTCGATCATGTACACACCCTCTCTCTCGTGGGTAACACCAAAGAGCCCCGCTACCCCATGGTAATTATATATACATAATATGGATATTACAGCCAACGCACCCACTAAATCCGACTCACTCGCGAATTTTAGTGACAATAATCTTACGTCGTGATGCCCCTATGTCATTAAGAATGTACCATGTACTCATAAGATAATGAAGACAATTTACCTTCAAGTGCAGGCTACATCGCCTGGTCGATGGGATCCTGAACGTAATCCTTGTGTTTAACTGACCCATGACCTACTGCAATGGTTGTACATACAGAACCTCATCATGTGGTTGCCCATGCCTCGCTTAGGGCAATCTCTCTTCCTATGGCCTGCCTCTCTACAAATGAAACATTTACCAGGAAATCCTCCCTGCCACTGATCCTCTCCTTTCTGGCCTCCCCCAACATTCCCTTGGCCCTAGCGGCCTTGAGGAATTGAATGCTGCTCTTTTTGAGGGCCCTGCTGACCCTGCCTAAACCCAACACTCTTGGATCGACCCCCGAACCTAAACCTCTTGGCCTGGTTCCTTTGTTGGAGATCCCGCTCCTGTTGTTGTTGTTTCCCACGGGCACCATTCCCATCCACCTTTCCAGTCTAACTGGATCCACTCACTTTGTTGCTATACTTTATATGGAATCGCTGATCCTGGCAATGAAGCAGTGCTGCATTGACAAACTCTGCATATGTCTCCAATGCCGGATTACCTAACAAGGGTTGTTGGATCTTCCAGGTAAGTTTGTCCATGAACTTACTCATTCTCTTCTCTTAAGTGTTTACCTCATCTCACATAAAATTTGCCAACCGGGTAAATTCTTCCTCGTATTCTGCCACGGTCCGATCCTCTTACGAAACGTTAAGAAACTGCCACCGCATCTCTGTCTGAATAGGGAAAGGAAAATACTTGCGGTCAAACTGCACCCAGAATTCCCCAATGCTCATCACATCTATTTCCTCTGTGGTGGTCACAGACTCCCACAACTGTAAAGTTGCTCCCACTAGCTTAAATGTCGCTAAGAAATGTTTCTGAGTGTCATTGCACTCAGTCATACGCAGGTGGCGTTGCATGTCCTTCTTTTACTAAATGTCCACAATTACATCTAAATTACCCTGAAACTCCGGCGTGTGACCCTTCTGAAATGCTTCTCTTGACTTTTGCCAATAGGACGGACCCGGGTGGGCCTGAACGTCGAGTGCCACTAACGGATGTGGCTGATTCTGTAGAAAATATCATGCCATCACGGTCATCATACCCCTAAATGCATGTGCCACGATCTCAGCTACCTGTGCAATTGTCACCTTTCTTGGTGGTGACTGTGGCCGAGGCATCTCTTGCTCCTACTGAGCCTCCGTCACCTCATCTCCCGTTGCTGCTCTATCCTGATGTCCTCTCTTAAGTAGCATCTAAAATAAGATTTGAAATATGTATAAGTTCACCATTAAATACAAAGTAATCGACAGAAGATCATACATACGCATACGAAATGAGGAATAAAATAATCCTATAATAGGCCTCTATATCAGAGAACGCTTAGATGAACGTAAAAAGCCTTATAGATCCTACGAACACTAGAACTTAATGCTCTGATACCATCTGTGACACCCAGTCTAATTAAATATCGGGTGATCAGTCATTTATCCAATTAAAATAGGAATCTCATCTGATTCATTCTTAGCATCACTGTCGAAAATATTTTTAAAATTTAACTAACCACCTAGTATTTAAAAAGCTGATGCCAAATTTTATCTTTTATTAAATAATAACAACAAGTGATATGATCACCATAACCAAACCATCCATGCAGTAAAATAATCTGAACTAAACACCAGATAAATAACTGAGATAAATAATATCGAATAAATTATCGGCTCTCAATATACAAATGTAACTAAACATCTAATGAAATCCAACTGAGTCCACAAATACAAAGTCTGATAAACTAAATAAAATAAATAGCTGAAGGGGGGACATGCCCAAATGAGTAACTGACCAGCATCCTACTCTAGGAATGAAATAATCAAAGTGACTAAGTCCAAATCCTGCAAGCATCCACACGTGTTGCATCTACGTATCTCTGGAACAGATCGTCAAGTTTGGCGTCCTTGTGGTTGGACACATAAAATGTTTTGAAAATATTTAGCAAGTACGAGTCAGATCCCAAGTAAAACCATTTGAAAGTATTTAACAAGTATTTAAATTGCAGTTTAAATGAACAGATATTTGATACACATGTTAGGTTGCGTACACTCTTTTGAGTTCCTCACCTCTCATCTATAGTGCGCATCTAGCGTCTTCTACTAAGCCCACCAAGTCAAGCTGCCCAGTCTAACTAGGTATTAAGCATCTATCTAACTATAAACCAATCTAGCTCTCCCGTACCACCCATACTGTACGCTAAAGTAAGCCCTTAATTATCATTAAGCCTTTAGTTAAGTTTCTCATTAACTAAACACACACACACACACACACACACACACACACACATATATATATATATATATATATATATATATATATATATATTACATCATCTCTCAGGTTGGTCATAATGATGCTCGCTCACATACTCTACTACTAGTACAACTACCTCTCGTACCTAATCATGGACTATCAGTTCGGAATGTCTCCTTGAACCATCGATCAAATCATACATATTGGAGGCTAACATATCCCTAAAATACCTAAATGACTTGTCGGAATCATTATTTCCCTCACATAGTTATCCACTATCAATGCTATGCTCTGGGGCACAAATCCAGACCTCACTGGAATCGTCAAGGTGGGATCGCCCACTGTACGGGACCTTCGTGATACCAGGTAGTGTAGGTATGTTAACTTACACAGAAGCACATATTAGGCCTACACACAACCTAACCATATATATATATTCAGTATAGGCACACACTCGATCTATAATAATAAATACGTATAGGTATATACTCAACATATAATTATATTCCTTATAGGTATACACTCAACCTATAATTAAAGTCAATACGTAGTATTTATCCCTTGAATACTTACCGTATCATTAATTTACAACATTAGCTCACTATCGAATTTTTTTCGAGTATTATTCTTTACCCGAAAGGCCTTTTTACCCCTTAAGTTAATTCAATAGTTATTACTCTCGTACCCTAGCCTTAGGTCAGGGTTTACTCTTCTCGAAGCCCAAATTTCAAATTCTCAATTTGTATATCACTCCATTTACTATCGTCGGTTTAAAGTTCCCATCTTACCCATATTCAAATCTAACCAAGTCTCGAACATATACCTACTGACTTCCTCTAAGTCTTTAATTTATTCTAAGATTAACCCCTAAGTTCCTCATAATTCATCCCAAGAGGAAATAACATCAAAAGGAAAAATGGACCAATTCTAGGCAGCGGAATTGATTCGTCTAAGAGGCCAAATCGATTCGAAATGTAGCAGGTATCTTCTTCCTTACGTTTTTACAATTTCTCACCCTAATAACTTCCTCAAATCTCCATGAAACTTCACCAAATTTCAAACCAACATAACTAATTGTTATATGGATGTACATGAATGATCTTCAACGTAAATTAATCATTAATTCAACACAATTTCAATCCAAGAATCGATTATCTTCTAAAAGTACATAAATTCTCATGTTATTCATCTCTTTTAATCAAGAACCCAGATTTCATTCACATAAATCATTCCACACCCTCTGATTTCGTATCACCAACATAAATCAATATCATTACACGCAATCCTACTTCAATTCATAGATTACACCCATCCAAATTCATATTAAATCTTCCAAAAACATGTAAATCAAACTCTATTCTACATGGGTATTATAACATGATTAAAATAAACGCAAGACAAACACTTACCTTTGGTCCAGCAGATCTGATTTAATTTATTGATGATGGATTTGTTTATCTTCCCCTTTAATCCACTCTCCAATGTTGACGGTGGTGCAAGAATACGGTTGAATTCTTTAAGAACTCTCCCTTATGCTTCAAAAATGGTTTCTCCTTCTTCTCTAATGGCCTCTTTTTTTTTTCTTTTTTTTTTATCTTTCTAACCCTAGACTCTCTTAACTATATACTGATAAAGGCTTTGTAAATTCGTCGGTCTTTTTACTCTATTTTACCAAATGACTAAAACACCCTCATACGATGCTGGTTTGACCTAAAATTGGCCCGGAACCCAAACTATACCCCCAGGTATACTATTTTGACTATTTTGACCCTTTCGGAATCGAACGTGACCTCTAAATTATCATCTGAGTCACTTTATACAATCATCTTATTTTCACCTCAAAATACGATCCACGTTATATTAAAATAAACCAAATTAATTTAAACTCTAAATCACCAAATTTAATAATTTCTCCAAATTAAATAAATTCCAAATCACCGATTTAAATAAATGCTAAATGACCAATTTAATTAAATCCTATATCCTCAAACATATGAGGTGTTACACTATTTTATGACTTGCATGTGGTTAGTTTCATATACATTTCAATAATTTAAAAATGATTATAAAATTTGTGCATTTATGAAACACTTCATTAGGTTTACTTATATTTTAGAATTTTATAGTAATATTAACATATAGATCAGATTTATTTTGTTTATTAAGTACTTTAATTGTATTTTCAATCATGTGGTAACTAGAAAATCAGAGTGAAATATGTATATTTATATAAAATGCTTATCAAAATGCTATAAATTAAAGCAATTAGTTACTATATTAATAACTTTTGAAGTCTGTGCTTGTATATATAGTATCTGATTATTTAAATTGTAGGAACGATAGAACTCTCAAATTTAGACACGCCTCCACGTACAAGCTCCGATAGCCAAGATCGTGAGAATAATGAAAAAGAAGAGCAGATTTTGGCAGAAGAGGAAGTTATTAATTTCAATCAAATAAGGTCAAGTTTCTTACCATTCAACTAGCTCATTAAGTATGTGAAATCACAAATACAGTTAAAACATTTGGTCTTATTAAAGAGAACACCATTTTGAAAAAATTTCAAGATATTATTAGACGAAAAACTTGCAACATAATGTATTTGAACATTAAATGCCACAATATGATCAATAATTTCCTCGTTTGATATAAAAACGAACAAGTTTAGGATTGGTGGACGTTTGGTTGATATTGAAGAAAAACATATTGAATTTTTTTTTGGATTAGAGTCTGGTGAATAAGTGTTCAGTATATCACAAAAGAATGGACAAGAAATAACTTTTGTGAAGAGACGTTTTAAGAAAGGAAAAAAATTAACAAGGGTGTTAATAGAAAAATCAATTAAGAAATTAGTCAATGGGAAACAAACAAGAGATCAAAATTATTTTGTGAGACTACTATGCTTACATATTTTCTGCACACTACTGTTTCCAAACAAGGGATTGAAGCTACCTTGGTTCTTTGTTATTTACATTGAGCGGTTGGAGAAAATTTGCAAATTTAATTTGGAAAAAGCAGTTAAAGCCTTCTTATTGAAGTCAATAAAGAAGTATTATTCATCTCCAATGAAATTCATTGAACGTGTAATGCTATTATCGATACGTTATAAATTTGTAAATTATTATTTTTCATTTCATTTACACTTATGAAATTAACATAATGAAATATTATTTCAGTTTTGGCTTTGTGAGAGCACTCGCATCATTGAGAAATTGGCAATTATAAGTGAAGAATATTCTTTTTTCACAAAATGGAATCTCTGGGATCTAGCTCAAAAGCTATAAGAAGTGCCCATTTCTGAATCGCAGTTCCAAGAGGTAACTGATATGATAGGTCTATGCAATCAAATTAACTAATATGACAGCTCTATACAATCAAAGTAACTATTCTTCGGCACTTTAAATATTATGAATCAAAATTATTGTTTGTGTCAACATTAGGGTTAACTAATACAATATGTTGTGGGTATATCTACTTGGCTGGAACTCTATACACTAAAATAATTATACAATTTGAAAATGAACTAATATGATAGTTTTATGCAATGGTAGTAACTATTCTGCGGCATTTCAAAACAACAACTACTATATTATATCTATACAGTGAAGGTAAATATTTTTGCATATAAAAAATGTCAAAGTCACTAAAAACTATTTAACTTATTCTTCAAGTTTGTTATTATTAAGCTCATTACTGATTTTACATTCAAGCATATAAGTTTTTTAATTCTTTCTTTTATACGAAAATGAAGGGGTAGTACTTGGGCATAGACAAGAAGAAGATAACAATGAAGAATATCAAACGTGCTTAAATCATTCAAGTGAAAATGTCAAGGAAAGGGATGATGATATAAACTAGAAAGATAATTTGGGTTAAGATGAAGAAAGAAAGGATAATTTTGATATGAGTGAAATGTTTGGTGGGTTTGAAGATGAGAATGAGTGTTGTAGAGAGTAAAACTTGAAGATAAATCAGATGAATAAAGAGATATGCAGCTTAAATGAAAAAATTATGAACCTTACAGAAGATAAAGCAAAGCTAAGGCAAGATAATGAATCTGAAATTCAAAAGGTTCGAGAGGAAACAAAAATGATATTAGGGGCTATGGAAAGAGATAGTAAAGAAAAAGAAATTTGGATCTTAGATCAAATATGGTCTCAATCTCTTGAAATAGAAATGTTACAAGATGAAGAAGAAAGAAGGAACAGTGCACACAGTGATGAGGTCAACTATTTTGATGTGTGAAATTGTTGAAAAAAACAGTGAAATCAAGAAGTTGGAAGCATAGTTAAATGCTTTCAAATCTTCCAATAGGTGTACCAAAATAATTAAACTCCCAGTTATCCCGAAATCAACATCTAAAAGCGGTAAAGTCGAACCAATTTCCATGGGTAAACGTGTAAAGGTGAGAGCAAATAGAGTTCCAAAAGTACATGAAGATTACACTTATGGCAAAAATAAGAGAAAGAGAGAGGATAAAATTACAGTTGGTTTGGATGAAAGTTTAAATGAAGAAGAAGTACAAAAGAGTAAGACGAAAATTGATCCATTGATGGAAATGATAAAAAAAATAGTCATTGAAGATTGTTAAATTGAAGTTCACATTCCAAATCCAGAGAAGAAAAAAATTCAAAAAAAAATTGACAAGTCAAGTGTCCAGTAAGTTTACTTATAAACTTTTTTTTATTATAAACTTCATTATAGGTACATATCATTTCAATCTTACAAGTTTTGATTCAAATTTTCAGCACTTACTTTTGGGCTGGAGTAGGTGTTTATCTCAGTAAGAGAGAAGCGTCATTGATACTACAAAAAAAGCAATTACAGGTCATGTAATCAAATGTTTCTTATTCTGTATTTTTCATATGATTATTAATGTGAAAATTACTTATACAAAATCTTTCTATAATAACTACTTTATCATGCTAAAAATTATAGTTAAGAAATATTGAAATCATTTTTTTGTGCAGGCTATTGATGCTTTTATGCGGAATTGCTCTGTGTTGAACTTCTTAGAGACAATAATGTTGAGCACAAATCCTTGTTTATAACAACTTACTCTTTGGTAAGCATTATTCTTAACTTTCAAATTTTACAGCTAAAGCAAATTATTTTTTATAGTGTTATTTTTATAGTCACTAATCATATATGTTGATGAATATAACTCATAAAGTAAGTTATACTTCACTTTTAAACAATAAAATTCACCTATGTTATGTTTTTCTAATAGAACTATGTCCAGAAAGGAAAGACTGTGGCTGCAACCAAGCAGATATTTGAGAAAATAATAATGTAGATTGGAAATGTACGGTTTATATTCTTCCTTCTATTCCATGAAAAGCCCAGTCATTTCACTCTACTACTATTTGACGAGCTTGCAAGTAAATAGTTGCACTATGACTCAACAAGTTATAGAGGCCCAAGAAACAAAGGAAAATACTTCAGGGAGGCTCTGCTAATGATAAAAAATGATATAAATACTTTCTCAAATTCATTATTATATAATGTTAATTTATTTCAAATGATTTTTATCAGATCAAACATATTGAGCAATATCTTAGAAAAAAGAGGAATGAATTGAGCAAGAAACCAAGCATTACTCTAGTACAACCACCCCAAAAAATAGGGTCTTCTGCAACCTCTTTAAGTGAAATGCAAATAAATTTGGATGCAGTTAAGATCTGGATAGAATCGTATACCAAACCGAACTCCAATTTTCTGTCATTTGCCCTCATCAAAAAGAAGATTCGTAAGTTTTTTTACTTTGAATTACAAAACTTATTTGATATCAAAATTCTCTTACTAATCTTGATTTTTTTAATAAACAGGAATGATTGTGGTATAGCAATGTCATACTTCATGGAGAAAATTGTATATGGAAAGGCACTTGAATAAACTTTTGCCAAAAATGCGATGGACAAAATGCGGGCAAAAATGCTTATCAAGTTACTAAATTCTGCTGAGCACAAAAGTGACTCAATTTAGGGAATTAGATACCTATAAAGGATAATGTTTGAAACATCATATTTAGTTGTTCTAGTTTTGTTACTCAAATAATTTGTTTCCAATCTTTGGCATATATTTTGCTTGACAGTTGAGCTAATGTTTGTTTCATTTTACTTTACAATTGAGATAATATTTGTTTCATTTTACTTTACAGTTAAGATAATATTTATTTCATTTTAATATTCAAACATGGTGTAGTATGATCTCAGTTGTAAAGTAACTAATTTTTTTTCAAAATGAACATGTAGTATGTTATCAATTATAAAGTAACTGATTTATTTGAAAATGAACATGTAGTATGTTATCAGTTATAAAGTAACTGGTTTTTTTCAAAATGAACATGTAGTATGTTATCAGTTATAATGTAACTATTTTTTTTCTTCGAAATGAACATGTATGTTATCAGTTATAAAGTAACTGGGTTTTTTCAAAATGAACATGTAGTATGTTCTCAATTATAAAGTAACTGTTTTTTTTCCTTAAAATGAACATGTAGTATATAGTCAGTTATAAAGTAACTATTTTTTTAAATAAACATGTATGTTATCAGTTCTAAAGTAATTGTTCTTTTCTTTCAAAATGAACGTGTAGTATAAGAAAAATGGAAGAACTTGTATGTTATCAGTGCTAAACAGTTATAAACATGTATGTTATCAGTGCTAAAATTGGAAGAACTTGTAGGAGATTTGCAAACTTATGAAATTGATATGTTCCCTAAATATGCTAAATCTAAAGATAAGGGAATTGCACTTAAAGCCCAAGAGCGAAGGAGTGAGGGGTCAACTAGAAAGAGAGTAGAGTCATCTAAAAAGAGAGAGACTGACACGTCAGATTCTGAGTGCGATTTTAACTTGGATGATTTGTCTCTTTTCGCAAAAAAATTCAAGAGAATTCTCAAATTTAAGAAAAATGGCAATTTTAAAGATAAAAAGAAATTTGAGAAAAATAAGTTTGAAAAGAAAAATGAAAAAGATTCCAAAAATCCTCCTCTGAAAGAAAGTGAGAGATGTTTTGAGTGCGACGGTAAGGGACACAGAGCATTTGAGTGTGCCACTCATCTGAATAGGGAAAAGGGTAAAGCTGTCCTAAATGCTACCCTTAGTGACGACAGTGAGGTCGAGTCGGTGTACTCGGGAGATGAGTCACCACATGAGCGTAACTTCACCGCGTTCATGGATAGTCATGTGAATACTCCTAGTTCTCCTCACGACGATGAGGATGATGCTTCACAGGGACACCTCGACAATGAGAGCGAAGAAAGTGAGGGGGAGGAGGAATGTAGTGAGGACGAGAGTAACCTTCAACGCGCCTACGCCGAGTTATATAATGAGTCTTTCAAAACTAAAAAACGTAACAAGGCGTTAGTTCTTAGGATCACCGCGTTAGAAGAAGAGTTAGAAGAGACGAGAGAGAGAGAGTCCTCCACCTGCACCGCCATGAGAGAAAGAGAGTCTGCCTGGGTTAGTAAAGAAAATTTACTTAGAGAGAGAGAGAGCAGTTTTGAGAAAGAGAAAGCGGACTTGACTAAACAAGTGGCTAGTCTTACTAGTGAGCTCCATTCCTCCATGGAGACTCGGAAGAAACTTGAAGCCCTTGTTGCTCAGCTTACTCATGACCTTGAGAGAGCTAGGAAAGTCAAGGTACAAATCGAGGACAGATCTGGGCAGATGGGAAAGATGCTCCTCGGTCCCGCTTTAGGTTTTGGTGATAGGCAAGGAATAGGTTTTGATGGTGCCTCCATGTCCCAAATTACACCCGGACCAATTCCTGAGTTTACTACGACTCCTTATGGACGTCATAAAAAACCAAGAAGGAGAGTTCGACCAAGAAAAGCAATCCAAGGTCCTCCTAATACTGTGCCCTTTTGCTCCCATTGCAAAAGAAACGGACACCTTAGGGATGATTGCTATAGATTTGGTCGAACACGACGTACGTTTGCTCCACCACATTAGACTGATGAGTTTGCCAGTCTGAGAGAGCGTGTTGAGTTTCTAGCCGCCACATCACAGAGTTTGATGGAAGAATTCCGACGAATGACCTTACCATCAATGAATGCGCCCCGCATTCCATCTAAAACCTACAACAACAAGGGAATACAAAAAGGTACCTATTCTTGTGTTCCTAAGAAAGAAAAAAAGGCCCTTGTTGTCCATGTCTCTCTCAAAGCCCATAATACCTCACAGTGGTATTTTGACAGTGGATGCTCCAGACACATGACAGGTGATGTCTCATATTTTATCCATCTTGAGGATTATAATGATGGGAGAGTCACCTTTGGAGATGGTAGCAAATCTAGCATAGTAGGACGAGGTACAGTAGAGTTACCAGGATTTCCAAAGCTAGAGAACGTGCTGTACGTTAAAGGTTTGAAAGCAAACCTTCTTAGCATCAGCCAGCTGTGCGACGATGACTTTGTAGTGAAGTTTGACCATAAAGCTTGTAAGGTCTATAATCAAGCCGATAAACTTTTAGTGCAAGGGGTGAGGACAGAGGATAACTGCTATGGGACTGAGCCCACATCCTCACTTATTTGCAACAGCGCCACGATCACTCCTATGGATCTGTGGCACCAACGTCTAGGTCATGTGAACGTTAGAGACTTATCTCGTTTAGTCAAAAAGGACCTAGTACGTGGCTTACCATCTCTTGGAAAGCCAACTTCCATGATTTGTGGACCCTGTTAGTTGGGAAAGAAAATTCGTAGTCCGCATAGGAAGTTGCATTCCATTACCACCTCTCGTGTTCTGGAGTTAATTCACATGGATCTTATGGGTCCCACTCGTACTGAGAGTCTAGGTGGTAAGAGGTACATCCTCATGATGGTAGATGATTTCTCCAGATACTCCATAGTAGGTTTTCTGAGAGAGAAATTCGATGCTATAGATTTCTTAACGACCAAGTGGCGTGTCCTACAAAATCAACACGGTGTCACTATTAACAGAATACGTAGTGAAAACGGCACTGAATTTAAGGAAGTAAAGGTGGATTTGTAATGTGATAGCCTTGGGATCAAACATGAGTTTTCTGCTGTGAGAACTCCTCAGCAAAATGGGATTGTTGAGAGGAAGAATAGAACGATCCAAGAGATGGCTAGATCTATGCTTCTAGGTCGTAAAGTTTCTAGGAAATTTTGGGCAGAGGCAGTGTCTACTGCATGCCACACGGTGAATAGGGTTTATTTGCGTCCACACACACTACAGACACCTTATGAGTTGTGGACCGGCAAGAAGCCCAACCTGGCGTATTTCCGTGTTTTTAGGAGTAAATGCTACATCCTACGGGATAGAGAGCAATTTGGAAAGTTCGACTCCCGGAGCGACGAGGGAATATTTCTAGGATATTCATCGAATAGTAGAGCATACCGGGTCTTTAACCTGAAGAGCTCTAGGATTATGGAATCAATAAACGTTACCGTGCAAGATGACGAACCTTCGACGATTATTGATCCTAACCTTCAGTGTGAGGATGAGGACTGTTCTGACAGTGATTTACCTGTTCCTCTCTCACACTCTGTGAACCCTACTCCTGTGTTAGGGGACACACCTGCTTGGGTTCGCAAGAGTCATGACCCATCTGCCATTGTTGGTGATCCCACTCTAGGGTTCAAGACTCGTGCTCAGCTAGAGAACGTTGTTAGCCATCTTTGCTACACGTCCAAAGTCGAGCCCAAGAACCATAAAGAAGCACTCAAGGATGAACACTGGATATCTTCTATGAAGGATGAGTTGCTTCAGTTTAAAAAGAATGATGTCTGGGAACTTGTCCCCCGACCTAGTGAGATTAATGTGATAGTTACCCGGTGGATTTTTAAGAACAAAATGGATGAAAATGGTACCATAATCCGAAATAAGGCTAGGTTGGTCGCTCAAGGCTACACACAGATAGAGGGTGTAGACTTTGGGGAGACATTTGCTCCTGTTGCGAGGCTTGAGTCCGTCCGTCTTCTGCTCGCCATTGCATGTCATCTGCGCTTCAAGGTGTATCAAATGGATGTCAAGAGTGCCTTTTTGAATGGCATTCTACAAGAGGAGGTTTATGTGGAACAACCAAAAGGGTTTAAAGGCCCTCAGCACCCTGAGCACGTATACTATATGAGGAAAGCCTTGTATGGTTTGAAGCAAGCACCCCGTGCTTGGTACGAGAGGCTTACTTCCTACCTCTTAGCTCGTGGCTTCAAGAGAGGGGGAGTAGATATGACGTTGTTCGTTAGGAGAGATGACGGTGCTATTTTGGTTGCCCAGGTCTATGTGGACGACATAGTCTTTGGATCCACATGCTCCCAGCATGCTCACCACTTTGAGAAGGAGATGAAAAGTGAGTTTGAGATGAGCATGGTTGGTGAGCTTACATTCTTCCTTAGTCTCCAGGTTCGTCAGCTAGAGGATGGGATGTTCATCTCCCAATCCAAGTATGCTAGAGACCTAGTGAAGAAATTTGGTTTAGACTCCGCTAAGCATGCACGTACACCTATGAGTACCACTACTAAGCTTAGTAAGGACACTTCAGGCAAGGACGTAGAGCAAACCTTATATCGGAGTATGATAGGTAGTCTCCTCTACTTAACTTCCAGTCGTCCCGACATTGCCTTTAGTGTTGGAGTCTGTGCGCGTTATCAGGCGTCTCCTAAAGAGTCACACTTACTCGCTCTAAAACATATTATCAAATACGTGAGTGGGACTCTCTCATACGGTATTTGGTATTCCTTTGATACCGATGACCGTTTGTCCGCCTATTCGGATGCCGATTGGGCCGGGGACGTAGATGGATGTAAGAGCACTTCGGGTGGGTGTTTCTACTTTGGTTCTGCTCTTGTCTCTTGGTTGAGCAAGAAGCAAAAATCCATCTCTTTGTCCACTGCGGAAGCTGAGTGCATCGCCGCCGGGAGTTGTTGCACGCAACTCATGTGGATGAAGCAAATGTTGGAGGATTATGGGATTTCACAGGACACCATGTTCATTTCCTGTGATAACACGAGCGCGATACACATATCCCGCAATCCTGTCCAACATTCGCGCACAAAACACATCAGGATATGTGAGCACTTTATACGTCAGTTAGTTGAAGAGAAAATCGTATCCCTGAGTTTTGTTCCTATCGACCGTCAGTTAGCCGATATTTTCACGAAACCTTTAGATGCCCTTAGATTTGAGAGTCTTAGGAAGTCTTTGGGGATTTGCACAGTTGACTGAGGGGTTGGTCCATGTCTAGCGTAGGTTGCATTGTCATTTTCATATCCTCTGATGCCTATTGCTGGATTGTACTATTAATGTGTTTTACTTATTTTTTCTTTTCATTATTCTTTGAAAAATACAAAAAGATTTTCTTTTTAGAAATTTTTTTAGAAAAACACAAAAAGATTTTTTTTGATAAAATTTTTTGAAAAAAATCCAAAAAGATTTTTTTTCCTTTTGTTTTGCACCTTTTAGGGATGAGCATTTAAGATAGCCAAGTCACAACTTCATTTCATATATCCATGTGACTATTTGGTAGAGATTTGAGACGCTACATCATTTCATCCATGTTCTTAACATTGATTGGAGTCCTTGAGATGTAATTAGTGATATCTTCCTACATGTTTGACTCCTATATCCTTTAATGCACACATGCACGACTATATTTGATTATTGCACTTGTTTATCACATATTGGCTTGAGTGTTTCTATCTCAATTCTGTCTATACAATGTACAATATGCGATAAAACTTGACAAAATTGGATTGCATGTAAAAACCGTTTTGGTGAGACTGTGTGTATATTTTCATAACGGGGAGGGGCTGCGAAAGTTGATTCCTATCCTTTGCGCAAAAGCCACCGTTAAAATGGACCTAAAAAATGGAGGAATTTTAATATTCGAGGTCCTAAGAGGTTAAAAGAGCCCGAAAAAAATTGATAAGGCAATAAAAAGCAATTCATGCCAAATATGGGCCATTTAGGTTTCACCTTCAATTCTCCAAAGTTTGAGAATTTAGAATGCCTCTCTTCAAAATATAAATCTGAGGGAGTTTGGTTGGAGATTGAAAAGGGTTTGCACTTCCTTGAAAGTCCTGAAAAAGCATGACAATCATTTTGGACGTTATTGGTGTAGAAATCACTTTGAGCTTTGATTTGTAGATTTGATATAGTCAATGTCTTATATTTCCAATCTTTTACACCAAAGGAAGCATTTGAGTTCATTCGTTAGGAATATCCAATATTCATCATGCACATATGTCATGCTTGTATGCTTTGATTTTCCTATCGAATTTTGATCACACCCATTCTTTTACGCTTTCACCGACTTGGTTGTTTTATGTTCATTCATGGTATGATTTTATGCCTTGTGTCACCCCGGTTCTTGATTGCTTGATTTATTTCTCTCATTTATCTATTTGGGGACATCATAAAAAGGGGGAGAATGAATTATCTGATTATGGGGGAGTTTTGAAATTCTGAGAATATCATCTTAAATTGATATATATGCTTATGTTTATCTCATTTCAAACTCGATATGTCACTTGGTATTTGCTTTGTCTCATGTGTGTAGGTACTACATTGATGATCGCTGAATTGCACACCCTGATGAGAAAAGATTTGAGATTTCTGAAGATTCGAAGAACAAACGATGCAGCCTTAGTCATTTGTACCACTTTCAGTTTTTGGGTTCATGGAAGGGTAGATTTGTATAGGCATTGTGACACTCTAGCACTACATCTGAACCCCCTCGCAACTCTAGTGGGTTCCCACGAAAAATAACCTCTCTTTCTTGCTTCCACCCCGACGACCCCGCGTGAGTCTGAACATCCGGCGCCACTAACACTTGTGGTGGATCCCGTGGAAATTACCCTGCCGTTGTGACCACCGTCGCTTCAACTGCCTGTGCCACTATTTCAGTTACCTATGCTGTCAAAATCATCTCGGGCCGTTGCTACGGTAAATCTTGCTCCTAACGAGCCTCCCTCGTCTCATCTCCCCCTGCTGACCTAGCTGCTCTCTCTCTCTCCTGGGCGTCATCTGGAATGAGAATCAAATTTGTATGAGTTCACTCTCAAATATAAATTTTGTAGAAGAACATATATGCGCATACGTATGAGAATACAACAATCCTATAATAGGGCTCTATATCAAAGATTGCTAAGCCGAAACGTGAAAAGACGTACAGATCCTAAGGACACTAGAACCTGATGCTCTGATACCATCTGTGACACCCCGCCTAATAAAATACCGGGTGATCAGTCCTATACCAAATTAAAATAGGATTCTCAGTTGTATCATCCCTAGCATCACTGTCGAAAACCTCTTTTAAGACTTACTAACCACCTAGTATTCCAAAAACTGGTGCCAATTTTTATCTTGTTAAATTACACAAAACAGTACATGCGAAAATAAATATGAACCATTCACACAACTGAATAAAACTCAATTGTATAATTAATTACACAACATGCCTAATAAACCACCGACCACCAAAGAAATAATCCAATATAAATATCCAACACAAGAGTAAAATAAATCTGAAACTGAACTGAAAGTCTGGGAGACATGCCCTAAATAAAACTCAAACTGATACAAGTGCAAGGACATTTTTGTCCAACATACTTGTATATGTCATTAGCCGTAACACCGTTGCAAAGATTCAAAGTCCATTCATCATCAACGAAATCCAAAGATCAAAAGAAGAAGGAATCAGATATCCAGAAATCCGAACCGGTCCGCCTCTAATTAAAAAGAACCGATCCGCCCAGGCAACCGGACCGATCCGCTGAAATAAAAAAGGAACCGATCCGCCAGTGAACCGATCCGCCCAGTCCCGGACCGGTCCGCCCTGCAAATTGTATCCAGAGAGCACCGAACCGATTGCAAACCGAATCTGCGTCAAATTAAAAGAACCGATCCGCCTCAGGCCCGGACCGGTCCGCCCTAGATAGAATTTCCCAGATCGTGATTAAGATTTTTTAGGGCTATAGCTACCTTATTTATACCACGATCAGAAGATGGTTTCCTTAAGACTTTCCCACATTTTTCAGAGCATATCAACCCTAAAGTCTTCACCTATTGAGTCCTACGATTCTAGGTTTTTAGATTCACACATCTTCCATATCTATGTGAATCAAGTTTGGTAACCCAAGAACACCATTGCTGTTGTTCAACCCTTGTGAAGTGGACCGTTTCTTCCTCTTCATTGCATCCCTACTGGAAAGGGATAATTCCAACCGCGACTACAGAATCCGATACCTAAAGGTAATTCTTAGTCAAAAATCTTGTATTTCAGTGTAATCCGATTGTAAGCCGTTTCTCTTACAAATTATAGTGATATACAAATGGTTTTGCCCCTGTGGGGGATTTTTCCTTAATTGCATGTGTTTGAATGTTCTTGCGTAGATTATCTATTTTATTCAATCACATATTGCTGCATGTTTAGGATTTGTTTGGGTTAAAAAGGTGTTTATTATATTATTTCTTAATTGAACGCAAGGGCCAACTCTTTCAACAAGATTCCTACTCTAGGAATGAATGAATAATGCGTCTAGTCTAAACTCCTGCTAGCATCCACATATGCCGCAGCTCCGTATCCCTGGAATAGAATGGCAATCCTGGCGTCCCTGTGGCTGGACACCTAAAAGGTTTTGAAAATAGTTTTATAGCAAGGGTTAGAACCCAAAACATTTTGAAAATATTTAGCAAGTGAATTAACTACAGTAATTTAAAATGCATGAATGCGATTTATATTTAAGTTAGTGTCACACTCGCTTGTGGACATTCTCACCCCTCCACTATTGTGCACACCTACCGGTTACCTTAACCCCACCTAGTTGTACTATCCCATCCAACTAGTCCTGGTATAACCTTCCCTTGCCATACTACTCTAACCCGAGTATAATGATTCTTGAATTATAAGTTATTTCACAACTAACTTAATTAATTCCTCTTAAATAGTAGCATATAACCGTGTCACAAGTTATATAAAGTAAATACATCACACACTGTATTATTACCCGTATATAATATTTATTACCATTATATACGTACCTTTACCACAATATCCACACATCTGACATACGTATTTTCATCCCTTCGAGTATACTCTCGCCGAATGATTCCCTCTAAAATGATATCTCACTAAGTGTGCTCACAAAACCTAGTTCTCCAAGTTGGAATCGCTCACCAACATGGCCCAAAATATAAACGTAGTGGAGGCGGTCATATTCCTTCCTTGAAAGTGAGATAAATCCCTCACCCATATATACCGGACGCTATGACCTGGGGATATACTCACCCTACTCCTCAAGCTAGGGGATTCACCCACATTGCGCAACCTCCATTGATAGCATTAGAGTATATAAATTGAATAAATATCTAATCACTGATATTTAATATCACACACCATATATACATGTATATATATACTATCACTACACCGTATATATATAATATAAATCTCGGCTTTACCGTGTGCTCAAAATCCTATACATTGCCTGTAATTTCCTGAGTCTGTGGTCCTACTCAACACAACTAATTTTCTCACTTAATAATTTATCATCTTCCCGAGTCTATGGTCTGACTCTAATAATTAATTCATGCCTCAATTAATATAATACTTTCCCCGAGTCTATTGTCCGACTCTAACTAAATTAATTAACACACCCATTAATTTAATACCGCCCTGAGTCTATCGTCCGACTCTAATTAAATTAATTAACACACTTATTAATTTAATACCGCCCCGAGTCTATAATCCGACTCTTATTTAATTAATTTATCCATTAATTAATCAACACAAATCCGAGTCTGTGGTCCGACTCTAATATAATTAATTTACACATTAATTAATCAACACAAATCCGAGTCTGTGGTCTGACTCTAATATAATTAATTTACACATTAATTAATCAACACAAATCCGAGTCTGTGGTCCGACTCCAAATTAATTACTCTCTCTCAATAATTAATTTAATACTTTCATGTCACTTAACCAATATACCCGGACTCACTCACTTGGTCCATTTTACATCTCATAATATCATCCCCACATATTCGTCTACAATGTGTCACACAATTACCTCCCTAAATTCCCCAATCATATTTACATATAATTATCAACATACCCGGACTCGCCCACTTGGTCCATAATTAAATATTTCCCGAGTCTATATCCCGACTCTAAATTAATTAGTTTCTCTCCAAACTTAATTCAATACGCCCACTTGACCAATATGCCCGGACTCCCCCGCTTGACCAATATGCCCGGACTCGCCCACTTGATCTGTATCTCACTATTTTGGAATAGAATTTCTCAAATCCATCCATAAAGTGCCCCACATAAATTCTTCCTAGTCCCAATTACTTTCTCCCATAATTGCTAGGAATATTTTTTACATAATTATTTATCACTTATTAATGTATGAAACTTAACCTTCTAATAAATTTCCCTTTATATAATAAACTGGCCGAACTTCCCAGATTTCTGCATCATCGATCGATCGATCGAGCCCCCTGGGTCGATCGATCGATCGTTCCAGTATTCGTCCTCTCCAGCCACTGTCAGCTATGGACGAAACTTAAAGCTTTGGTTCTCAACCTAAGCCATTACCCAAATACAAATAACATATCCCTCATATGAGAAAAGGGTATAAACATTCCATAGACCTTAATTAATCAACAATATCCATTAATTCCAAGGTTTTCCCGATTTGGGTATTCTTCGGGTTTCTCATCTCCAATACGTATTTCATTCATTTTAACAACAATTACCCATCTACTCTTATTGGTTTTAACATACGATTCATTTCTCTATATTCTAGAATCATAAACACGATAAATCTCCCTCTTAATCCCATTAAGGTATATCAATTTCCAACAACCCAATTTAACTTTGGTTACACACCCAAAACGAATTTTGATTTACACATAACTATAATATGAATTGATTATCATCAATTTAGAAATTACAACAGTTAACCACTTGCCTGGAATCGTTCGTAGTGTCTGATCCATTGGTGTAGTCCCTTAATTTGGCTCCAAAATCCCCAAATTGGCTCTTGATTTTCTTTCCCCCAATTTTCCTCTCAAGCCCTAGGCTTAGAGTTGAGTTGACTGTCGTTCCCTAATCTCTCAATTAGGTTAAAAACATCAAATCCCGTTTTTGGCCGTGTGGGCCTAATTAAAAAGGTCCAACTCACCCCGTGTGGGCCCGACTATGCCCAAAAATACCCCGAGACTCAATTACTATCCCTGAGTACTCTTTTCTGACTATTCCGACCTCATCCGGACGCAACCGCGCACTTGAAATTGCCATCCGAAATACTTTTTGACATTTCCAAATTTCGTCCTCAAAATGCGACACACGAGATTTCGAACCATTAAACTTAAAAGTCTGCAATTATAAATAATTCGGCTCACTCAAATAAATTCTCCAAGTCATGAATTTAAGTTTCTCCAATTTAAATATTTTTATAACTCCCAAAATAATTAAATATTAGATCCTCAAAATTACGGGGTGTTACACTCGGTAGTTGTAGAAAATGAACACATGTTAAACTTTTTCACCATTTTCTCCTTAAATTTTGGACCGAATCCACGATACCTATCACGTATGTTATTTTTAAGATGATAAAGACAGATAGAAAGTTTTGGAAATGTTTCGGAACAACATCCAAAATTCCATAATTTTAGCCTGATATAAATGTTACCTCTCTCCCCATAGGATTTAAAACCTCCCCAAAACATTTCATAAACCAATTCCAATTACTCTCATTTTCAGCATCAACAATAGCAAAAGCAAGTGGAAATAAACCTATAAAAAGTTAAAAAAAAATAACATTACAAAAATTAAACAAAATAACATATAGTTTCCATTGATAAAGTAACTAAAAACTGTACAAATTAAATAAAATCACTATTAGCAGAAAAGTAATATAATATCATAACATACCTCGATCACCATTTTTTAATATGGCACGCAACAATGTCCCTTTATATTTACTATACAAATGTGTTCCATCCAAGAATAGTATTGGTCTACAATATTGAAATCCTACTACACATGCCCCAAAACTTATGAACAATCTCTTAAATCGAAAACCAACAACATCACACTCAATAAAACAAAATGAATTTGGATTTGCTTCAATTAATCGGCTGCAATATGACATTAACTTCTTGTAAGATTTCTCCTCGTTCCCATGTAACGTAACACTTGCAAGTTCCTTTCCCTTCCATGCTAAAAGGTAAGATTTATCAAACCCGTATTTTCTCTTAAAGCTACCCATTATGTCAATTGGCCTAATCGAGGGCTTCTCACGAACTTCATCTAAAATAATCGATGAAACAATTTAAGATGACATCATTTCACTTCTTGATTTACGAACACGGCTTCTACAAGTGTGCGTATTATTCAACGTTCGAATATAGAAAAAACCATTCACAACATTCATAGATGCAAGCACATGCTACTACATACAACATCTTCATCTTGAATACAACGAGCCGTCACCCTAAGATTATCATTCTTTATATGCTTGAACATAAATCCTGTTTCCAATGCATACTTACGTAAAACTATTCGAAACTCTTTTGTAACCCTTTCAAACTTTTGTCCAACTTTAATAATGCCATTTTCCCAAGAATCCGACAAAAACAGATTTGATTTTGAAGATGGTGATTCAACCAAATATTCATCAATAATATCAAATGAGTTAATACTTAATGAATGCTCAACATCAATTAAATCCTCCTCAATCTCAAAAACTTCACTACCAATATAATTACAATCTCCTACCTTAATTTTAATAAAATCACAATTTGACTTCTTCCAACAAATCAACTTAAGTCTAAAATCCCCACTGAATTCCAAAATAACTCCAGAAAAATTTCCAAAAGAATACGAGAACTTGATAGTTTCTCTTTGCAAAATTTTAAATTTTGAACATACTTCATCAACAAAAGAATAATATGAACCTGGAGATGCAACGCTTATAGCAACCGACATACAACCATAAGAACACATACAAACATGAATACTATCCATAGCTCTACGAACTGCAAAAAAAATAATAAACGTCGCATTACCATAAAAACTCATAAAAATGAAATGTTACACTAGTAAAGTAGCAATACTAACAAATTATTAAAAAAACACTGTAATCCTTTCAAAAACAGAGAAAAACATAAATAAAAAATGGCAAAACATAGCTTCAAAACCACATATACTTACAAAACAATAACCACCACATTGATTGCATCCATAAAATATATAAAATAAACCTAACTATCATATTAAACAACATACGAATAACATACATCAATTAAATTCACAAATAATTCAACTTCATGATGAAATCAGAGAAAATGCATAATGAATAAAACTATAACATAACAATTACTATATTAATACAATCCATAACTGATTACTTTCATGTGAAAGATAAAAACAAATCATCTAATAAAACGTAAGCATGTATAAACATCAAAACACATACAACCAAACATAATCACACAAATTAAATACAAAATCAAAAATAACAAGTAATTGAGGAATAGAACATAGAAACATGTACATACATTGTTAATGTCCAAAAATGGAGACAACAAATAATAAATAGAGAAAATTTATGAGAAATAAGAATTATGAAGAATGGGGATGAGAGATAGTGAAAACATAATGATTTTTACATGGTTCAGCCCTCGGGGAGGAAACCTACATCCACGGTAGTACTGCTTTGGTATTGCACTTATTGACGTGGTTACAATTTAGGATTTTTTGATATAACTCGAGGCTTGAGAAGGTATCAAAAGTTCCCCTACATTTTGTACTTGTGTCTCCTATTTATATCTGATTTCTTGATATTTACAAAGAGATGGAGTGCCTTTTTAAGTCGGACAGTTACATCTTGATACATATTTATCATAATAAATATGAATGACTTGAAATACGACGTGACTTTGATGATGAGAGTCCGGATAATCATGAGGTAACAGATTTGGCAATTGTAATCCTACGTGATTAATAAGGTATATCTCGTGTGTAAGTGCTCACAGGAATACATGTGTGTCCAATCTTATACTAAATAGGTAGGCCGAGCAGTCAATTTTGAGATGACCTTCTTAGATGAAGAAGCCCAACACTTCTGTTAATCCCCTTGGATTATTTAGAACTTATTCATTGCTGAGACCATATAGGTATAACAGAAATCCCCTAAGACCTCTTACATGAACTCCCCAATTCGAGGCTAAGTGAGTGGAAGAGGTGTTATGTGATGCTCAAACTGGCCCATTTGTAGTCGACTCATCTTGGTCGGCTTGAATCCGAGAATATTTTATTTATTATTTTCCATGATACATCAAGGACACATGTCAGGAAACTGAAGGGTCTGATGTGTAATAATGGTGACTGGTCATGGGCGCTAATACTCTGTACCGTCGTTTTAATTTTTGTAGGCCTGCTGAAGTTTTGTCTGCTGCGTCTTTTCAATCTTTCATCAAAGAGTATAGATACATTTAACTTCCCTTATTAGCTTCACTTCAAAGATTTACACAAAGTTGAAGAAAGAAAAAGTCTTAAGTATCATTTCCATTATTTGTGAAAGATCAATTATTTTGTCACCAAAATACTTTAGCCCTTCCTCCTTAGTTCTTCGTTGCTTAATTTACCATTATCTTGCTTAATCAGGTACACCTTTCTTTCTTTAGTTAGGGATTCATCGTTATGGTTCTTTATTGGATAATTCTTATTGTTATCTAGTGGTTGCATCGTTTAGACGACCATTGAGTTAGTTGGACTAGGTTTAGCTGAACCAAAGTTTAGGAAAATGCATGGATTTCCCCCCTTATGTCCAAAGAGTTTATGAATTTGTTCAAAGTTTAGAGCCAGAACGTCCTGGTATCACAAAAAGGAGGTTTACCCATCCTCTATAAGTGGTTAGACCAGAGGAGGAGTCGGGTCATCCTCTTTATACTCCTAACACCCTTTCTAGTTTTGGTTCCTCCATTAACCCAGGTGTTCCCTACATTTCCTCCGCCATTTTAGAAACCCCATACTTTGTCCCTTCTGTGGGTGAGGGTGAGTTAGTGAACACGGTCTCTATGGATCCTCTAAATCCTGACTCCCTTTTTGAGGAGCCTGCCATGGACAGGGCAGAAGACAACAGACCGAAAAGTATGGATCCCCACCTTTTTTTAGGGGTCTCATGCTGAGACTTCTAGTGAAGATGAGGAATAAGAGGATCATGTTGGATCTTCTAGTAAATACAATCCAGTTGACACATATGCTTATTGGTATTAATGTACTGTGACTGAGGAAGAGCTTGATACGATAAGAGAGAGATGTGCCCTCCCCATAGCCATTCAGACCAAAATAACTGATTTTTCAGAGAGATGTTATTCTATTCGATACTCGAAGGATATTTGCCTTCCCATGTGGGCCCTCCAAGTAGGATTGAGGCTTCCTCTTCATCCCACCATCTGCTCCATTCTGAGAGGTTACGGCGTGACTTTAACTCAATTGCCTCTGAACGCATATAGGACTATACTGAGGGTAATGATGTTTTGGAAGCTTAGAACTGGGTTTGACTTGTCAGGGGACATTTTTAGGTATGTGTACAACTTGAAAGATAATGCCAAAGCCCCCAGTTATTATTATTTTTTTGTACGAAAACCTCAATATAGAATGGTGGTCATGGTGATCACAGTTGGAAGGGCTTGTATGTATTTATAAAAGGAGATTGGGAGTTTAGGGCCCATGAACAGGATAGGTCGTGTAGGGTCACCAGAGAATGGAATGTGCCCAATAATACAGGTAACGCTTTTTCTAATTATATCATCTTCTTATTTTCTTATTTTGGCTACTTTACTGTGTCGAGGTTGTTGTTATGCTTTTAAGTTTTTTGGTGAAGCGAGCTCCCAAGATACACAAGTCATTGGTTGACCTGGTTGTCTCTTATACTGAAAATAAACCCCCCACTTTAGAGGATTTGTTTATTATGGAGAAGTTTAATGCTGTTGGGTATCACACTCCACGTGGCAACAAGATCTTGTTGGAATTTGAAGTGCCCCAAGAAGATTGGGTGGGAAGGGAGACTCATTTTGATACCAGTGATCAGTCTGTTGGTAGGGAAGGTAACTTAAAAGTAGGTAGATTGTGCTGTTAATTATTTGACCTTTTACTTAGTTGTCTCTTCCATTGTGGATGTCCATACTGATGTACGAGTTCACTTATTTTGTCAAGTATGGAAGAACATCCTTCTAAATAAAGTTTAGGTATGTCTCCTCATTTCATCAATTGTAATGCATTAGCTGAAGCTTATTAAAAGAGGGATGGGGTACCAGAAGTAGGTAGAGAGCGAGTAAGCTACCATTTCTGGGGTAGCTAACCAGATCGCTCAACGTCAGGAAGCTGCTGCAGCTGCAAAAGGTAAAGGGAAGGCTCCCATGGAGCCTTTAGTAGGAGCTAAAAGGTCAAGGGTAGACAATGAAGATATGCAACCCTTGCGCAACCTTCTAAGAAGACTTGGTCATTCGTCAGAGCCCAGAGTCGAGTCCGGTCTTGGTCTCACATCTCGTTATGGGAAGGTTTTGTAATTTGACTTTGACCCTGAGTATAACATCACATATGAAGACTTGAAATTTGACCTGAACTCTGTCATTTATTATGCCAAGAATGCTTTGGAACTACTCGTATACTGGGTCCACGTGAAGGAATTTGAGTTTTTGGGTTGTTTGGATCCAAATTCCCTGTGGACCTTGTCCCAACATCAACTATCTATGGTGTGTATTTCTTATTAATCCTTAGTCTGTGGTTTTTAAGTGTCCCATCGTCGTACTTCTGACCATGCCTTATTATTTATTGCCTAAGCATCCATAGCGTGCACCATCTTATGAGAGAAACCCTTGGTTAATCACGTATCCTACAACAAACTTACTAAGGAGAAGACACTGAAAGCTTGTTACGATAAGGTTTTGAGGAGATGATAAAAAGGGACATAAAGATGATGTCTAGGACTGAGGAGCTAAGAAAGATGGAGAAAGATAATATGGCTCTCACGGAGAAGTCCAACACTGATGATGCCCAAATCCAGAGCTTAGATGATCCCCTTGCAGCGAAAAAAAATAAGTTTGAAAGAGAGCTACAGATTGTTCGGGATGCTCTAGCCAGGGTTGGTACTGCTGTTGTTGAAGCCTTTAAGTCATCAGCCGACTTTAATACTGAATGCTTGGGCTACTTCTTGGATGTTATGAAGAGATAAAAAAGAGGGTGGCCACTCACTTCCCTGACATCACTGAAACTGTGAAGGGTTGGCAAGGAGACGATGAGGAGGCAACAAACCTGGCTAGAGAAGAGTTTGATGTTTCGCTTACTAATGCTTAAACTTGATAGACTTCTCTATATTTTTGTATGAATCATATTTTTACTTAACAATGTTTTTGTAACTTTGAATATATTGCATTTCTTCCCTTTAAAATGCTTCTTTATTTATTTGCATCTTATTTCTTTGTTGGAGTTAATACTTGGTGCTTCTGTTCGCAACCTGTGAGGTCATACAAAGATTTTAAGTAGTGCACCTATGATGGTGAATTGATACAAGTATAACTATTTGCGACTTATGAGGTCGTATAGATATTAGTCGACCACATTCTGTTATAACCTATGAGGTCATACATCGTACGTAGCCAATTATCTCGTTCGTGACCTGTGAAGTCATACAAGGATTTGGTCAAACTCAAGGATTCAAGTCATTAAATTATTTACGACCCGTGAGGTCGTACAACTTTTTTAGCCGACCACATTGTTTGCGACCCGTGAGATCGTACATGCGGCAGACCACCTCGTTCATGACCTGTGGGGTCATACAAGGGTTTGGTAAACTTTTGGAAACAAGTTTGTTCAACTGTTTGCAGCCTATGAGGTCATGCAATCGAACTGACATCTTTATTTTTACACTATTATTTTTGGCAGCTCCACTTTTATATACTTATCGTATGCACAAAAAAATTAATGAAATAAGATAATAAACATAGTTTTATTAATTGAAATGGTGCTTGATACATAAATAAAATAACTGAGAGGCTACTGATAATACTTTCTAAGATGCTGAATTCCAGGTTTTTTGAACTCCTCACCCCCCAAAGTTTCAATCCGGTAAGTCCCTGGCCTAACTACATTAGTTTCCCTGTATGGTCCATGACAATTTAGTTCTAAGTTTTTGTTCTTTTGTATAACTTTCTTGAGGACATAGTCCCTCTCTTTCAAGACGATCATCTTCACCCGACAGTTGTAATAGCGTGCCACTCTTTGTTGATAGGCGACAACGTGCAACACTGCATTCTCTCTGACTTCCTATATCAGATCGAGGTACAACCTTCTTGGCAAATCAATTCTTGGGGAATCAAAATTGAGGACTCTATGACTAGGGAGACCTATCTCAGTGGGGACGAATGCTTTTGTACCGAAGGAGATTATGTACAGTATTTCTTTGGTGGTTGTTCATGGGGTGGTTCGGTATGCCCAGAGCACATTATGGAGATCGTTGATCCAGTTCCCCTTTGCATCATCGAGTCTCTTTTTTATTCCGTCTAAGATCGTCCTATTGGTGACCTCAATTTGGCCATTGCACTGTGGGTGCCTAGTTCTAGAGTGTAGCTTCTAGAGTGTAGCTTTTTAATCTTAGATCTAGTGGAGTAGTCTTCAAAATCTTGGTTGTCAAACTGTGTGCCGTGATCAGTGATAAATACGAAGGGCATGCCATATCGGCATATGATCATTTTACAGATAAAGTGAAATACGCTTTCGTAAGGCATATCTACTAAGGGCTTGACTTCTACCCACTTAGTGAAGTAGTCTATCGCCACCACGACGTACTTGTATCATCCTTTTATTATCGATAATGGTCCGATCAGTTCTATTCCCCATATGGTGAATGGATAGGGTGACATTATCGGAGTTAATGGATCCCCTGGGGTACGGGAGATCTTTGCAAACCTTTAACACTTATCACATCTTCTAGCGTATTCTGCGTAATCGGCCTTCATAGTCACCCTGTAGTACCCTTGGATTGTTATTCTCTTAATCAACAATCTTATAGTCGAATGTGCTCCACAACATCCCTCGTGTACTTCCTTAATGAGCTTTTTGACTTTTATTGGGTGAACATATTTCAAAAGTGAGACGGTATACCGTCTCACGTACAACATTCCTACTTTTAAGACATACTGGGCTGCCTTACAGCGCAACTTTCTGGCTTCATTTGAGTTTGCTAGAAGCTTTCTTTCTTCAATGTATGCTCGTATGGGGTCCATCCAGAAAGGTCCGAGGTTTATCTTCGCTACTTTATGTGGTTGTGCCATAATGCTCCTTTGCATAAGCACTTCAATTGGTATGGTTCTTCTCAATGATGTTCTAGTCGCGAAGCTATCCTGGCTAGGGCGTCTGCTCGTATATTTTCCAACCTGGTGATTCTCAGTACTTTTTATTTTATGAATCTGTCTAACCTATACCGAACTATATCCAAGTACCTTACCATGGATTCCTCCATAGATTCATAAACTCCCAATATCTAGTTGATGACTAGTTGGGAGTCACTATGTGCTGTGATGTGCTCGGCACCCATGTATGTGCTTAGGTCGAGCCTAGCGATAAGGGCCTCATATTCTTCCTCATTATTGGATGCTTCGAATTATAAGCGCATGGCGTATTCCATATTTATGTCATCCGATATAGTGAGTATGATGTCAGTACCACTTCTTATCGAATAGGATGATCCATCAATGTATAATTTCCAGATTGTATAATCTCGGGTGAAGTCGCCTTCTTTTATTTTTCTGAGCTTAAAAGTCGGTAGGATTCATTGTGTTATCCCTTATCTAATTTGGGGGATATCTCTCTTTGAGGAGTCTGCTTGGTGTCTCTTGGACTTATGGCCTCTTTTAGGCGTGGTGGTTTGCCACTGGGGGTAGAGCTCTCTCCCGAAGGAGCCTGTTCGGACGATTTCTCACCATAGGTGAATTTTGTAATAATATCTTCCAACACTTGACCTTTATTGCGATCCTTGTTTCGTACCGAATATTATACGCACCCAGTTCCACTGCCCACGCCATGAGCCGACAAGATTTTTCAGGTTTGTGCAGGATTTGATGTACAGGTAATTCTGTGTAGATCACTATGTTGTGAGCCTGTAAATATGGATTTATCCTTCACTAGGCTTCCCTTAGTGCTAGTGCTAGATTTTCCATTCGCGAATATCGGACCTCGCCCCCTGGTAGGCTTTGCTGGTATAATGAACTGGTTTATGAGCCCCTTGTTCTTGCCACTAGCGTCGAGCTGACAGCTTATTCGATTACGGTGAGATATAAGTAAAGTGTTTCCCCTATAATTGGTCGTGACAAGCAGGGCGGGGAGCTCATATAGCGCTTTAGTTCTATAAACTCATTTTTGCATTCCTCGTTCTATTTGAATGACTTTCGCAAAGCCTTGAAGAAAGGCAAGCACTTATTATTGGCTCTGGAAATGAACCTTTTTAGTGTTGCCACGTTAGTCTTTGTACTTTCTTCTTCGTTATCGTAGATTTTATGTTAAGAAGTTCCTGGATCTTATCAAGATTGGCTTCGATTCCTCTATGGTTTAAGAAAAAACCCAAGAACTTTCCTTCCTTTACCCCGAAGACACATTTGATGAGATTCAGCTTCATCTGATACTTTTATAATTTATCGAAGGTCTGGCCGTGGTCCTTAATATGGTCGGCAACCACCTTGCTTTTGGTGAGCATGTCATCTATGTAAACCTCCATGTTAACCCCTATCTAGTCTCCACAGACTTTGTTTAGCAACCTCTGGGAGGTGGTGCTTGCATTTTTAAGGCCAAACGGCATGACATTGTAACAGTAGGTACCTCATTGGGTTAGAAAGGAGTTTTTTTCTCTATCAAAGGGATTCATTTTGATCTGTTTGTAACCGAAATATGCGTCAATAAAACAGAGGAGTTGATGGCCTGCTGTGGCGTCGACAAACTGATATATCCTCAGTATCGGGAAATAATCTTTCGGGCAGGCTTTGTTCATGTCTATCAAATCGACGCACATCCTCCACTTACTATTTTTCTTTTGTACCATGACCACGTCAGCCAACCATTCTGGGTACATGACTTTGTCAATGAAATTAGCTTTCTATAGTTTGAGAACTTCTTTGTGAACAACGGAATTTTTTTGGCATAAAAAACTCTTCATTTTTGCTTGACTCGCTTTGCGCCCTGTATTACATTCAACTCGTGGCACATGAAGTCGAGATCTATCCCCGGAATATCCTCATGGCGCCAAGCGAACACTATTTTACACTGTCGTAAAAGGCTTATAAGGTCTTTCCTTAAAATAAAATCTAACAATGACCCGATTTGTACCGTCCTCTTTGGGTGGCTATCATCAAGTGGGACTGTCTCGATTTCTTTAGTAAGCTGTCCCTTGACTAGTTTTGCCTTATCTCGAGGATCAATGGTCTCGATATGGTAGGTGGCCATTAACTTGTTCCATTCTTCTTGGTTTTCTTAAATGAAATAACATTCACGCACCGCCTTTTGATTGCCCTTGATGACACATACTCTAAAGTGAGTTGGAAACTTTAAGCATTGGTGCACCATAGATGGGATAACTTCAAAATTTTTAGGCCAATCCTTCTAAATATACCACTATAGGTTGAAAGTACGTTCTTATCAAGGTTAAAGAATCGTATTTTTTCTATTCGGTTGATTGGCCAGGTGTCAACCATAACCTTCATCTCTACCATTCCCAAGGGATATACCCTTTCTCCAGAAAATTCGATAAGGGGTTGATGATAAGGTGTGAGTTACATTTCCTCCAGTTTTAACTTCTTGTAGCAGCTATAAAACATTAGGTCTATAGAGCTTTCATTGTCCACCAAGATCCTCATTACTCACCCTTCTTGGATAACCATAGTGATGACCAGAGGGTCGTCGTGGGGGTATACCCCCCGACAAATCATCCTTTGAGAAGTCGACGATTAACTTGTCTTTTTTCACCTTTTGTGGATAATTTTTGGAGTTTGCTGTCAGGTTGACCTGTGCTTGTTCACAAGGTTAGACCTCATTGCGATAGGCCTTCCTTTTTGCAAGGTTTTCTTCTTCGTTGGGTCCACCTTCAGTGATAAAATGGCAATAAAAAACCATCATGCCGATGTCGCGTATGGGCTCCTTGGGCTTTTTAGGAAGATGTGGATTGTCATTTGAGTCCTCGCCCCTTGCCCTTTTCTTATCGACCGCCTCCAGGAGGGCGACTCTGACCATCTTCTTCCTTTACCTTCTTCTAGGTTTGATCAACCACCATTATCCACATATTTAGTCAACTTGACCCTCCTTATCAAACCTTCAATTTTGTTCTTCAGAGTTATATAGTGGTCTGTATTGTGGCCATGGTCCTTGTGAAATTCATAATACTTGCTTTTATCTCTATTATTTTTCGACAACTTCATGTTTTAGAGCCATTTGAGATCTTTGCTTTTCAGGATTCCTCTAGGATGTGGTGGACTCCAACCATGAGGGGTGTGTACTCATCGTACTTTCTCGGCTTATCGCTCTTTTTATCCTTTTGTTCCTCTTTTCCATTGCTCTTACCGAACAAGGGCTTCGAGCCGTTAGACTCTTTAGCCTCCATCGCCTCATCGACGTTCATGGTTTTTCTTCCTTTGGCTAACAGTTCAGTCGTGGTCTTGGGTGGCTTCTTGGCTAATACCCGGAATAGCTTGCTTGGTCGCAGCCTACTCATCAAGGTTGTGATGGCAGTCAGCTCGTTGTAATTTACTACCTCCATATTTTTAGTGTTGAACCGGGTGATGTAATCATGGGTGCTCTCATTTTCCCTTTGGCATACGCCGAGCACGTAGGTAAATTGCTTTCCTGGCTTGGCACCAAAGAAAAAATTGTTGACAAACAGGTCGTCCAGTTGCTGAAAATTCTTGATCTGTCTCCTAGGCAGATTGTTGTACCATATTTAGGTTGAGTCGGTTATAGTGCTAGAGAATGCCCGATATCTGATTTCATTCGAAGTGGAGTAGATGTTTGCAGCAACTTGGTATTGTTAGATATATACAGGATGGGATATATTTTCCCACCATATTTTGGAGTAATAACCGGTGACTTGAACTTCTCCGGAGAGGGATATGCCACAATAGAGGGCATAAAAGTCAATCCTTTTGTGAAATCCCTGGAGGGAGTTCCTTGATTTAGCCATTTTTCCAAGGCGGTCTTTCAGATGCTGGATGGAGCCTTTTAATGGCTGGTTATTATCTTCCATTGTCTTTTTTGATCGTCCTTGACTTTCGATCGAACTTTCTTCCTGAGAAGTCAGTTCAGCTTTAGCTGATGATCGACCAGAGTGATAGGATATCTTGGTAGTGGACATACCTGATACGCTTCTTTGGGAACGACCGCGTGATGTTGTTGGTACTTTCTAGTGGCTACAATATGGGCCTAATCGGTCAAACGCTGATCCTCTTCTTAATCGCTCGAACACGTAAGAGAGTTCCTCTTAATACGATTGATCATCAAAGTGGATGGGCGACTAGATAAATGAGGTATCCTTGGGGTAGTACGTCTGGTTCTACTGCGATCTGGGTTGTCGAGAGGGACTGACATCAGCATATGGTACTAAGTTCAATCTCTTGGGATTCTCCATTGCTCGTCTACGTTATTCGTAGTGCCTCTCCTTGTGAGGTACTGAAGAAAATCACTTGTTTCCACTCCTAGATGCCTCAGGTTTCGAAGTTACGTTATCTAGGTTGAGCGACGTTGGCCTGGTCTGGAGGGTATGTGTCAACTTCTTGACACTCTCCTGCATCGCCTCTTACCTCTTAGTGAGACTCACTAGTATGCTGTGTATGTCTCCTGCCCAGTGGGAGTAGGTGGTGTCTAAACATATGTCATGATACTACTTTTGGGGATATTTGACATTCAAAACTGTCTCCGTTAAAGATCTGAATTAGTGGTTTTTGGTAGGAACTGCAATGGCTTGTTACAACGTTCCCACAGACAACACTAATTTATTGATGTTTAAAAATAGAGACAACAAATAATCAAGAGAGACAATATATGAGAAATAAGAATTATGAAGAATGGGGATGAGAGGTAGTAAAACACAATGATTTTTACGTGGTTCGGCCCTTGGGGAGGAAACCTACAAATACGGTGGTACTGCTTTGGTATTGCATTTATTGAAGTGTTTACAATTTAGGATTTTCTGATACAACTCGAGACTTGAGAAGGTATCAAAAGGTCCCTTATGTTTCGTACATTTATCTTTTATTTATATGTGATTTCTTGATATTTCCAAAGAGATGGAGTTCCCTTATAGGTCGGCCAATTACCTCTTGATACATATTTATCATAATAATTATGGACGCCTTGAAGTACGATGCAACTTTGGTGATGAGAGTCTATATAATCACGAGGTAACAAATTTGGCAGTTGTAATCCCACGTGGTTAATAAGGTATATCTCGTGTGTAAGTGCTCACAGGAATACATGTGTGTTCAATCCTATACTAAATAGGTAGGTTGAGCTGTCCAGTACTAAGATGACCCTCCTTATCTAACCTCTCTCCTTTAACTTCCTCCATAACCAAACCATTCATCTCTCCACCTATCACCCCATACCCGACCATGACCTGCCTAACTCCTTAACTACTCCTCTCTAACCACCCAAGCACCCAACCTACTTACCTCACCTTTAACCCACTTTAAATCCATTTCCAAACCAACCACCTAACTAGACCCCATAACCCGAATCGGCCAACTTCAATCCAGTCTGGCCATTGATTTTCCCAAAACCTGACGATTTGAACCCCATAGATCCGCCGCCCTCAAACCTCCTCCTCGTACGTCACCAAACCCAATTGCAACCCTCTGCCATAACCCAGTTTAAAATCGGCAGGCTTCATCCCAAAACCTAGACAACCCGGAACATTTGACCCGACTTCCTAAACCTATATCCAACCCGACCTGTTAACCTCCATTAAACCCAAAGCCCAAACCCCAAAACCGACCCCCCACCATAGCGCCAAATCCAACCATGGAACCCGGTTTAAACCCTCTTCTAACCTATTTCCATATCCAACTCGCCATCTGCTCAACCCATGAATTTAGAAAATACAAAAAATAAGAAACGCGTTTAATGCCAAATCAAACACTTGTTAATAATTTCCACTTGCAAAAGATCCTTAACTTGGCCAATTGAAATCTCTAAAATCTCTCCAAACAACCAAATTCGTGGGCATAAAAAAAGGAGGAGTCTCACGGACCGAAAAAAAGGAGCGATTGGACTGCATTTGGAGTGCCATTTTTTTTTGCACTTTTTAGAATAAAAAAAATTCAAAAAAAAAATTAGTTTAGTTAAAACGACTGTTAGGTTTAGTTTTTGTTTATTTTTTTCTATTGTAATCGAGTGCTGAGATTGTGAAGACGTTGAACGCATGTCTAAACGCATTTCAAGAACGTGATTCGACAGAAAAAGTTGCGCATCGTATTTCTTTTCCTCGTTTCCTTTTATATTATTCTTGACATGTATTTGATTGCTGTTTTATCTTCTAATATGCGAATGCTAGGCTAATCGCCCCATTCAAGGGGTGAGAGGAACCCGCGTAGGATGTTAATTTGATTAATTAATTAAATTGATTGTTATATACTAGGAAAATTAATTTTTAATTATTACAAATTCATTTACATATGGAGAGATAGTAAATTAATTTTGTTTTAATATTTGATTTTGGGAATTGAACTAGAGATATGTTTTTCCTAAATTTTGAATATTAATTCGGTGTTAAAATTCGAGGATTCATACAATTTATATTAAATTGATCCTAGTGGGTGATTTCTTTAAAAAGAATATAAATCTTAGATTTTCATAGTGTGACATTTTTGAATTAGTTTTCTGTAAAAGATATTATTCAATTTATAATTGTATTTAGAGTTCGATTATGAATTTAATATTATCTCGAAATATTTCAATTCAAAAAATGAAGAAAATTAGAATAACTGAACACGCGGTGTAGTCCCATCTCTTGAATCTTCTCACATTTATCACAACTGGTTACGTATTATTTTTCATTTACATTTGATTTTAGCATTAATTAGTTAATTCTCCCTTGAAATTGTATTTCAACTTAAATATAAAAAATAAATTATTAAATAAAATGTTTTAATAAAAAATTTCAATTGCAAGTATTCACACTAATTTTTTCACCTTGAAAGTTGGATTGATACCCATACTTACGATGATACGAGTTGTTTAACAAGTTTTGCAAGTATTCAAGAGATTTTGAGACTAGGCTTTTGAAAACAACGACCATACACAAAAATCTTGATATCACTTAACAACTAAGATAATATCTCATCTTGATCAGTCATATCTCGTTACTTGCTTCTCGCAGATTGGTAAACTCCAAAAACCTATATATTCTTGGATGAGATCTTGGCTGAATCGGTGGGCACATACCTCCTTCCACTGACAATTGCCCCCAAAGTTTTACCGCTGGTTGGGATCACAAAAAATTGTTTAATTTTTCAAACCAATTTGAGTTGTGATCACTGCCAGTACTGGTCGTCCAGCCATGCTAAAGTTGAAGGGCATAGTGGTAACAGTGCATGAATGTGGACGGTTTCTTTACTCACCAGTTTTGGAGGGTGTGCTGGTAATTTTTTCCAGTTATTTAAGGGTACGTTGGTAATTTGAGCACCCTAAACTCAAGGGGAGGTTGTGTAATACCCCATATTTATGATATTTAATTTAAATATTTTTAGATCAATTGTCATAATTATTTATAAATTTTATTTATGAATTATAAACTAATTATGTGAGATTCAACGAATTTTAGTGAAATTGTTTAAATAATATATGCATTCAATAAATCAAGAGGAATATATATATATGAGATTATTTTAATAAAAGAAAATTGATGTGGAATTTATTGAATTTTTATTTGACTAGTTTTTAAACCAGTTGTTGATGTAAAAAATTAGATTATATCTAATTATTTAATCACAGATAAATAAAATGAGACAAAGAACTTTTAAAGTGGTTCAGCCTTATAAGAATGGCCTACGTCCACTGTTTTTGTTATTGCTGACTATTTGGAAATTCTCGATTACAAGTTTTCTCAAAAAATTCCGGTCCCCTTACAATGAGGGTAATACAATGTATTTATAGCCCTAAGGCTGTAATGTGAAAGGGTAATACATTCAATACTGTACATGTGAAAGGGTAATACATTCAATGCCCCTTAAATGTATACATCTGAATGATAAGCATTTAATGAACAGTCAAACTGCTGGTTATCCTGCTATTAATGCTTTGTTCGAGGTGCATCTCGGACCGCCTAAGCTGCTCATACCACCTAAGCTCCTCGGTACTCAAAAGTTGATCGGTACTCAGAAGTTCCTCGTAGAGTTCTTGTTGGTCGGAGCGTCTGAGCTCCTCGGGGAAGCAGTGTTCCTCGTTGTAGTATGATTTCTCGGAGCGTCTGAGTTTCTCGGAAGTGTCTGTTGTTACCACATAGATTGCCACGTGTCTTCACTCAATTGGGCCATGTCAGCAGACTAAATTTGGTATCAACAGAAGCCTCTAATGTTTCATAGTTCGAAATTTGAGGAGTGTGGAACATTCTTTCTCGGAATATGGTAGTTTTAAATGGTCATCCTGATTTTTAGGAGTGTTTCCTTTGTATTTATTTTTCCTTCCAAATTCGTAGAATCAGGCTTTTTTTTTAATTTTTATAACCGCCTCGGTCTCCGCGTACCTTTTGTCCTTCTAGCATTCGGTAGCGTAATCGTTTCTTTTTGTAATCATTAACTTTACCGTTTCCCAAGATAAGGTATTTAAGCGTCACAGACAATCCCATCGTCTTTTACTTTTTCAAATTTATATCTTCAAGTTTTCCATTGTCTTACTCTCTTGTACGTTCATCCTTTTCATCGTTCGTTGTCAACAGATCCACTCTTTTTATGTAATTCTTCCTTCTTCTTCATTTCCTTTATTCAACATGGTTTACCTTGTTGAATCTATTGATAAATTTCGTTCTGATTTTTCTATTCCTTCATGGGTTGTTCTGGAGGAACTTTCTGAACCTTCCGATTATTTCCGTTTGGCTGAGGGACATTGGTTCCCCAGCCTCTTTATTGCTGAATGTGGCTTTTCTTTTTCGCCAAATCCTTTATGTCTGGAATTCTGTCAATATTTTGACATTGTTCCTGTAAGAATAGCCCCAATACATGGAGAATAGTTAATGGGGTTCATTGACTAAATCAAATTCATGGAACTCGCATAGGAATTCCAGAAATCATGTTTTGTTATAGATGGGCTGTTGGTGATAATACTTTTTATTTAAAAACTAGATTTTTAAATAGGGCTTTAGTGGTCAATCTCCCGGATGCCAATAGGGACTATTTTGAGCACGAGGTTGTTATAAAAAATTGGCAACATGCTCCTTTATCTGGAGATGAAGTGTATCAGGGTCCCAGATGCCCTCCCTATGGCAATGGGATAGGTTATTTTTATTTCATTTTATTTATTTTGAGATTATGCTTCCTTTATGTTTGATAAAATGTGCCACTAATATTTTAATTTTGATTTATTTGCAGTTGACAACAAAAGAAAGTGTCCAAAAGAGGCAGACGTTAATATAAGGCACTTAAAACTTATCTGGAGTTTGCATCAGACTGTTGCCGACGAGCACATTAGGTCAGCTTCATACTTGCTGCAGTACAATAGTTACACCTCCTCTTTCACTGCTCGTCCGATGATAAGCGACGCAGAACCAATACCAGCCTCTACAAGTCTTTCGCCTGAATCACATATTCCTTTGAGTGAAAGGATGAAGAAAAGAAGACCTCCCACCCTTTTTGAGAAACCTGCCTCTGGTGCTGGAGAAGCAAAAAGAAGTAAACATGATGTCCCAGAAGGGACAAAGAAAATTGATGCAGCCCCTCCGGTTGCTCCTGTGAAGGTTGCCGAGAAGCCTCCAGTGGCCTCGAGCAAGACTGATGCTCCAAAAGAAGTGATTGTCATATCATCGACCAAGAGTTCCTCCTTGGTCAAAACTATTCCTGTTCCCCCGAGAAAGCTGAAGAAGAGCTCCTCGGTCAATTTGGCTCAAACTATCCCTCAGCCCCCAACTACTGGCACTGGTGTTCCTACTTTTGTTCCCCCGAGCTCTGCCATGAGCTCTGTGAAGACTTGGATCATTCCCGAGATCCAAGGTATTGAAGAAAACCTTTCTCGGGACATGGTTACCTCATTGGCTGCTCGCCATATTGCTTCTGTAAGTCTTATTGTTTTGAACTTTTTATCTTTCCCCTGTTATATTTGTCTCTGACTTGCTTTCATTTTCTTTTCACAGTTGGTGAGCTGCTTTAATACAATTTTGAAGAAAGATGAAGCTATTAAAGCTTCAAGCTCCTCATCTGGTGTGGAGGAAGCTCTGATGGGTCTGACGCGGTCTTTGGAAGATTCTCGTCAGAAGCATGATGCTGACAAGGCTGCTTGGGAGAAGAAACTTACCTCAACCGAGCAGGAGAAGGCTCAAGTTGTCGAAGTCTCCAAGGGGTTGGAGAAAAAAATAAATGATTTGGAGAAGAAGAATAAAGAGCTCGAAGGGAAGCTCAAAAATGCTGTGGAGCTTGAAAATAAGCTAAAGGTTGCAGAGGAGGAGTTGGGTCAACTTCGGGAAGTAAGTCGGCAGAAGGAGAAAGTTGAGAATAAACTGAAGGCTGCTGAAAATCTTCTGTCCGAGAAGCTTTCCTCGGAGAAGTTAAAGAGGAAATTGGCTGTGAAGAAATCTTTCAACGCTGGCTGGGATAAAGGGTGGAACAAAGGCTTGGCTGCCATGATGTCGCAAGTAGAATATGGAAGCCTCAAATACTTTAGAGATGGGTGGGTCGTTGCTCTTCAAGAGATAAAAGTTGATGAAACTTCTGAACTATTTCAGCGGCACATCCCTGCCCCCCTCCAACTCCTGAAGACGAAGAAGAGGACCAAGCTGCCTCTGAGGAACCTTCCATGGTGATGGGAGATCAAGTTTCTCATCCCCCAGCCTACTAATGAGGAACTTCAGCAACTCGTTACTTCATCCGAGTAACTGCCAGCGCTCCCCGAGCAACTCTCTGTTCCCTCTGAGCAACCTACCTCCTCATCCCAGCCTCCCGATAAAGTTTTGGGAGACAAGGAAAAGGTGTAGAGTTGTTCGGGTTTCTCTCTATTTTCTTTCTCTTTGTCAAATGTAACCCTGAACATGTAACTCTGAACTTTATGATATAATAAAATTTGAACTTTTATTTATGCATACTGTTGTTTCTCCTCTTTATGCTCTGTTGGTACTCTTATTGATTATTGTTTTTTCTTCCTCTACTAGTTTCTGGCCAGGATGAAATTATTATCTGCTCATGATACAAAGCTGTTACAACAATGCAATGAATATTTTAAGGCTGGCCACACAGATCTGAGTGCAGCACACATTGTCGACATCCTTGGCCAAGATGCTTCGAAACAGGCAATTGAAGCCTACCAATATTTGAAGTGTCTGCTTGATCGTGCAGTGGCCAATAATGTAGCTTATTATGATATGATTGAGGACCTCCAAGGCACTCTTGAAGAACTTCAGCAACAATATAAGGAATCCACTGCCCTTTTGCACGAGGGTTACGAGAAGAAGTATCAGCAAATCAGTGCTGATAAGGGACATGATAAGCGTTTTGCTGCTTACGACGTGCGGGAGAGAACGTTGAAGGCTGAGGTCGAAGAGCATAGACAGATAGCTGAGTTATTAGAGCAAGAAAATAATAACCTGCAAAGAGAGGTGTCTCAGTTGAAGTTTGCAGCTTCCACCTCAAATGCTTTGATCCTAGTGACTGACGAGAGATTCTCGTTCTTAGAGGTCGAGAACGCCAACTTGAGGGATGAGTTGGAAACCTTTAAAAGAGCTGGCCCTTCTACATCTTCTCGTGGATGAGCAAGAGATCCTCGGGGATGAGCAAGAGCTGCTCGAATTCCTGTCGAGGAACAGAGGACTCAATCTGCTTTAGAGAACCAGGCCTTCCAACTGATGGCGAAGAACCAGGCATTGGCTGAGATGTCTAAGAAGATCAGGGGTCTGGTAGAGAAGCTTTCTGCGCAGAAATCTATCTTGGAGAATAAAGAACTCTTCATAAAAAATCTCCACGAGCAACTGGAAAGATTGACATATCAATTCCACAAGCAGCCCAGGGAGTTCTGGATGGCTGGCTACAACGAGGTTCTCTACCACTTGGACGATCATATCCAAAATGCAAATAACGAGGGCTACAAACAGGGATGGTTGAATGCCTTAGGTGTGCTGCAATTGGAACAGGGTCATTACCTTTGGGATTACCATAATCCTGGGCTGCTCGACCTACCAGTACCACCATTCAAGCTTGATATGAGTTGGATCCCTGCTCGGGCCATCCCTCGATGTCTAATTTCCAAATACCTCGACGATTATAATCTCCACTCAAATGTCGAGATATCTCATCCCGAGAACCTACTAGATCGACCATCTGTGATGAATATCAGGATGTTAAAAGATCTTAACTTCATAAATTCTCCACTTGCTTTAAATGATCCACCTGTTGGCGAGGAACCTATTTCAAAAGCAGAGGGGAAGAAACCAATAAAATAGGAATATTGATGTAATAAATTTGCATTTCATTACTATTGTATTTTGTTCTACATTTAATGAAATAATTTTATTTACAAATCTTGACTACCATTGTCTTGTAACACTTTACATCTGTGCATGTGTATCTGTTAAAAAGATAACAATATCGTGTTATTTGTTGATCAACTTATTGTTGAGTAATTTGAATTTGTGGTAGGCACTTGGAAAAAATGATGTTTTGTTTCTCGACCAACTTAGTAGTAATTTAAAAAGTTACGAGTATCAAAAATTTTGATCGATCACTTTCTCGTATTCATAAAATGTTTCCGACCTACCAAGGTAGGTAAATTTTCCTTTTCGACCAACTACAGTTAGTGGATTTTTCCTCTACGAGCAGCTTTGGCACTTTCTGGAATAATTTTACCTCCCGACCAACTTTAGTTGGCGTTTTCGAGAATACATTTACTTCCTAACCAACATAAGTTGGCATTTTGAGGAATAGTTTTACTTCCCGTAGGAATACATTTACTTCCTAACCAATATAAGTTGGCATTTTTAGGAATACATTTCCTAACCAACATAAGTTGGCATTTTTAGGAATAGTTTTACTTCCCGTAGGAATAAATTTACTTCCTAACCAACATAAGTTGGCATTTTTAGGAATACATTTCCTAACTAACATAAGTTGGCATTTTTAGGAATAGTTTTACTTCCCGTAGGAATAACATTTACTTCCTAACCAACATAAGTTGGCATTTTTAGGAATAGTTTTACTTCCCGTAGGAATACATTTGAGTAGAGTAGTCCGAGTTTTGCTGAGTAGTGTGTAGCACTAGTATTTTGCAAAAAAATTCCAATAAAAGGAAAGAACTGGGCAGAACATTGTCGCTTTATTCATACTGATGAAACTGCATTACATGAGAGTTTACATTACTGATAATATTTGCGCAAGTGTTCAGCATTCCATGCATTCTTAAACTCCTCCACCTCTAAAGTTTTTATTCTGTATGTCCCTGGTCGAACAACTTCTTTAACTCGATAGGGTCCATGCTAGTTTGCTTCCAGTTTGTTGTGCTTTTGAATCACCTTCTTTAGCACATAGTCTCCTTCTTTCAAGTCATATTTCTTCACTCTCTTATTGTAGAACAAAGTTGTTCGCTGCTGGTAAGCAACATTTCTAATGGCTTCTTCTTCTCTAACCTCCTCGAGCATGTCCAAGTCTAACCTTCTCATTAAATCGCTGATAGGGGAATTGAAATTCAGTATTCTGTGTGTTGGGAGACCCAATTCGGCGGGTATAACAACTTTACTTCCAAATGCTAGCATATATGGAGATTCACCTATTGCTACTCGGGGAGTAGTTCGGTAAGCCCATAGTACTGATTGTAGCTCGTTGATCCAATTTTCTTTCGCATTATCCAGTCTTTTCTTCAAGCCATTCAGCAGCGTTCTGTTTGTCACTTCAGTTTGCCCATTGCTTTGAGGATGGCCTGGTGCTGAGTGGATCTTCAAAATATTTGACTGATGACAATAGGTAGCGAACTCCTTGTTGTCAAATTGTATTCTATGGTCTGTGATGAAGGCATGAGGAAGACCATATCGACAAATGATGTTCTTCCAAATAAATTGGTACACCTTATCGTACGTCATATCAATGAGAGGATCCACTTCAACCCATTTAGTAAAATAGTCCACAGCGACCACGAGATACTTAAATCTTCCCCTGGTCATCGGCAGTGGTCCAACCAAATCTATTCCCCATATGGAAAATGGCCAAGGGGAAGTAATGGGTGTCAATAACGCTTGGGGAGTTCTTCGGATGGAGGAGAAGTGTTGACACTTGTCACATTTCTTAGCATAGGCTATGCAATCAGCCCTCATAGTCGGCCAGTAGTATCCTTACGTTATCACCCTTTGTAAAAGAGTCCGACCTGCTACATGGGCTCCATAGGACCCTTCATGGACCTCTTCAATTAAATCTTTTACCTCGGTGGGATGCACACATCTTTGTAAACCTGCCATAACTCCTTATCTTTATTGAATACCGTTGGTCAGTACATAACGAGCAGCCTTAAACTTCAGTTTCTTGGATGCAAGTTTGTCAGTTGGTAATTCCCATTTCTCAATATATGCCCTGATGGGATCCATCCATGATGATCCTAAATCGAGGGTAATGAAGTTCATCGTCAGATCTTCATTTATACTCCGAGCAGCTAAAACTTCAATTGGTATTGTTCTTCGTAGCTCGGTACGAGTAGCTGATGCTAATCGAGCAGGGGCGTCTGCTCTTGCATTCTCCATTCTTGGTATTTTGACCAGCTGAATAGCAGCAAATTTCGACACCAATTCCTTTGCCTTTGCATGATATCTGATCATTAATTCTCCTTTGACTGCATATACTCCCATCTTTTGATTTATGACCAGTTGCGAATCACTAAAGACAATAACTTGTTCCGCCCCATGGTTTTTGCCAAACTAAGACCTGTAATCATGGCTTCATATTCAGCCTCATTATTCGAAGCTTTGAATTGAAAACGTAGGGCGTATTCCATGTCGACCTCGTCCGGACTGCTCAAAACTATCCCTGCGCCACATCCTGTAGTGCGAGATGAACCATCCACATATAGATTCCATATAGGCAACTCGTCTTCAAATTACCGATCTGACAAAGTTCCTCGGTGGAAAATTTACTGCTTTCTTTCACCATCTCCTGATATTTCTTGCTGTTCGTCGATCATCTTTTCTTTCCCTTTTACCAACCTAAGCTGGTCTGGGCTTGAATTTGATGATCCTGTAACATCTACTTGCCCTTTTACTAAGCTAAGTTGGTCTGGTCTTGCATTTGATGATCCTGTAACATCCACAGGTTGATCAGCGAGCAAATTTTGCTCCTCGGGGGCATCAGGATAGGTGAACTTTGCTATAAAATCTGCTATCGCTTGCCCTTTTAGAGATGATCAGGGTTCATAAACTATATCATATTCACCGAGTTCTATTGCCCATCACATCAATCTTCCTGACTTTTCTGGTTTATGAAGGCCTTGCCTCAATGGCATATCAGTATATACTACTATGGTATGAGCCTGGAAGTATGGCTTCATTCTTCTACTTGCCTCGATCAATGCTAGTGCCAATTTTTCCAGCCTTGGATATCTGATCTCTGCTCCTCGGAAGGCCTTACTTATATAGTAAATTGGTTTTTGTACTCCATTCTCCACTCTTATCAATGTTGAACTGACTGCATTCTCGGACACTGCCAGATACAAGTATAATTTTTCTCCCATCACTGGCCTGGATAATAGTGGAGGTGTTCCCAAATATTTCTTCAAGTCTTGGAAAGCCTTCTCACATTCAATTCCACCCAAAAGTTTTTTTGAGCGTCTTGAAGAATGGAAGACATCGATCAGTTGCTCGCGATACAAATCTGTTGAGTGCTGCTACTCGTCTTGTAAGACTCTGCACCTCTTTCTTCGTCATTGGGGATTGTAGCCCTAAAAGAGCTTTGATCTTTTCAGGGTTAGCTTCAATTCCTCGCTGATTGACAATATACTCGAGAAACATGCCTTCTCGTACTCCAAATATGCACTTCGTCGGGTTCAACTTCATTTGGTATATATCTAGTTGATCGAAGGTCTGGCTTAAGTCAACTAGATGATCAATAATTTTCTTGCTCTTTGTCAGCATATCGTCAATATAGACTTCCATATTGCAACTGATTTGTTCTACAAACACTTTGTTCATCAGCCGCTGATATGTCGCACCTGCATTTTTCAAACCAAAAGGCATAACATTATAACAATAAGTTCCCCTAGGGGTAATGAAATAAGTACTCTCCCTGTCTTTAGGTTTCATTTTAATCTGGTTGTAACCAGAATAAGCATCCATGAAGCTCAGTAGCTCGTGTCCCGAGGTAGCATCCACCAGTTGATCAATTCGGGGCAGTGGAAAGTGATCCTTTGGACATGCTTTGTTGAGGTCGGTGAAGTCTACACACATTCTCCATTTTTTGTTCTTATTTTTCACCATCACCACATTTGCTAACTAGTCTGGATATTTAACATCTTCAATAAAGCAAGCTTTCTGGAGCTTCTCGACTTCCTCCTGTATAACTTGATTCTTCTCGGGACTGAATACTCTTCTTCTCTGCTTTACAGGCTTGATTTCCTTATTCACATTGAGTTCGTGACATAAGAAATTTGGATCTATTCCGGGCATATCCTCATGACTCCACACAAAAGTTTGCTTTCTGCTTGTTAGGAAAGTTATCAATTCCTGTTTTAGTGAGGCTTCCAACGATGAACCTACTTGAGTAGTTCGTTCAGGGTGTTCGTCGTCCAGAATGATGTTTTCAGTAGCTTCCACCACTTGACCCTTCACGAGTTGCGACTCATCTCTAGGATCCAATGTTTCAATTTTTGCACCTTCATCCACTTGATAAGTAGTGGTCTTTTTCCTTGATTCCTCCAGTTCCTCTTGCTCGGCGGATGAATAATAGCATTCCTGAGATACTTTCTGATCACCTTTAATAACTCCTACTCCAAAATTTGTTGGAAATTTTAGGTATTGATGTACCGTAGATGGTACATCCATGAACTTCTTCAATCCTACGCTTCCCATGATGATATTGTATGATGATTGAACAGTCTTATCCATCACGAAGAAGCGTATTCTTTCTGTTCGACAAGCAGGTCACGTACTAATAAATATATCCAATTTGATCGTCCCAAGTGGAAATACTTTCTCGCCAGCAAAACCGAGGAGGGGTCTATGATAAGGCTCTAGTTGAGATAGCTTTAGATTTAAACTGTCGAAGCACGAGTAGAACATAATGTCTGCCGAACTACCATTGTCTACCAGTACTCTTGAAATCATTACCTCCTTCACCCTCTTTTTAATCACCAATGGGTCATCATGAGGATATATAACACCTACGAGGTCGTTCTTTGAGAAACCAATGACCAATTTATCTTTGTTCACCTTTCTTGGGTGATCCTCCTCAGCTAGATTTATTCGTTGAATGTATGAGCAAGCTTGAGCCTCACAGAGGTAAGCTTTTCTCTCAGCAATAAGGTCTCCTCCTCCTGCATCTCCACCTGTAATAACATTACAGTCAAATGACCCAAAGCGTATTAAAAATACCTCACGTTCTGGCTGCCTTGGTCTTTTGGGAAGATCGGGGTCATCTTCTGGATCAACTTCATGGTCTCTCTTCTTGTTCTCCTCTGCTCGACGAGGAGATCTAGACCTATCTCTTTCTCGATCGTTGTTTCTTCTATCATTCCTCCGATCAACATACTTTGTCAGTTTTCCTCGTCTGATGAGTGTTTCAATCTTATTCTGAAGAGCTATGCAATTTTTGGTCATATGGCCATGATCTTTGTGAAACTCGTAATATTTTGCCTTATTCCTCCTGTCAGGGTCTGCCTTCATTTTCTCTGGCCAGATTAATTCCTCGTTGTTCTTGATTTCTTCTAGAACATGGTTGATGTCTTTCTTCAAAGGAGTATAATTATCAAATTTCCTCAATACTTCCCAAGACGACCTTATTTTTGAGTGTTTGTCATTACCATTGTTCTTATGCTCTTTCTTCTTAGCTTTATCACCTTCCACCTTGGTTTCTTTGGCATCCATGTTCTTCTTCGCAGCCATAGCCTCCTCGGAATTCATAATCTTGGCCATTTTTCCCATCAGATCTGACATGGTTCTAGGTGGATCTTTGACCAAAGTGTAGTACAACTTGTTGGGCAGTAGTCCACTCATCAAGGTGGTAATCGCTGTCTTTTCCTCATAATCAATGACCTCGAGCTTCTCGTTATTAAAACGAGTTATATAATCTCTGGTACTTTCACCAGTTTTTTGTCTAACACTTAACAAATGTGCTACTCGTTTAACCGACTTTGCCCTAAAATAGAAATTCCCAATGAATAACTCGGCCAGTTGAAAGAAGGTTGAGATCTTACCCCGAGGAAGATTATTATACCATATTTGGGCAGATCCGGTAAGAGTTCCCGAGAATGCTCTGCATCTCATCTCATCCGGAACAGCGTAGATGCCGGTTGCAGCTTGGTATTATTCTATATGAAGGACAAGGTCTGTCTTTCCATCATATTTGGGGGTCACAACAGGTGCTTTGAACTTTGATGGTGTTGAAAAATCTACAATGGCCTGGACAAAAGGTGTTCCTTGAACAAAAGTTTGTTGTAGAGGGTTCTTGGCCTTAACCATTTCCCCTAATCTATCCTCCAGCCTCTTAATAGAGCCTTTACACGCATCGTTTGTTTCCTCGGGCCTGTTGGTTCGAGCAACTGATCGCGTTGGTGTGGCTTCCTGGGATCTATCTTGACGAGCAGCTGGTCGCGACTGGGCAGATCCTTCCCTTAAGTCTGATGGTCGTCGAAAACTCCTTGATGCGGCTCTAGGAGGACTTTTGCTCCTCCTAGGACCTAATAGATCAAAAGGAGATACTGTGATTAATCTTTCAAGCGCACTAGTCTTTTCTGGAGAGAGAGTGATACATTGTTCAGTATATGTGGCTCGTACTGACGAAGTTCGTCCAGGTTGATAAGAAAAATCTTCAGACTCCTCAGTACAATAGGAATCGGTACACCTAGTACGTGAAGAAGGTAAACGGGTATTTCTTTGAATACTTCATGATTTTGAATGGGTTGGTGCACCGCCATGGAGGGTTCGTATGAGTTATCGCATCGTTTCTTGCATGACTGTCTGGCCTTGGGCCAGATTTGTCATTATTCCAGCCAGATCTGGAATATTGGGCGGAGCAGATGGATTTGGAGGGCTTCCAGCGTTTCAATTGCTGGGTTCTGGAATATCAGCCATTTGTGATGAATTATTTTTGATGAAAAATGATATTACCAGTCGTTTCCCACAGACGGCGCCAATCTGTTGATGTAAAAAATTAGATTATATCTAATTATTTAATCACAGATAAATAAAATGAGACAAAGAACTTTTAAAGTGGTTCAGCCTTATAAGAATGGCCTACGTCCACTGTTTTTGTTATTACTGACTGTTTGGGAATTCTCGATTACAAGTTTTCTCAAGAAATTTCGGTCCCTTACAATGAGGGTAATAAAATGTATTTATAGCCCTAAGGCTGTAATGTGAAAGGGTAATACATTCAATACTGTACATGTGAAAGGGTAATACATTCAATGCCCCTTAAATGTATACATCTGAATGATAAGCATTTAATGAACAGTCAAACTGCTGGTTATCCTGCTATTAATGCTTTATTCGAGGTGCATCTCGGACCGCCTAAGCTGCTCGTACCACCTAAGCTCCTCGGTACTCAAAAGTTGATCGGTACTCAGAAGTTCCTCGTAGAGTTCTTGTTGGTCGGAGCGTCTGAGCTCCTCGGGGGAGCAGTGTTCCTCATTGTAGTATGGTTTCTCGGAGCGTCTGAGTTTCCTGGAAGTGTCTGTTGTTGCCACGTAGATTGCCACGTGTCTTCACTCAATTGGGCCATGTCAGCAGACTAAATTTGGTATCAACACCAGTTAATACGTGATATGTTAAAATGGGTGCGTATCATTATTTATATATTTAATTTTTTTGGTATTGGAAATGCTACACCATATAATTTGGATAATAATAAAATAAGAAAAGAATAAATTAAATGGATGTTAGTTGTTTTGTCATTAGTAAGGGTTAGTGTGCTAGTTCAATGTCCTATATTAAAATTAAGAGAAATTGATTAAGAAAAATGATGGACGTCATATTGGCTTGACTTTTACATGTATTTTAATAGTTTATTTTAATTAAAAATCATTAAAATTAAGTTGGAAAGAATATTAGTTGGTTAATGAGTTGTTAGCCCACTTGATGGAATATCTATACGGAGATTTGAAGGGTTAAAGGGAAAATTGATTGGAGGAAGAGTCGGGCCAAGATATAACATATTTTTAAATATATCATGGTTATTTGAAACCTATCTACTGATATATAAAAGTATGTTAGAATTTGTGGGCTTTAGACACCTTTTAGTATGCGAATTCTAGAGGATTGAAAGAGAAAGTAAGAAAGAAAATGGGTGTGTAGACACCACATTCTAGGACCCCCTAAGTCTCTCCTTAGGTCCCTAGAACCTCCCCAATTCACTGCAAACCCTAGGTCATACTTCAAGTACCGATCTAGAGGCCACCAGGCGCTCTCGGGCCCCATTTGACTCCGATCAACTCATTGTCAGAGCAAAAGCTCAATAATCTTCAAAGGGATCTGAATCCCCTTTCCAACGGTCCACCCTACGGCTTGAACGAACTTACCATTTTACTATTGCAAATCAATTTGGAGGCCACCGGGGGATCCCGGGTCCCGATTTGACCCTAGATCCATAAATTTTAGTGATCTTAATAACATTCTTCTGTAATCAACAAAGTTTCCTTGTGTGAAATTCCTTTTCACCTTTCATTCCCATCATTCTCATACCAAATTTAGAAAAAATCTTCGTCTCTCTCATCCAACATTCATCCCAACTTGCAAGGAAGCTCATCAAGGATCAAGGTCAAGACTCAAGTCTCCAAAGAAGGTCCAAACATCCTTCTTTCTTTAAATTTATGTATTTTGCATTAGTTATATAAATTTTCAATTTAGCTTTTACTTTAGATTATATACATTAATATCTCATCCTTTATTAGTTATATTACACATAATTTACTTTCTATAAAAAAAAAAACCGAAACAAAGAAAAAGAGGGTTACACCTATAAATTCTGACGGAATTCTTCATCACATTTTCTCAGAACTAAAAATATATTTTCTACATACATACATAGAATAAACTCCCGTTTAAATTTATCGGATAAACCCCTCCCTTTTGTCGCATGCGAATTACGTGGACTTTGATTCCTTCATAGTCTACGTAGGCGTCTCGGGCTAAGACTCGAGACTTGAGTCTTATTTTCCTATTTTTATCATTTTCTATTTTATCCATAGTTTATATATATATATATATATATATATATATATCATACTTGCGTCTTATCTAACACATATTATCGTTTTATTATAATGATTAATATCTTGATAAGCGCCCACATCATATTTTTCTAATTATTATTTTGGGAACATTCCCTTGGATGACCTCGCTTCACATTTTCCATGATGCGAGTCGAGCTATTCCGACCTCCACTTATCTATACATGCACACGCACTTCACAGAGAAATTAAGGAAAATGGTAACATAACCCCATGAGAATCTGAAAGGCTAGGATGGGTGCTTAGCACCTTCCCATTCCATAACTTAGCCCCCGAATCTCTGATCTATTTGGTTTCGAAAGCATCAGTTTCTCTTTGATGTCGCTCTCTCGAGGCGATGGCATGTTCTTTTGACTATTTTGTGAAAAATAGGCTGGCGACTCTATCTATTTACATCACCCCAAAACCGACGACGACGAACGAAGCACCCCACGACGTAACAAGGGGCGCGAGACCTTTATCTCTCCCTCTTTTCCCCTGAAAGTGCCCCGGGGAGGGGGAAGATCTCGGTTGGGCACGACCATTGTGTGGATACCCGACGCATTCAACACTTGGAAGACGACAGTGATGAAAGATGATGCTGAGGAGACATAGCGATTTGAAGTTCCTTTACGGTAGAGGTAAAATATTCTTTATGCTCAACATCAAATTGGGCATTGGCATAGGATTCTCTAATTATGTCCAAAAGTCCACTCTCATTCTCTTCTTCGTGAGAGCATACACGTTGCCGTTCCTTCCTTTCAAACTCCCCATATGTTGAACAAATCATTTCAGAATGGATGTCCAATAAACCTATCTCTCAAACAGAACTGATCTTGAGCTAAAATGGCTCATGAAGTGCAATTGTTGTTCGATCGTTACAAATGTAATCGACTCAAGCTCGTGATTCTTGAAACAGTGATGATTAGTGGAAGTAGATCTTGGTATTTCTAGAACAAAATAAAACTGATAAAGGCATAAATACTGCAAGTTAGATTTAACTATGTTTAAACCCAAAATAAAAGAGGAACCTATTCCTCAAAATAGGAAGAGTTTCAAACTAATTTTTTAAACATTTGACAGGTTATTACAAACTTAAAATAACCCAATGTAAGTAAAGATTTTTAAAATGCAATCACTTTTTTTGATGGAAATTCATTAAATTTTCCTGAAACTATCTCTAGATAACAAATATATATCTCAAGACTTAAAATAAATTCTATAATTGAAAGTTGTTTAAAAAAAAATCCCAAAAAGTCTAGAACATTTAATATAAACCCTAAATTTAATAGAGGAAAAAGGTATACTTAGTTAAGGATTCATGATTTTGATATTGAATCACTTGAAAAATCTCTTGAAACCACAATGGAAGCAAGCCAATAGATTTAGAGAAAGTTCGTAGGTCAGATAATATAAGATTCGTTGATGCGAAGAGTTTAAAAATAAAAGGGCTTCTTGTTTTTATCACCCGATTTACAGACGCGAAAAGCCTCCCATGGGTCATGAGTTCCTTCGTAGATGCGACACCCTATTATCGTGGGTCATGTTACTAGCCAGAACTTTTTAGTTCTTTTTCTTCGCTACAGTAACCTGCGTTTCGAGGGTCGCGCTTAGCTTATCTTCATCAACACTTTATTATCGTTCATCGTGCTATAGACAATTTTTTTTTAATTTCCCAAATAAAAATAAAAGTGACCAAGTACAAAGAAATTATGTACAATAAGTTCCATAAATTGAAACACGTGATTAATGACTATAACATACATGTTATTGACATCATAATTACGGTTCGGGTAATATAACATACATAAAATTGAAATTAGTAAGTAATTAAAGGATTAAACATATATAGATATGATTAATTAGTGTATATGATGCATACAACTTGTATGAAGAACAAAAATGAACATGTTTGAGCCTTGATCGATAAAACCAAAACCAAAGTTTAATGAGATATATCTTAGAAAAATCTACTTTGATATTTATCATGAAAAAGTCTCATTTTACTTTAACGTATAAATGTTCAACTAACACTATTTTCTTTCTCAATTTAAGCGACTGATTAAAACCTTTTGGTCTCATATCATTGGTATTAGCTAATTTTGGATACATATAATTCTTTCAGACATCACTTTAGTAAGGATTTTACATGTGACGGATTTCATACAAGTATAAAGGTTGGAGAACTATTTCCAAATTTTCAAGAGTAACTAACACAAATAAAAAATATAGACCTATACACATCATCTCACATGATTTTTAAAGATATTACATTCTTCATTTCAACTACAACCATGAAGAAAAATCTCACACTCACATGGCATAAAAATGACATTCCTTTTTCAAATCATAACCATTTCGAAAATCATAAAGCACAAATCAATGTGCTTTGTTTTAATCTTTCGATAAAAGAATAATAAAGAATGTTGTGCAGTGCCAAGTGCATCGAGTTTATAACTCATAGTCCATATTGATCAAGCTTAAGAGTTTTAAGACTTTAAAGCTTCATATGCCCATTTCGAGAGTATATAGGCATAAACAAAAGTGATATACAAATATCAAATCTTGGAGTTCGTGCATTAATCTAGCATTATTATCCAATTAACCTACAAGAACATAATCAAAATTTGTACGTAAAAATAAATTTTCAAGGTTGATAAACAAACACAACACAAGGAATATGATGAGTCGAGGAACTAGATAAGCATATAAAGATTCCTAAGAGAATTGAGAAACCACTCTATCTAGTAGAGGTTTAGGGAAACACCTTTGGTACTGTAAGGTCTTTACATCTATCCTATTCACAATATCCTTCCTAATACACACTTGATTTACTCAAGGTAACTTGGGCTTAGGTCAGACGTTGGACGCATTATGAATTCATTTATCTTTATTATTTTGAACATGATGAACATGTCTTCTTGCAAACTTTCATAATTATTTCCAACAAAACTCCTCTTCTTCCAAAAAATACTTGAATATAAAGCCGAATTGAGAAAATAACAGTAGTTTCTAATATGACCTACTTTATGACAATGAGTACACTTAAGTAGTTTCAATACCCGATTTATCATTGAAAAAAATCATTACAAATCTTAGAGTAAAAATAAACTTCTCCTTCAAATGATTCACATCACCATATATCTTTGGTTTAATAAAATGTTTAGAAATAGGCTTAGAAATATGTGATTCAATTGATGGTGAAGCATTGCCATTAAATGCAACTCCACGAGAGATTCCTTTTTTGGAGAGTCCAATCCATTTATAGTTGTTCCAATCTTTTTCAAAAGTTTGGCATTGGATTCTTTATAATTTCTAAATTTCTTTGTCAAAGTGTTCAAAGAAACGATAATATCATCTCTCTACTTTTTCATGGTGGACACACATTCATCTTCAACCAATGGTAACTTTTTATCTACGATAAGTTTATCAAGAAATTGTAAGAATTCATTAAAGTCTAAACCAGGAGCATTAATCCTAGGGTAAAGAGAATGACCATGACCTTCCATAAGTTGGAAAAAGTTCATTTTCTTCTTGTACAAGTATGAGCTCAGTAAAAAGGGTGGTTTTCTCAATATCAAGTGTTTTGATTATTTCAAGTAAATATCCCTTTTGATAGAAAATGCGGATGACGCATGATCGTCGCTTTTCTTTAAATATTTTTCCTTTTCCAAAAGTTTTACTTCTGTAATTAGTTTTAAATTTGATTTTAATAAAACTTTTGACTTCAAAACAAGTTATTCATAAGAAGTATGTAAATTATATTCTTTAAATGTCAATAGAGTGATTTAAAAAAGTTTACAACATTACAAGTCTGTTGAATGCATGCGTTTTACGTCCACCGATTAGGTCACTAATATTATCACACAATCCTAACTACATTAAAAGACAAACGGGATCATGCTAAGGTGATTAAATCTATTGAATGAGGAACCTCTCTAATACCAGTTGAGAGTGACGTGTGCTTTAAACCTTGAATTGAGTGAAAGTACCCATTTAAAATTATCGTTGAATAGAAACGATATTTTCATTTAGTCACTTTTAGGTTTGGAAATAGACAACCTAGTTTATGTAATCAAATATTTACCAATTAGATGACACAAAATTTTATCTTCAATTTAGGTGAGTAAATCTAAATGCAAAAATGAGGATAAAAATCACACAACACCAAGTTGTACGATAAAAAACCCAAAATGGGAAAAAATCTCGGGTCGGTTGAACAAAAAATTCAATATGGTAGAGTATTATAACTAGAATACAAAGACTTATAATAACACAATTCCATGATCGACTAAAAACTCTTTCCCACCATATTTTTTGAGGAAAGTGCGAACAACTACAGAACGGTACACAACTACGATCGGTTTTGCACTCCACCAATGTCTTTCAAAGCTATTCCAAGAATCAAAATACTTTTGAAGTAGAAGACAAACTTTTTTTTAGAAGCCACTAATGCTTAGTTACCACTTTCTAAGATATAAGTTTTATAAAATGTTTTGAAAGTGTATAAAATGACTTGGCTTGCTTAAACCTCATAATGTGTTGTTGAAGTATTCAAGAATGAATATAAGTATTCAAGTTCAAGAACAAAAATATAATATTTTTTATGGGTTCTTGGGATCTTTTTGAATACCTTGGGTCCAACAAATGCTCCTCACATGACCTTAGACTTGATAGTGAGGAGGCGTGTCAAAATGAGAGACAAGGATATAAATGGTCGGGTTTTATTCTTAAAACCATGTAATGACATTTTAATTATTAATAAAAGTCTTGAATAGTTAAATTTGTTTATGAGAATGATTTATATTTATCTTTTAAGTATATTATTCTTTATATGTCAGTCAATTGTACTTAATAAGAATTATTGTGAGCTGGGTTCGACTTAATCACAAGAGACAATTCTGATTATAATGAAATTGAAAAGTTCATGACCTAGATAGGGAGTTGACATCCCATTGACACAGTTACGTGTACGGATCTTAAACTATGGGAACCTATTTGATGGTTTGAGAACTTGTATGATTATTTGAAAGAGGATTGTGAATGTTACATCCAAGAATGTATTAAACATGACCATCTGTGAGATTTAGGTCAAAGGGTTGTCTTGATTTGACTTATGTAATCTCACACCATTTGAAAGGGTGCATAGATTCTTAATCCCGAGATTTATGAGGATTGTAATGCTTACATATTTTTACATTGATTGATATGGGTGCAATTTGATTTTATATCGGGTCAATAGATCCCTAAAAGTTGGGCAACAGTTGTGTGGGTAGCTCTAAGATTATAATTCAGAGGAATCTACGTCCAAGAAATATGTAAGGAATTTTTTGTTAAATCGAGTCAATTTATATGTTTTGAATTATTCTGTGTTTGGACAAAACCTTTGAGTCATAGTTTAGGACTTGAGTTTGTTTACCTTTCAAGACTATGACGTGTTTGATTAAAGACTGTAGTGACCAAGTTAGGCATTTTCATCATCATGTTATGTTTCATCATCATTTCATCTGCACCATTCAAGGACCTCATAAGGTATAAATGTATAAATATTTTGATCCTGGATTTTAGTATTGGGTGATGTTTTAAATGTATTTATAAAATATTATTTTAAGGAAGTTTTTGAAAAGGTTTTAAAAAAAAAACATTGTTGGTTTTAATTCATTCAAATGACTTTATACTATTCATTTGAAACAGATGCTTATGTTGTTTGAATGACATTCAAACGAGGTTCAAACGAGATAGTTCTATACCTCAGAAAAACTTCATTTGAAGCTCATTAAAGGTCGGAGTGAAGGAGATTGGCATGTTCGCTCAAATGAGGTTTAGTTTGGTTCAAGCGAGATATGAAGTTTCATTCAAATGACCTTTGATTTTTGTTCGAACAAGCCCTCGAAAACCTTTCTCCTTAAAAAATGTTTTTTCTTTATAAAAAGGAGTGTTTGGATCAATTTTTAATGTAAGTTTTTAGCAAAAATATTTTCCTATTCATATCCAAGAGCCTCAAAATCCCTAGTTTCACCCAACTCATTTACGATCCAAGTTTCATATTCATATATACTTTGAGATCTTGTTTTGTGCACCAAAGTTTAGTTTCTCTTCATCTTGTTAAGAACCTGTTTCTTTCGATGGATTCTATGCATGGTTTGTCTACATACGGTAGACTCCGTACTGTGTGATGATTGCTAAGCGTAGATCGGTGGATATTGAGACATGTGTGGACTTATATATTGTTGAAAATTCAAGGGGGGACTCCTATATGTCACAGTGTGAGAGTGCGCGTGCGTTCAAATGAATTAATTATTTAATTAAATTCTAATTCTAGACCCAACAATTTTTAACTTTTGCAAATAAACATGATTGATTAAAAAATTAATCTAAGCAGGCAAGATAGTCACAAATGAGGAAAAAATCCCGGAAGGGCAAAACCATTTATTTCACTATAATTTTGTAGTTCACAACTTACACGGATTACAATGAAATAATTTGACACATGAATCCCCGCAGGCGTCGGTCGGCGTCATCAGCAATGGAACAACCTCAGCAGCTCCACAAGAACACTTAGTTCTGTTTCAGCAAAGATCCATACTCAGCAGAGCTTAATATCCACGAACGCTACCAAAATCAGCACCATAAGATTTCAGAAAAATATGTCTTGGGTTCCACAAAACAATTAATAAAAAGCAGATGGGATTATGAATTAAATGGACAACAGGTTTTGGACCCTTAAAAGTGAGAAGAAGGCATATTGGAAAAATAATAGAACACAACGAATTTTTTTTCTATTCAGAAGGTGTTCTGCCAAAAAAAACTTTTCTTCTATATCATGAAAACTGTACATGTTGGACATTATATAAAAGAGATTAGGCAATAAGGATAATTATTGGAATGCCAGTTATCTAAAAAAGACAGAGGCATGTTGCCTTGAAACAATAGATGCATGGGATATGATACCTGAAAGAATTTGTTGGAAACTAGGTACTGCGAATCATGGCAGTCGCGTGGCAAAAACAAAAGGCACCAAGGAGTTAATTTTTGCCTTAAGAAAAAAACATTGTACGCAACTTTCTTTTAGATAAAAAACTTTCAATAAGCCTATTCCCATATGCCAATCATTGTCACCTCATTTTTTTTTATCACCAAAGGCGCATGGCCGCTGCCTGTCAGGCGAGAAAAAGCAATTTGCCTTTAAGGTTTTTGTATCCATCTGTGCGAAAAACTAAATATATTAACACCAAAGTTTTTTCAAGAATCATTATGCCAATGATTAAAAAAAATGGCGTGGCAACATTTTTAAAGACTTGGCTTACTTGCCAAACAATGGTGCTGGCAACATCAAACCAAATTGCCCCCCCTTTTTTAACAGGCAACGAGAGCTTAAGATAATCTATTAAAAAGAATGATGTATTCCTTTAAAACGCCAACTCATTTTGATTTTTAAAAAACTTTTGTTTCCATTTTTTTGTATTTAAATAAAACTTCTTTTATTCAAAAGAAAAATAAAAGTTCTAACCTTTATAAAAATCCTAACACTTTAAATATAAAATGCACATGGAACTTTAAACATATTTTTATCAAAATTATCTCGACGGTGTTTGAATGTTGAAGTGCTCTTGTAATTCTAATTCGGAGTTTGTAGATATTAGCATCCTTGATTCTTTGTTGACTTGTAGACGTATACGACATAACTAAATGTGACAGACAATATCCTTACAAATCTCTCCCTATGTCTATGCTGGTACAAAATAAAAAATACGAATTATTAATCACAAGAATGACCTATACAAATCTACCCTCCCAAGACAATCATGGAAAGATAAAATGATAAGTCTTCAAACTTTCAGACTTTGCTTCAACAATCCATTTTTTCAAAACTCCAAGCTTTTCTCATCAGGGTGTGCAATAGTTTGATTTTAAATGTTCGTACGTACACACATGAGATAAAGCAAACAACCTCGTGACGTATTGAGTTTGAAATGATATAAGCATAATGAATGTTAGAACAATCAAATCTCCCCCATACTAAAACCCTCCCATAATATCACAATTCGTTCTCGCCCTTTTTATTTGTCCGAAATAGACAAGGAAAAGAATAAATCACATAAAGTAAATCAGGGTGTCACGAAAAACATAACAAACCAACTATGTTTGATTTTTAAATTTTTTATACAAAAACTAAAAATGATGTTACAAAAATCACACACCATGAATTTATACTAAGACGACCAAATCATGGAAACAGAATGAATGGGTGTGAACAAATTCGATAGGAAAATTAACTCAATCATATCATATGTGCAAGATGGATAAGTTTACGCCTAAAGAATGAACATCCAAAATAGTCTTTTGGTGTAAAATCGTTGAATTTAGATGACATCGTCTTAACTCAAAATCAACAAATCAAAGTCAACACGAATTTCACACCAATAACGTCCAAAACGATTTCATGCTTTTTCAAGAATTTTTAAGGATGTGCAAAGCCATTTTGATTCCCCAACCAAACTCCCTCATATGTATTTTCTTTTTGAGATGATCTAAATTCTCAAACATTGTAGAATTGGCAAATAAACCTAAAGGCCCATTATTGGCATGTATTTCTTTTTATTGCCTTTCAATATTTTCGATCTCTTTTAAACCTCTTTAGACCCCGAATAATTAAAACTCCTCAATTTTTTAGGTCCAATTTAAACGGTGGCTTGATCGCAAAGGATAGATGGGTACCTTTCATAGCCCTTCACCATTTATAAAATTCACACAAACTTAAGGCAAAATGGTAAAAATATGCACACCTTTTTTTATCTTGTTTTATCGCATTTCGTTCATTTTAATAGACAAAATTGAGATGAAAACACGTAACCAACATGTGATTTGTCAAGAACAAACATCAAACAAATCCGTGCATGTGTGCAATAAAGGACAAAGAGAGTCAAACATGTAGGTAGCAACATTATAGCAAATCAAAGACTCCAAACTTTGTAAAGCACATGAATGACATAACATATTAGCATGAAGTTGTGACTTGATCATCCTAAGTGTTTGTTCATAAACAGTACAAAACAAACTACAAAAATCTTTTTGAGTTTTTCTGGTTTTCTCAAATAAAAGAAAATCTTTTTGTATTTTTCATTTTTTAAGAAATAAGAAAAGAAACAAAAGTATATAAATACAAAAATGATACAAATTAGAAATAGGAGCAGAATTATGTGAGCATGAAAAGTGCATCCTATACTAAACACGGACCATCCCCTAAGTTAACTGTGAAAATCCCTAAAGACTTCCTAAGACTCTCATATCTTAGGGCATCTAAAGGTTTCGTGAAAATATCGGCTAACTGAAGGTCAGTGGGTATGAAACTCAGGGATACGAATTTTTCCTCAACTAACTGACGTATAAAGTGCTCGCATATCCTGATGTGCTTTATGCACGAATATTGGACCGGATTACGAGATATGTGTATCACACTCGTGTTATCATAAGATATGGTCATGGTGTCCCATGAAATCCCATAATCCTCTTACATTTGCTTCATCCATAAGAGTTGCATGCAATAACTCCGGGCGACGATGTACTCAGCCTCCATAGTGGACAAAGAGATGGAGTTTTTCTTCTTGCTCTGCCAGGAGACAAGAGCAGAACCAAAGTAGAAACACCCACCAGAAGTACTCCTACAACCATCTACATCCCCAGCCTAATCGGCATCCGAATAAGCGGACAGACGGCCATCGGTATCAAAGGAATTCCAAATACCATAGGAGAGAGTCCCACACACGTATTTGATAATACCTTATAGAGTGAGTAAGTTTGACTCTTTCGGGGATGCCTAATATTGCACAAAGACTCCAACACTAAAGGCTATGTCGGGACGACTGGCAGTCAAGTAGATAAGACTGCCTATCATACTCCGATATAAGGTTTGATCTACGTCCTTGCCTGAAGTGTCCTTACTAATATTGGTAGAAGTACTCATAGGTGTACGTGCATGCTTAGCGGAGATTAAACTAAATTTATTCACTAGGTCTCCAGCATACTTGGATTGGGAGATGAACATCCCATCCTCTAGCTGATGAACCTGGAGACCAAGGAAGAAAGTAATCTCACCTACCATGCTCATATCAAACTCACTTTTCATCTCCTCTGCAAAGAGGTGAGCATGCTGGGAGCACGTGGATCCAAAACCTATCTCGTCCACATAAACCTGGGCAACCAAAATAGCACCGTCATCTCTCCTGACGAACAACGTCATATCAACTCCCCCTCTCTTAAAGCCACGGGCTAAGAGATAAGAAGTAAGCCCCTCATACTAAGCACAAAGTTCTTGTTTCAAACCATACAAGGCTTTCCTCAGATAATAAATGTGCTCTGGGTGCTTAGGGCCTTCAAACCGTTTTGGTTGTTCAACGTAAACCTCCTCCCATAGAATGCCATTTAGAAAGGCACTCTTGACATCCATCTGATATAGCATGAAGCGCAGATAACATGCGATGGTGAGTAGTAAGCGGACGAACTCAAGCCTCGCAACAGGAGCAAATCTCTCCCCAAAGTCTACACCTTCTATCTGTGTGTAGCCTTGAGTGACCAACCTAACATTGTTTCTAATTATGGTATCATTTTCATCCATTTTATTCTTAAAAATCCACCTGGTACCTATCACATTCATCTCACTAGGTCGGGGGGGGGGGGGACAAGTTCGCAGACATTGTTCTTGTTAAACTGAAGCAACTCATCCTGCATAGAAGATATCTAGTGTTCATCCTTGAGTCCTTCTTTGTGATTCTTGGGCACGAACGTGGACGTGTAGAAAAATGACTAAGAACATTCTATAGCTGAGTGATAAGCACCCAAAACTATACAATTTATACCCCAAATAGACGTACTTTAGTTGTTAATTCTCGGCAATTTGGGTCTTATGCGCTTAAATATTCATTGTGCAGGCTTAATTGCAGTTGCAGTGTCAAAAGCTATATTATCAGGCAATTTGCAGTTAAAATGGAGCTAATTCCCTCCCCCGTATCCTAGCCTACCCTAAACCTAGACTAAACCTACCCCAAACCCTATGTGTGTTTTGTTTATTCCTTTTTATTATTTTTTAGATTTTCAGTTTGAGTCATTTTTATTTTTAGGATTTATTTAGAATTCCAAGGTTTATTTTGTTAGTATATTTTTATTTCATAGTTATTATTTTTATTTTTATTAGGATTAGATTTTTTTAGGATTTTATTTATTAGTTTTATTTGATTTTACATTTATTTAGGATTTTAGTTTTTAGTTTAATAGATTTCTATTTTTTTTATTTTATTTCTTTTTTTAGTTTTATTTTTAATTTGAGTCTTTATTTTATTATTAGAAGTAGGACTTTTATTTTAGATTTTTAGTTTTATGAATTTTAGTTTGTTTAGTGTTATTTTTATTTAGGTCCAAATTAAACACACACGCACATAAACTCACTCACACCCAACTCCCCTACAGTCACATACCCCCTAAACTAATACCAAACCCTCATCCTCACACCTACTTTCCCTACACCCTCATCACACACCAACCCACCCCCACTCATCTTCTCCAACAAACCCCCCACTCCATCTTCAACCCCTAACCTCACTCTCTCTCCTCTCTCCTCCATTGAAAAACCAACCTCCATTTCCCAACCTTTATTCATCATAAACCCCTACCTCCACATCTCCGGCAGGCATCTACCCATCTCCGGTCGGCGCACCCTTCAGTCACCATTTCCCAACCCCTACCCGCCTCGGCTGACCTGAACTGCGACCCGGACCGACCCATCTACAATCCCCTTAAACCGCGACCAATCCTCTCACTTCCTCTCCCACTGACCCGAGCCCCTCCTGTCGCTGACTTACCCCCTGCTACCTCGCTGTCGCCGTCCACGATCCCGGTGGTGTCCCATCTCGGAGCCGTCTCCACCCGAACCCAAATCTGTCCAACCCTTCAACCACCTGCTATCCACCCTCATCCGAACCGAAGCTCTATAGCCAACCTTCAAAACCCATTTCCGATCCGCCTATGAAACCAAAAACCCATTTATCCCTCAAACCCATTTGAAAACCCAAACACCCATTTCAAATCAAAAGCCACATTTCTTCTCCTGCCAAAGTCACCAAACAAAGACTATGTCAACCAACTTAAATGCCCACATGTGTTTTAAGCCGTATACCCACTTATACCCAAATTACCCTAACTAACTACTTATCTCCGTTTCCCCAAAATACCCATTTCCAAATCTAATCAGATTTTTATTCCCTCTACCATTTATCCTCACACCTCACCATTCCCATGCACACTCATGTCCATTCCCAAAATACCCCTAGCTCCATGCCTATTATAAAATGAAGATGAAGACCCCATTGAAAAAAAGAGCTTTTAGATAGGAATTTTAAGAGACAGAATTGTAGTGAGATAAACACCATTTTGTAAATAGTTATTGTTCTTAATTTTTTAGAGATTTGGTGAGATTTAATTGTGAGTAATTGAATTGTATGGAAGATGATAGAGCTCAAATTGCCAATTTCAAGGAGACTTGTTGAAGATTTGTTCTCTTTCTCTACTCTTTTAATATATAAGCCTTTGATTATTTGTTCATCATGTTTAATTTCATGTTAGGCTAATCCTCTTTCAAGGGGTGGGGGGAAATCCTTATTTGATGTTATTTTAGTTTAATTAGTTTGATTACTTGAAAATTCCCTTTGAATGTTATTTTGGATCCCTCACCCTTAAATTTACGCCTCGAGAGAGGGTAAATGATTTTCGAGAGAAAATAAAAATTCTAGTTATAATACCCATTTTAGATTCGAACTAGAGTTATGAATTTCTTAAGTGGGGTATTATTACTTGAATTTCAACTCTATTTTTATTTTCTAAGATTTACATAAATTTTAATTGATCGATCCTAGCGGGTGATTAATTAAAAGGAGTGTAAATCTATTTTTCAAGAGTTGTGGGGTGTTAAATTTAATTTTCTAAAAGGTTACTATTAAAATTACATTTGCAACGAGAGTTGATTTGTAATTTTGAAATTAATTTGGGATAATTCAATTAATTAGAATAGCTAAAATTTGCGGTGTAATCCCATTTCTTGATTGTTCTCACAATTATTTACCTCACTTTATCTATTATTTTAGTTTAGACTTTATTTTTCATTTTAGTAACTTTCTAGTTAGTTGTTATCATATCACATTTAGTTTAGTTTAGTTTAAATCATCACCTCACCCAATTGTTTTAATATTTGAAAAAGCTAAAAAAAGTAGAAAAGTGAAAAAGCACAAAAAGAAAATAAAAAGTGAATTACAATTGAGTTTGTCTCTAGCTTACCCCCTTGGAAGTGGATTGATACCCTTACTTACCTCTACACTTGAGTTTATTTTATTTTGTAGGTAATTCAAGGTTTTTGACTAACTTGACTTTCAAACAACGACACACAAAAAAGAAAGTTATCAAATGGTGCCGTTGCCGGGGACATGAAAAGCCAAAGTTATCAAATGGCGCCGTTGCCATTCTTGGGAGCGTGAAGCACTCGGAGCGGATTTCAACTTGTAGTTCATTTATTTTTTGCACTTTATTATTTTTTGTACCATTTTTATATTTTTAGAACGATTGTATTAGGAATTTTATCATTGTTTGTATTGCGGTGCATAGAGACACCTTTATTTTATTTTTCATTTTAAAAATTATAATAATCGAAGACAAGCGTGATAGGGAAACTAGACAAGGTAGAGAGAGGGCATCCATTGGCAAGGATTTAGAAGCCTCTCTACCTTGAGTCGGTAGGACCTCGGGGACAACTGAGATAGGCATGATCTCCCTCCGGTCGACTCAAATTTTTCGACACCCCACGGCCTAAAAATTGTGGGAGTTACATTTCTTACACCCTCGTGCCTCTCCTGTTAGTGAGTCAATTCTCTTGTCTGCTCTTGTGTGATTTTATTCTCGCATTTATTTTTTGAAAGGTGTGATGAATTAAATTACAATGACCTACACTCGGTCACTCACGAGAAGGGATTTCATCACCCGACTCAATTGCTTACCATTTGTGTGCTACCCTAGCCATCACTAAATTTAAAATCTATTCACTAGGTAGCCCAATAGGAGAAAATTTTGCAAAGGCGATCACTAAAATATTTTCGTGATTTTTATCACCCTGCGGACTTAATTAAAATTTGACTACTCCTTTCACTAAATTTTGAAGATAAAAATTGGCTATGTGCTAGTTAAGAAATTTTCTTGACTTGTGTGTGTGTCCAATTTTGTTTTTCGGTAGTCGATTTAGTTGGTTCGTCAAATTCAGAGAGTCCATATTTTTCCCCACCTTTTCTTCCAAAAAATCCAAAAATATTTTCTTTCATTTTTATAAATAAGCAAAAAATCCAAAAATATCTTCTTTCTTTCATTTTAGAAAAATCCAAAAATATTTTCTTTCTTTCCTTTTTAGAAAAATCCAAAAATATTTTCTTCTATTATTTTTATAAAAAATCTAAAAATATCTTATTTCTTTCCTTTTGAAAAAAAAATTAAAAACTCCAAAAAATATTTCCATCCATATGGCCGAAGAACGTCCTTTATGGGACTACTTTGGTCATTTTTTATTGACACGTGACACGTGTGAGAGTGATCTCGAGCCCTCTCTTTATGATATTTGTAATGGTTTCACCTCTCTCACGAGTACCGTTGATACTCTTGACCTATCCATGCACACACTTCCTATTCAATCACCCTCGGTGTCAAGTGTCGACGTGTCTCCTCGTTTGTTGTGCACCCACTCTTATTATGCCGATCACATGTCCCATGAGTGCACTTACATTCCATATCCATCTGAACCCATCATGGAACATGTGCATCCATAAGACACTGTTTCGGAACCCACCCCGGCCCATTATCTCGATATACCTAAAATCCCGAGTTGTGTGAGTACTCGAGTTATTCGTGGAGGCCTGATCACCCTTCCACTCAATACGAATCCCAAACCGATGTTGTGGATCCTCACACGTTCCAATAGTTGTCATGGCAACCTTGTGCACCCGTTCACTATCAGTTCCCTCACTACGCACCCCATGAGTATCAACCATTTGTCCATCACGAAAGCGATCCTTTTGTGTATGATGAGCTTGGCCCCACTCCACCCACTTCATTTGAGTATTCTCCCTATAGTCATGATCATAGCGAGTTGTGTCCACCTCACCCACCTCCACCACCCGTCACCCCACCACCATCCTCCACCTCCGCTCTCGAAGGCCTCTTGTAAAATTTCATACTTGAGTAAGAGCAAGCCACTCAAATTCAAACTCAAGCTCTCCAAAGGCTTGAACAAAGGTTAAATGAATTGGAGTGTGCGAGAAAGTCGGACATTCCCATGGATCCACCCATCGTTGCCATCGAGTGTTACGATGATTTGTCCTCTTGTGACACAAATTTTGAGTGTGACCAACCCTACCACCCCAAGAATCTTGAAGTTGAGACCATCCCATGGTCCGGGTCCCAAGTCGACAATTGTGTTGACTTACCTTTCTATAAGGAGCCTGATCCAATCCCACCATGTCATCATGAACCCCACTTTGAGGTTCCCACTCACTTTCCCGTCATATCCAAAAATATGCCCGATCTTTTAACTTATACCCCAATTGCATATGTCTCTGACATGCCCATATCTTTTAGGTTAGCTCCGACTAAGAGTGCTCACCATTTTCCCGAGATAGAATCCGCGATAGCTCCTAACTATCCGGGTATGGATCCTGTTCCTCCATGCATGGCTCCTTTTGAGCCTGATATTTCTAGTGATTCCTCTATCTTAGATCTTGGTGCCTCGTCTTACCCACCCACCATATTCCCTGATTCTACTCTTATGGAGAAGTTTACCACTCCATCTTTAGATAGCACACTTCCTCCTACGAGTGCCCTTAAGGATCACTCCGTGCATCATGAGGAGTGTGTGTCTCCCACGCTTGAGTTGGATCATCTTCCTCCACCGTTTATCCCACCCGATACACCGTTTATCCCACCCAACCCACCCATTATCCCTTCCACCCCACCACCTGGTTTGGATCTTGATTTTACACATTTCAAGTTTCCATCTACATTTTTAGATCCTCACCTGAAACCATCCTCCTCCATAAATGAAAGTATTTTTTGTGCTACTCTCCACTTCTGTGACATCGAGCTTGTTCCTCCATGCACGCCGCTCTCTTGTGGCATTGATTTCTTCTCGAGACAGCTCCCTGGCATGCCACGGCGCGACCAATATCATTGCCCATTTATAGAATGGTCGTGTACTTTCTATGAGGCCCACCCCATTCCTATGTCCACACCATTTTGCCTCCCTCACCAACTTGAGCACCATGTGTATAGGGACCTAGTTTCCCTCACCTTTAAGCTCAATAAGGCCCGTGATCGGTGCCTATTCACCCTTACCCTTTCCTTTTTCCCCATTACCCTAATACCCACCGGCCCATGGTCCACCGATGCTTTGCATCGTGTGATGCACTTTGCCATACAGGTGCATTGACCATTTTAGCCTTTATCCAACAAGACTGATGCTTCAGTCTTGTTTGGGGGTGATTCTCATCATCCAATTTTCTGCTACCCCGAGCTTTCCTTGTTCCTATCTTTAGGGTGAGAAATGTTTCGATCTGGATGAAGACATTAAACTTAGCGCTACCGGGAGGTCGCCCGCATTTTTTGTACTAGCCTCATCCTATTTGGGGGTGGTCGTCCGACTCATGATGAGGGGTCGAACCCTTAAAGGGTTATCTTGGCCATTCTGAGGGGTCGGCCCCTTGTAGGGTCTTCTGGTCCATGATGGGGGTCAGCCCCTTGAAGGGTCGTCTGGGCCATGATGAGGGATCGGCCCCACCGAGGGCGTCTGGGCCATAATGAGGGGTCGGCCCCGCCGAGGGTCGTCTAGGCCATGATGAGAGGTTAGCCTCTTGAGGAGTTGTCTGATCTTGGCTGAGGGATCATCTTAGCCAATCCTTCCTGTAACGGTACTGTGGTCATTGGACTCGTTTTGGGCATGAGCCCTCGTCTGGGTGGAGGACACCCTCGGCCTGGCCGAGGGTATATATGGGTATATTAATCACCCCCCAGCCCTTAGCCATCGATGTTTGTTGAGATTGCTGAGGGGTAATGTTGCCTTGGAATTCTCAAGTGTGTGGTCAGATGGATAAGTGACATTAGTCAAGTTGCATATTGTCAGGAGTCCATCGTCGTTTCAGTTTCCCAGATGTGGCGGCTGCACACTCAGCTTGGGACTTTATGCCCTAGTGATGCCTCTCCTCGTGGACTATGTTTTGCATTGATTATTGAGCCCACTAATAACAAGGTATTTAAAGGATTTTTTAAACATTTATTCTCTTCTTCTTCTTCTTCTTCTTCTTCTTCTTCTTCTTCCCGCGCCAGCTTTCTCTCTCTAATTCCTTAGCAGTCCCCAAACTGCTATTTTTGCAACTATAGTGTCTCAGGCCTTGATCAGTCTTCATATTCATCTTTATCCTCAGGTAAGTCCTCTGCCCTAGAATCCTCCATTAGCCTTCAATTTCTATTTATTTCTTGCACTTGCATTTGGGTTTCTTTTCATTTTTTCTTGGTTGCTTTGCTTTTTTGGCGTGTAGACCCACCTTGTAGTGGTGGTTGTAAGGCAACATTTAGATTTTAGGTTCCTCAGAGTTGATCCCCCATCTTTCAGTGGTGGTTTAGTGCCCCCTTATGGCATTTCTAGGGCTTTCTTGCATTTTTCGACGTTCTTCTCCGGCGAACTATTTTCCTTTGTTCTTGGGTTTCATCAACAAGAAACCCTTTATTTCTTTTGTTCGATCCAGAAGTCAACTTGGTCAAATACCAAACCTGTTTGTAATTAATTTGAACAAATTATTCAAGTGTAGGGTCCTCCCCTTGATGCTTAGAAGAATTTATGATTTGGCCAAGGAATTTCCAACCTTGTGGGAGAAATTCTTCGCTGAGATTAGACGCTTAGAGAAGGAGTACGAGAGAAGGCGAGGGGATGACCCTAATTGGGTATGGCCCATCCTCCCCATTCCTTTAGCTATAATAATACCATCTGAGTCCTGTGGGTATTCCTGTCGTCCAACCGAGAGTCAGACATACGAGGGAGAGATGAATGAGAGAACATCATCACCAACATGTGCTGGGCCTTGTGGGAGGAGAGAGACGTCCCCTGTTAGCCCAAGCCGACAGGCCGAGGGCACAGTTCATTCTGAGGCTGTCCTTGTAACATCCCTGTCCCCTCTTGCCTTCTAGGTGGCCTTTCCAGATGGACCACCGACAGGCGTTGAGGCTGAGAGATCTATGGATGAGGGGCATGAGGACGATAGTGAGGACCTGGATGCTGATCAAGTTGACACTTCTAGTGCCTCAGCTTATGTCTCATATGTTAGGGATCGTGACCTCTTGCTGTGGAGGCACACGTTTGGTATAAAGCCCAATGTAACTATGAGGGTCCCAAATGCAGACGAGAGAGTCTTCCAGGGGAATGAGGGGGAAGTTGTTATTTATGAGCAGATACTTAGGGTAGGTGTTAGGTTCCTTCTGCACCCTGCAATAGTTGACATACTATCTACCCTTGGGGTTGCTCCCTCTCAACTTCTTCCCAACTCTTGGAGAATCATCCTCGATTATATCTCCCTTAGGAAGAATACTTTCATTGATGAGCCATCGGCTGATCTTTTTATAGCTTGCTACAATATTACTTCCTCTTCCAAGAAACCTGGGTATTTTCATCTAGGGGCGAGGAAGTCTGACAAAAAACTCCTTCACATGGCCCAAACTTCAAACCATGAGTGGAAGAAGAATTTTTTCTTTATCTCTGGGGATTGGGAATTCACTGCCGAGGTGTAGCCTTTAGAAGACAGTTCGAGGGTTCCAAGGTCCTGGTCCAACCCTTTAATGAGAGCATGATCACACCCCGAACTCAGCTTGGATGAGAGGGACATTGTTGACTACCTGAAGGAATAAGGGAAAGAGGGTGAACTTGCCAAATTAGAAGATTTGATGACCCCTCGTTTCCTCAAAGAAGTTGGTCTGAGGGTTGTCCCCTTAACAGAATTATGTGAGTTGATTCGTGCTCCACTTTTATTCTTCTTCATGTTTTCTCTTTACCATAGTATATTTCTGATGTGTTGTCTCCTTTTCAAATCGTCCTGCGAATATATCTGACCAACTTTGGGAGATGACTGCTCCAAGTTTACTGTCTGGCTTGGGAAAGAAAAAAAAGGCAAAGAGCCTCAGCAACCTCCAAGAAAGATAAAGGTCATGGGGCCAACATAAGTGGATCCATCCGCCGACAGTCACAAAAGGAAGGAGCCTGAAGCTCCTGGGGCTCTTGGCCTGATTTAAGGATGAGGGAGAGGGTATAAGTGTCTCAAGCACACACTGAGGGGGCCAGCTCCTCCTACAGTACGGGCGCGTATTGGTCTTAGAATCTAACTTTCCTCAATGCTGAACCCTCGTACCTCATAGCCAACTTAAGGGCGGCAAAAGCCTCAATGTTTTCTGCACCCTCGACCACAGATTATGAATTCTTATTAAAGATGCCCCCGACTACGGTCTATGATTACGGTCTGCACACTTTGGCTCATGTACCTCTTTCGACTTCATTATTTTTAATTTATTAACATTTCATGAACTCTTCCCTCGGCCCCTTTTAATATGTGTTTCTCTATGCAGTCTGTCCGTGCCTTCACCTCGGCCACCAATTAGATGGATGAGAATGAATAAAATTTTCATGAGGCCAAGAGGGCTATTCAGCATGAGGCCAATTTAAAGACTGAATTGAAGACTTCACGGGCTGAGCTGGAGAGTGCAAGGACTGAGTATGTAAGGGTCCTGGATGAGCTGGTGAAGCAACATGAGGCCGACTTGAAGGTGAAGGACACCCTCATCAAAGAAAAGGAAGATGCCTTGACCAATCAGGGGGCCCAATTCAAGTCTGAACTTGATGAGGCGGTGAAGAAGGCCGAGGCCGATGCAGTGGAGGCTTACAAACTCTCAGACAAGTTTTAAGCCTTCGGTCTTGAGTACTTGGAGAGGGGGATCAGGATGGCCTGTCGGTGGCTCGTCTAAAGTTTGTTGATGCTGTGTCGTTCGTCCGCCCCTGTATGGAAGTAGTGGAGTTGGACGAACCACTTATTGCTGAGGCTCTGGCCCATGTAGAGTCTCAAGTGAACGTTGAAGGCATCGACACCTCCGAAGATCGGCCTATCTTGGTCATTGAAGAGACTCCTCTAGTGGACGTTGAAGCCTTGCCTGCTGATATTTTCTAATAGGGTGGCTGTCTGCAGCCAATACCCTCGTCTTGTAAAAATATTTTTATACTTTATTTTTGTTGAACAAGCATTTGTAACACTTGATTTATAATATAATGTCTCTTCTTGTCTTTTATGCTTTCCTTAGCTTCTGATATTTGAATTAACCATCCTATGAACTCCCTCCTTGTCTTTCTTGAGAGTAAATGGTGGGTCGTCCCTACCATTCTCCCTCATCATAGCCGAGTGTGGTTACCACCAAATTAATGATGTTTTCAATTATTTCAAGTCCCCCCTCGTCTTTCTTGAGGGTGAATGGGGGGTCGTCCCCACTATTTACCCTCATCATGGCCGAGGGTGGTTTCCACCAGATTAATGATGTTTTTAATTATTTCAAGTCCGCCCTCGTCTTTCTTGAGGGTGAATGGGGGGTCATCAACACCATTTACCCTCATCATAGCCGATGGTGGTTTCCACCAAATTACTGATGTTTTCAATTATTTCAGGTCCCCCTCGTCTTTCTTGAGGGTGAATGGGGGGGTTATCCCCACCACTACCCTCATCATAACCGAGGGTGGTTTCCACCAAATTAATGATGTTTCCAATTATTTCAAGTCCCCCCTCGTCTTTCTTGAGGGTGAATGGGGGGTCATCCCCACCATTTACCCTCATCATAGCCGAGGGTGGTTTCCACCAAATTATTGATGTTTTCAATTATTTCAGGTCCCCCCTCATCTTTCTTGAGGGTGAATGGGGGGTCATCCCCATCATTACCCTCATCATAGCCGAGGGTGGTTTCCACCAAATTAATGATGTTTTCAATTATTTCAAGTCCCCCCTCGTCTTTCTTGAGGGTGAATGGGGGGTCGTCCCCACCATTTACCCTCATCATAGACGAGGGTAGTTTCCACCAAATTAATGTTGTTTTCAATTATTTCAAGTCCCCCTCGTCTTTCTTGAGGGTGAATGGGGGGTCTTCTTCAACATTAACCTCATCATAGCCGAGGGTGGTTTCCACCAAATTAATGATGTTTTCAATTATTTTAAGCCCCCTTCATCTTTCTTGAGGGTGAGTGGGCGGTCGTCCCCACCATTACCCTCATCATAGCCGAGGGTGGTTTCCACCAAATTAATGATGTTTTCAATTATTTCAAGTCCCCCTCGTCTTTCTTGAGGGTGAGTGGGGATCGTCCCCACCATTACCCTCATCATAGCCGAGGGTGGTTGCCACCAAATTAATGATGTTTTCAGTTATTTAGAGTCCCCCCTCATCTTTCTTGAGGATGAGTGGGGGGAAGTCCCCACCATTCACCCTCATCATAGCCGGGGGTGGTTTAACGAGGATAACCCTAATCATACTAGAATTAACAAACACAAGATGAGTGGCCAATATGACATTCTCATTAACATTCCAAGTGTTCTGTTGGAGCAACACATTCATTACAACTGCGGTCCGATAGGACATTACATTATTGATAGTATTTCTTCAAATGATCTGCATTCTAGTGGTTGGAAAAGGGTTCCCCCTTAAGGTTCTCTAATCTGTAGGTTCCAGGGACAACTTCATCAATGACCCTGTATGGGCCATGCTAATTTGGGTGGAGCTTGTTAGGTTTCTGCCATGTATTTTTGAGGACTAAGTCCCCCACAAAGATTGGCCTTTGCTTTACCCTCTAGTTGTAAAACCCGACAGTCCTCTACTGAAAGGCTACTTTCCTTATCTCAGCGTCTTCTCTTCTCTTCTCGACCAAGTCTAGATCAAGTCTCCTTTCTTCCATATTCCTCTAGGGGGTCATACATTTGGACTTTGTGAGTAGGAAACCAAATCTCCGTGGGGATGATGGCTTCTGAGCCATACGCCAGCATGAACGGGGGTTTCCCAATATGAGTCTTTTTCGTCGTCCTATTGGCCCAAAGTACAACGTACAACTCCTAAACCCATCTTCCTTTTGCCTCCTCGAGCTTTTTCTTAATCCCATCTAGAATTTTTCTGTTTCTAACTGTAGAGGGGGCCTGAAGGTAATCCTGGGATTAGGGATAATCCACCAATTAGCAACAGTGTTCTGAGGATAAGATCAGCGTGGCAACTCAAGCGTGGAAGCTTGGGGAGGCAACTCAAGCATGGCATCTTGGTGAGGCAGCTCAGCGTGGCAACTCAAGTGTGGCAGCTTGGGGAGGCAGATCAGCGTGGCAACTCAAGCGTGGCATCTTGGTGAGGCAGCTCAGTGTGGCAACTCAAGCGTGGCATCTTGGTGAGGCAACTCAAGCGTGGCAGCTTGGGGAGGCAGCTTGGCGTGGCAACTCGTACTTTAGCTTATTGTTACTTTGCCATATTATAGCTTTGTTTATATTGACTACAAGTTGGAATGACTGTAATGTTGTAACGAGAATAATGAATGGGCGTGAGGTCGAACGGTACTCGCGAGAGACCAGGCTTGGCAGGGCCTGGGAGAGCTTTCATGCTCTATCGAACAACCTCACCGTGGGAACTTTAGAGGGACTTGGTTTGGAGGATTGAGAAGTGGGTCACCGTTGGGGCTTGTCCTGACCATCTTAGATACACCGGGTAAAACACCGAAGGACCCTGACCGTGGAACCTCAAACGGAGCAGCTTGGAGTTCCATCGGGCATTGAGTTATGGACCAAACAACCCTCTACTTAAATGTCACATCTACTGTGGGTGATGTCACTAGCCTTCTAAACAATTTCAGACATGCACTTGAGTAAACCACCGTGGTATTTGGGGCTGTCAGATAGTTGATGAGCCACCTCTGCGACAACAACCCCCTGACATACAGTGGTTAGGCAAAAGGCATGTCTTGTCATTTAATGTTTATGACGTAGGAGACAACTAGTGCATCAGGCATTTAATGTTGTGACATAAAGTATGAGGGATGTCTTTCATAGTCTTTAATGACTGAGTTGCCTCTGGGGTGGTGTGGGGGGCTATTTAAGGACCCCAACCACCTTTGAGGAGAGGATGATCTTTTGAGAGTTCAAAAAGTGATTACTAGAGAAATTTATTAAAGAACCAGAGAGTTCTTCCACCCACCATTTTTGTCATTTATTACAAAGCTTTTAATACATAACAGAGATCCTTGAGAGTTTTAGTATGTTTTTGCCTGCCTACCAAGGTGTATCTAGGGTGCTTACTTCTCTCTCCCTCTAGCTAAGTTATTTCTGAAGTTCTTTATTATATTGTGAGTTATACACGAGAGATTTGTGAGTATAAGATGGGTTCCATACATTCCAAACTGCTCTTCGTGTCTTGTGGCTAAATCACTAGTGCTTTTCTAACTAACCTTGTCATCACCATACTTAAAAGGGGTTACGCCTCCATCTTATCTAAACTACCCTCTTACATTTGGCGACTCTGCTGGGGAGGCATTCTTCTAAGGAAGAAGTATGGCGCAAGATAACATTAATCGAAGGCTCAACTTTGATGATATCCAACACAGTGAAGAGCAAGCAGCGGTAGAATTGGAGGCTTTAAGGAGCGTAGCTCCTCGAATAGAAGTGCCTCCAGTTCAGACAAAAACGGGCGCTCAAGGAGTAACGCAGGCTTCCACGAGCGCTGGGCTGGGACCTGCCCAGATGACCCTCCTCATGAGCAAGTTCTATGAGTTTTTGCAAACTCCTGCAGCTTCAACGGTGCTGGGAGGACTTGAGGCCAATTCCTTCGTAACACCAGGGTCAGCTCCAACGCTTCCACCGGGCGCAGGTACAACGGGAGCAGCCCCGGCAAACATACCCTCCGTCGTGAATCCAGCAATGGGAATCTCCGGAGTACCAACGGCGCCAGCCGTAATGATGGATCCAACTGTTACGATCATTCAGCCAACACCCCCATTAGTTGTTGCCCCATCGCCCATGGAGGAAATGAGGAGAGAAATGCAAAAGGAGATGTTAAAGTTTGTGCAGGCTTCCTCACAGTCTATAGGCGAGGTAGCTTCAGTCTATGATGACTTTAGGACACCTTATCCTCAGGAATACAACGATGAGCCTTACCCAAGGGATTATATTCCCCCCATCTTTGAAAAATACACAGGGAAGGGTGGGAATCCGAAAGAGCACATTAAACGTTTTATTGAGCACCTAGGGGCGCATTGCAACAACAAGAAACTCAGGTTGAGGGAGTTTTCCAAATCCCTAACCGATAAAGCATACACGTGGTATTCTAATTTGCCCCCTAAAAGTGTTTCCACGTGGGAAGAGATGCATGTGCTGTTTGTCCAAAAGTTCTTTCTAGCAGAGGATGAATTCACTCTGACCCAACTAGGGAGAGAGAAACAACGACCAGGAGAAGACGTGGTGGCGTACGTTCAGAGGTTCAGGGAAAGGTCTCTAGACGTGAGAGAGGAGGCCAAGGAATCCAAACTATTACAAATCTGTGCCGAAGGACTACTCCCGGAGTACATCTGTCATCTTATCAATGAGACGCGTGAGGGAACTTTTTCGGCGTTCTTAAAATCTGCAAGGAACATCTCATTGGTCGTACGACCAAACCCGGTGGCGGCGCCTATGATATTCAGACAGCCGATGCAAACTGGAGGAGGAAGGGCTCAACCCCCACGGGTGGGATACACCGAAGGAGCAGATGGGGGTAGGGCGGCGAAGAAGGACAACAAAAGGAAGTTCGGAAGGGATAGAGAAGACCCACCACCATTACCATGCACGATAGAAGAGGCGGTGAGTTATTATAACGCCATGGTCCAAGGTGGAACGGTCTACCTGCCAAAAGGTGTTCCTTCGGAGGAACCCGATGATGCAACGAAGGCGGATCCTAGATATTTTCAGGTTCATCGAAAGATCCAGCACCCGATAGAGAGCTGCTTCACACTAAGAAGAATCATTGACAAGTACATGAAGGCAGGGACGCTGCTGATCCCCCCACAAAACGTTAACAACAACCCGCTTCCAGCACATGGGGCCAACTTGGTGACGGCCTACGACGATGAGGCGGAAAGAGGAGAAGGAAGGTCAACAATGAGGCAAAGGGAATTCGAAGAAACTCTGGAACGTTACACCACAGGAATGGCTAACGTAATTTCAGCCTACGATGAAGCAAGCGCTAAAGACGTGGAAGACGTATACAGCGTTGAAGGCGAGGAAATAGAGGCAGTCGCTGAGTACATCGCAGTTTCAAAATCCCCAAAATTCGCTTGGTTCTTCGATCAAGTGGGGATACCAAAGGAGAGCAGACTGGAAATAACTCAGGCTATCCTAGACATCGCGAGGAAGGATGCGGTTCCCTCGTTGAAATGGAGGGGACCCATGGTGAGGCTGTTGAAAAAGTTCCTATCAGAGGTGACCTTCAACGATGCAGATAGAGCTGTAAGGTTCCCTCATAACAGGCCCTTGTATGTGACGGCCAGTATCAATGGGGTTAGTTTTGTAAGAACGCTTATGGATGGGGGCGCTTCCATCAACATTATGCCGATCAACTCCTTCCACGCAGCTGATATCCCAGAAGAAAGGTTGGTCCCCATGCCTCTGGTAATTTCAGGGTATGACAAGCAATCTTCCAAATCCATTGGGTATGTGAATGTGGGAATTGTAATGGGAAATCTGAGTTCCCACATCAAGTTCCATGTAATAGAAAGTACAACTTCCTATCATCTACTAATAGGAAGAGTGTGGATGCACAATCAAGGTTTAGTTCCTTCAACATATCATCAATGCGCCAAGGCGAATGTCAAAGGAACAGAAGTGACCATTAGGGCTACAAAAAGGCCTTTTGCTATCGAGGAAGCTCACTTTGCAGATGCGGCCTTTTATACGGAGTTGGAAGAGGACGCTCGAGTTCTAACGAGAAGAATGGAGGGGGCATGGGTTCCCTCGATCAAAGATAGAATGGGGCCTCTGAACGAGCAAAGTAAAGAAGCCACGAGTAACGAAGGGGTAAGGACCGAAGAAACCCATCAGGTGATCCCTCGACCTCAAAGTACCACAAGGCAGCTCAAAAACAAAGTAAGGCTTGGAGTGGATCCTATGGAGCATGAGGCCCAGCGGCAAAGCGTGCTGAGTCGATTTTCAGGGGGAAGGATCGCTGAGGCTTCGAGAGAAAAGAAGAGGAAGGCCGTGGCAACAGCTACCAACAGGAAATGCAAGAAGGTGGTCACTGAGGAGGGGAAGGTGGTATACCGTTTATAACGATGTGAGCGGGTGGCCGAAGAGACCAAGGATGGGGCTGACCCGTTATATGAGTGTTTCTTGGTGGATCAGCAGGGTCAGTGTATAGTGATAGACAACTCCAACATACAGGAGTTCGTGGAGGAGGTCGCCGAAGAACCAGACTACATGGCAAATCAACCAAGACCCCAGGCACAAGAGTTGGAGCAGTTGAACTTAGCAGGAGAAGGGGAAGACCGAAGGCCCATCTTCATCGCGAAGGATCTCGCTAAGGAGAAGCGAGAGGTTTGGCTAATCCGGGAGTTCATAGATTTCTTTGCATGGAAGTATACCGAAATGGAAGGGCTGGATGAGGAAGTGAGCTGCCACAAGCTAAACGTGATACCTTCAGCCATCCCGGTGAAACAGGCAACAAGGACTTATAAACCTGAGTTGGACTTGAAGATTAAGGAAGAGGTTCAGCGTTTGTTAGCAGAAGGATTCATCAAACCAATACAGCATCCCCTATGGCTATCTAGCATTGTGCCAGTAGGGAAGAAGGACAAGAGCCAAATAAGGATCTGTGTGGATTTTAGAGATCTGAATAGGGCTTGCCCCAAAGATGAGTTCCCTCTACCCTCCATTGATAGCCTGATAGATGCCACGGCTGGGCATGAGATGTATAGCTTCATGGATGGGTACGTAGGGTACAACCCAATCAAAATGGACCCTGCGGACGCAGAGAAAACGACATTCAGAACCCCGTTGGGCAATTTCATGTACAAAGTAATGCCGTTTGGACTTAAGAACGCGGGAGCTACTTATCAAAGAACAATGATGGCCATTTTTCACGATTTCTTCCACAAATTTGTAGAATTCTATGTAGACGATTTGGTCATCAAATCGAAGAAGGAGGAGTCCCACCTAAACGACTTAAAGAAGGTGTTTACTCGATGTAGGAAGTATAAATTAAGGATGAACCCATTGAAGTGCGTTTTTGGAGTAACATGCGGGAAGTTTCTAGGCTTTGTGGTTGATCGACAAGGGGTGCAGATGGACCAGGATAAACAACGCGCGATCTTAGAAATGCCGTGCCCAAGGACGGCGAAGGAGCTAAAAAGCTTCCTCGAAAAAGTCTCCTACCTTAGAAGATTTGTACCAGGATTGGCCGAGGTAACACACCCGTTGATGCAACTGCTGCGAAAGAACACAAAGTTCAGATGGGAAAAGGACCACCAGGAGTCTCTCGATGAGTTGAAGAAGCTGCTCGTTTCACCACAAATCATGGTTCCTCCGCAGGTAGGAGTACCGTTGCAGCTGTACCTCACCTCAACTACAAGGTCCGTTGGAGCCTTACTGGCACAAAAGATTGACGGTCAAGAACGGCCGGTGTATTACCTCAGCAGGATCATACATGGGCCAGAGATTAGATATAGCAGCCTAGAAAGGCATTGTTTGGCCTTAGTCTTTGTAGCACAAAAACTCAGACATTATATGCTGTCTTTTACAATTCATATTGTAACTAGATGTGATCCTATTAAGTATTTGTTGGCTAGAACTATCTTGATTGGCAGGGCAGCTAGGTGGTTCCTTATTCTCTCCGAATATGATTTAAAGTGTGTGATTCCTCGTGCCATCAAGAGCCAGGCGTATGCCGATCTGTTGGCAATCTTTCCATCTGGAACATTTGAACCACCTAAAGAAGACATTCCGGGAGACGACTTGTAAGCCAACTATCTGGATGCAACCGATGAGGAATGGACGATGCAGTTTGATGGGTCTTCGGCAGAGAAAAAAGGAGGGGCGGGGGTCATCCTTTCAAAAGGAACGGAGGAGATTTGCCTTTCCTACAAACAAGATTTCCCTTGCTCCAATAACGAAGCAGAATACGAAGCATTAGTGCTAGGGTTGCTGGAGGCTCTTCGAAGGGGAATTCGTTCTCTCTGCATCAAGGGTGACTCGAACTTAGTAATTCAGCAAGTTAACGGAGAATATGCGTTGAAGCACATGAGTTTGGCACCGTACCGAACGATCATTCAAAGGGTCCTCAGCCAGTTCCACCGGACCAAAATCAAAAGACATCCCAAAACAATGAACCGTCATCCAGACGCTTATACCACTATTGCTCAAAAGATGGTCATGAGGAGAGATACGACTATCGTTACAATCCAACGAAGGACAGCTCCTTCGGTGGTACAGTCAATACTACCGATGGAGGGAGACGCGGATTGGAGAGGAGAGGTCAGGAAGCAACTGGAATCCGGAGAAGGAGTTATGGGACTAAGAGAGTTAGACCAATACTTTACAAACCAAGGAAATCTTTACTACAGAAATGCAGGGGGATGGTTATCAAGATGCATTGGGCCAAAGGAAGCAGAGCGGAGGTTGAAGAGAACACATGAGGAGCATTGCGAAACAACTGAGATACCTCTCTATAGAAGAATTCAAAGAGGGGGATATTTTTGTCGTAGAATGAAACAGGATGCGGAAGAACTATAATGGAATTGTGATAAGTGTCAGCTATTTTTCGAAGCAGCTGAGTGCCATTTCATAGAAGCCCAAACAGACTGGAGGCAGCCCTATATCGACTTTATTCAAGATGGAACTGTCCCAACGGAGAAAGTGGATGCGATGGGACTGAAGCGAAGGGCCCCAAGGTTCTATATCCAAGAGGGGCAGCTTTATCGAAGGGGGTACTTCAACAAGCCATTGCGTTGCATCACGAAAGAAGAGGCAACTGAGGTCCTCAAACAAGCCCATGACCCAGCTCACATAGGAGGGGCCAAGTTATATGATCAGCTGATGACGTTGGGATATTATTGGCCAACGATGGAGAAAGACTCTGCCGAATTTGTTCGAAAATGAAAAGCTTGCCAACTTCATGGAAATATGATCCATACCCCATCGGTGGACTTACATTCTCTGGCAACGCCTTATCCTTTCCACACTTGGGCGTTCGACCTCGTGGGGGCGATACACCCTTCGTCAAGGGGCAAGATATGGATACTGGTAGCAACAGAGTGCTTTACAAAATGGGCTGAAGCAATACCACTCAGAAGGGCAACGACTGGGGTAGTGAGTAACTTCATCAGAGAGTATATCATTTGCCGTTATGGGATCCCAAAGGTTATTCTCTCAGATAATGGGACTCCCTTTGTCAACTCAGAAGTAACGATGCTTACAGACAAGTATTCCATCGTTCATCACACTTCAACGGTGGCATACCCGAAGGGGAACGGTCAGGCAGAGGCAACTAACAAAACTCTGGTTAATATCCTGGCTAAAACAATGGAGGACTTTCCAGGATCGTGGGATGACAAGATACCAGCAGCGTTGTGGGCCTATTGAATGACAAAGAGGAAGCCCACAGGGTACACTCCGTTCTCCCTTGTCTACGGGGCTGAGGCAATCCTTCCAGTGGAGTTGGAGGTCCCCTCTGCTCGATACGCCTTGCGAAGTGGCATGCTCCCTCAGAACAGGCATGTGCAGCTGGAGGCATTGGATGAACACAGAGACAACGCAATGCAACATTTTCAAATGTATACAAGGCAGCTCTCTAGGGCATATGACAACCTGGTAAGACCAAGGAGGTTCGTAGAGGGGGATCTCGTTTTGAAAGCAGCGGTGAAACACATTAGGGGACTTCCTCTGCTAAAATTCGCAGCCAATTGGGAGGGACCTTTCCTCGTGAAGGAAGCTCATGATTCAGGTTATTGCCTAATTTCTAAGTTGGAGGAAGACAAGCCATTCAAAATTAATAATAAATGGTTGAAAGTCTATCGTGTGTAAACAATTAAGTTTGTACCATCGATGTATCTAGTCTTTGATTATGAATATACAAGTTTTATTGATGACGTGAAGTATAGACACCGATATGAAAGCAGTCACAACTCAAAGATAAAACGGGAAAATATACATTCTTTCATTCAATAAACAAGAGAGCATTACAAAAAAATTGGGAACTATTGCCCAAGAATTACATAAATGGACGAAGAAGGAAAATATATACAAGAGCTTGCTACCCTAAAAGGAACCATAGGTCTGGGGAAGAGAAAAAATCCCCAGGAAGGCCCAAAGAAGCTGACGCAAAGGAGCTTTGAGCGTTGACAGCAACCTCTAGCCTGATTTGCACCTGTGCGCGTTCAATGAGAAGTCTCTCCCATTTCAGTTTGGCCAAACGCAGAGCCTCTTCGGCATTCTTTATTTCTTCATCCGGTGATTCCAAAAGAGGTGCCAGCTCAGCTAACTTAACTTCCTCAGCCCGTTGGTCCTCCTGGTGCTTCCTCAACAGTTCCCTCTGGCCGATCAGCTGCTGACTCTTCAAAGTTTTCAAATACGCTATAAGCCAGTCGAAACGGAAACCGTCACGACCCAATTCCTTCAGAAAACCCAGAAACTGATTAATGAGGGCTCGGGTAACACTGGAAGTGGGAGTATTAGCAATCTCAGCAATAACGATCGCCATGCCTTACAGTCGATAACTCATCACGGGAATATTGGACCGTAGGCAGTCCACGGTGAAGGTCTCGGGGTGATGGTTCACCAACTGCTCAATCACCAAGCGATGGCTCACAGGCATTTGGGGAGAATTGTGAAGCACCATTAGGCAAAAGGCAGGAGGAGTTAAGTCAGGGAGAGGCAATTCGCACCCAGATTCACTTTCGGCCTCAACACCAGTCGTGGAACCTTGGTCAGCCTGGTCAGATTCTTCCGAAACAGCAGGTTCCTGACGTGGTGTGCCCATAAGTGAAAGAGCTGGTGAGGAATCCTCCTGAGCAACCTGAGAAGAGATATAAGAAACAGTGAGATTATAGTGTTTTCATTGTTAAGTCACCGTTATAAGGTGGAGATTATATAAAAATCTTAACAAGTGTTTTCATTGTTAAGTCACCGTTATAAGGTGGAGATTATATAAAAATCTTAACAAACGTTTTCGTTGTTAAGTCACAGTTATAAGGTGATGATTATATAAAAATCTTAACAAGTGTTTTTCATTGTTAAGTCACCGTTATAAGGTGGAGACTAGATAAAAATCTTAACAAGTGTTTTCATTGTTAAGTCACCGTTGTAAGGTGGATATTATATAAAAAATCTTAACAAGTGTTTCCATTGTTAAGTCACCGTTGTAAGGTGGAGATTATATAAAAATCTTAACAAGCGTTTCCATTGTTAAGTCACCGTTATAAGGTGGAGATTATATAAAAATCTTAACAAGTGTTTTCATTGTTAAGTCACCGTTATAAGGTGGAGATTATATAAAAATCTTAACAAACGTTTTCGTTGTTAAGTCACCGTTATAAGGTGGAGATTATATAAAAAATCTTAACAAGTGTTTTCATTAATAAGTCACCGTTATAAGGTGGAGATTATATAAAAATCTTAACAAACGTTTTCGTTGTTAAGTCACTATTATAAGAAGGAGTTTATGCAGAGAATTAAGAAAGTACCTGAATCATAACAGGGGCAGGAGTGGGAGTCATCACGGAGGTTAAAATGGCAGGAATCGTTGGGAGGGGACTTGTTACCTCATCAGCCTCAACGGGGTCTCTGGCCCCAGAAACCTCAACCACCGGCATAGTTCCCTCGCCAACATAAGGTACCAAAGCAAGAGCAAGGGGTTCATCGGGAATAGATGAGGGTGGTGAAAGATCAGGAGAAAGCTTCAATATAAAAGCCAATGTTAGTAAAGAGGAACAAATACAGAAAAAAGGGCGAAATGTATCCAAGAATAACTTACCTCAGTCAGAACGTTGAAAAGGGGCACTGTGGTCAGAGGTCTCGCTAGCACCGTTGGACGAAGAATGTTTGCTAGGAGCGAGGATACTTCGACCTAGGGCAACCAACATCCTAAATTCAGCACACAGAACGGGGTGAAAGAGAAGGAATGCCAGATCAGACAAATTTAAATATGAAATAATTACCTCAGGATCACCTGCAGCAACCAGAACGATGGGGAGAACAGCCTCAGAGGAAGCCAGTGAGCCAGAGGGGACTGGAGTAGGCATCTCAGATTGTGTTGTCTCTGGTGGCGAAGAGACATCCATGGGATCTATAACCTCACCCTCCCCAACTGCCTCCCTCGCCCGTCGTGAGATTGAACGACGGGCGTAAGTAAGCCCGGTCATTGGCGAACGGGGTGGGGTCGTATCGGATGAGATGGCCCCACAGCGACCGCCCACGAAACGGCTAATGGGGGGACTTGGGGGGCTAGGAGAACGAGGCCCCGTTTCTTTAAGTCCCTTCACCAAAGTAGTTAAGAACAATATATATAAGCAAATCCGGCTTGCTCTAACCAAAGAAGAAAAGAGAACAAGATAAGTATACATACCTCAGATTGGGAAGAAGAATGAGAATCTTTCACCGGGGAAGCTTGCTTCCGCTGGGACTTGGTGCCTAAAGTCTTCCTCCTCAGCCTTGTCATGTCACTTCCAGTGGCTTGAGGAACCTTCGAACCTTTTCTCCTCCTTGCAGCTGGCTCAGTGGGATCGACGACGATCGCGGGGAAGGCAACCGAGGGAGGAACGACGACAGCGCGCCGTTGAAACTCTGCATTCACCCGATCTACCTCAGCCTGCACCTCCCTCCTTAACCTCTCGGCCCTTTCAGGAGACATGGGAGGAGGAACGGAGGCTATGGGAAGGGCTTCCACAGGAGTCTGGGATTTGGACTTTGTCTTTTTCGTGGAAACCACCCCACTCTTGGCCTTCTTGGTCGACGGCTGCGAAGACCCTTCATCAGCAGTAGCTCCAGTCGAAGGAGAAGTCTTCCTGGATACCCCAACATTTTTTGCTTTGGATATGGCAGTGGGAGTCATGGGGCATAACGGAGGTAGCTCTTTGGAAGGCCTCTTAGGGGTTTTGCTTAGAGGGAACTCAATCCCCAGAACGGAGTTGCCTTTGAGTCCCAGCTCCAACGCAGAAAATGAAAGAACTGGAGGGTACACAGGCTTGCCATCTATGAATTCAGCAATGTTAGCTAGTTGTCTCGGCCAGAACTTCGTGGCAAATAGACTGGTCACATTCCCTTGCCTCTTGTTGGAGGGAATTGTGACTCTCCCAGCCATTGATTCACTTATCCCCCACGCAGCAGTGGAGGAAAATAAGGAACATGCCTCGCTAAAGCTAACCTTTGGGTTTGAGGATTGGAAAACTGAGCGAGGAGCCCCCTGATCAAACCCAAATTGATGACTCCACCGATTGGGGTTATAATGTTCGCTGGAATATCCCCACTCGGTGTAGGAAGGCAGATACCCCGGAGAAAGGAGAAGCACCACGGCTAACTGAGGATCTTCAATGTCTACCCCCACCTGTACCACCCTGGATTCGTGCCGAAAGAAATCACAAGTATGAACAAAGGCGTCCTCTCCGTAAGGCCTCATAACAAAGTCCTCAAAACGATCAATTGAGGTGATCAGCTCTTTTCGGCTCTGCCTATTGTGATAAATATAAGAGCGTGGGGGCAGAATGGTTTCCCCAGAAGGAGGACGATTGGCCTTGGCCGCCACAACAGGAAAGCGCACGTAAAGAAAGCTGGTTAGAAGGACGCTGTTAGCAAAGTTGGCCAGGTTATAACGGCCAAGTGATCGTTCCATGTCGAACAACGTTCTGTCAAGCCAGGTGTAGAGGGACCCTAGGGCAATTGCAGCCAAAGGAAGTTTGATGCCCCGGGCCAAACGAAGGGATATGTTGATAAGGTTCCTTCGGGGCTGATCATTTGGTTTTCCCATCAAAAGAAAATGGGAAAGAATCACAAAGATGTAAGCAGGGAGCTCTAACGAAGTACCTTGGCCAGGGGTATCCGTTGAAATTGAAGAACTACCTTCACTAGAACCCTTGAAGAAATAGTTAATCAGCGGAGTGAAGGTACCTTTGTTTGAAGAACCGATGCAACTTCGGCATATTCGGTCCAATGCCAAACGGTCAGCAGTCTCTTCGGCGTTGAGAGGCTCATCGGTATAAGGCTCATGACCTATTTCTTCGAGCCCCAGAAGCTCGCAGACATCTTCTAGAGTTATCGTGAACTCGCCCCACGCAGCAATAAATGTGTGAGTCATCACGTTCCAACAAGAAACAAGAATGGCGGAAGAACAACCATAGGAGGTGGGGTAGAAGATGAGAGCAAGAACAGGACGGCACAAGCTTGAACAACAATGGAGGTTTCAGACGCTCAACAATGGAAGCTCTCTCTCTCTCTCTCTCTCTCTCTAAAAGCGAAGGAAATTTGAAGAAGGTAGTGGCAAAGTAAGAAAAAGAAAGGTTTTAAGTGTTTGGGAGATTTGGCCGTTTAATTTTTAAAGTTCGTCGTTTAAGTTTCCCACCATTGCACGTGTGTGGCCGCCTGCAATCATTTCAAATGTACACATGGCACTTCGGGAAGTGTTCTGACATGGAAAAGACAACGCTACGTCATTTAATGAAGTGACACCTGGGGAACTGCCATCAATTAATGAAGCAACACCTAGGGAATAGCCACCGTTACCTTCCTAAGCAAGATTGAGTTTTGGGCGCCAAGATTTTCTCTGACATATCCAATAAACCCCCCAACAAAGAAGGTGTCCCAACGGTTCAAAAAAGACACGATGTCCCCTCGACAGAAGCTCAAACGTTGTTTAGTTATGACCCAGTTACATCGGGGAGAATTTTTTGCTTTTTCGAACATTACTGGGAGAATATTAGCAGGTCCTTCGGGAGAATTTCAGATATTCAAGCTAGAACGGTTGAGGCTCAGCATTAGGAAAAAGCAGAAGGCCAGACAGAGAAGGTTCATCGGATTAAGAAGTTTTCGTGGAGGCACTTCTTGTTCCCACAACAAATCCCTCCACGAAGGGGCAAATGTAGAGGGGGCCTGAAGGTAATCCTGGGATTAGGGATAATCCACTAATTAGCAACAGTGTTCTGAGGATAAGATCAGCGTGGCAACTCAAGCGTGGCAGCTTGGGGAGGCAACTCAAGCGTGGCAGCTTGGTGAGGCAGCTCAGCGTGGCAACTCAAGTGTGGCAGCTTGGGGAGGCAGATCAGCGTGGCAACTCAAGCGTGGCATCTTGGTGAGGCAGCTCAGCGTGGCAACTCAAGCGTGGCATCTTGGTGAGGCAACTCAAGCATGGCAGCTTGGGGAGGCAGCTTGGCGTGGCAACTCGTACTTTAGCTTATTGTTACTTTGCCATATTATATCTTTGTTTATATTGACTACAAGTTGTAATGACTGTAATGTTGTAACGAGAATAATGAATGGGTGTGAGGTCGAACGGTACTCGCGAGAGACCAGGCTTGGCAGGGCCTGGGAGAGCTTTCATGCTCTATCGAACAACCTCACCGTGGGAACTTTAGAGGGACTTAGTTTGGAGGATTGAGAAGTGGGGCACCGTTGGGGCTTGTCCTGACCATCTTAGATACACCGGGTAAAACACCGAAGGACCCTAACCGTGGAACCTCAAACGGAGCAGGTTGGAGTTCCATCGGGCATTGAGTTATGGACCAAACAACCCTCTACTTAAATGTCACATCTACTGTGGGTGATGTCACTAGCCTTCTAAACAATGTCAGACATGCACTTGAGTAAACCACCGTGGTATTTGGGGCTGTCAGATAGTTGGTGAGCCACCTCTGCGACAACAACCCCCTGACATACAGTGGTTAGGCAAAAGGCATGTCTTGTCATTTAATGTTTATGACGTAGGAGACAACTAGTGCATCAGGCATTTAATGTTGTGACATAAAGTATGAGGGATGTCTTTCATAGTCTTTAATGACTGAGTTGCCTCGGGGGTGGTGTGAGGGGCTATTTAAGGACCCCAACCACCTTTGAGGAGAGGATGATCTTTTGAGAGTTCAAAAAGTGATTACTAGAGAAATTTATTAAAGAACCAGAGAGTTCTGCCACCCACCATTTTTGTCATTTATTACGTAGATTTTAATACATAACAGAGATCCTTGAGAGTTTTAGTATGTTTTTGCCTGCCTACCAAGGTGTATCTAGGGTGCTTACTTCTCTCTCCCTCTAGCTAAGTTATTTCTGAAGTTCTTTATTATATTGTGAGTTATACACGAGAGATTTGTGAGTATAAGATGGGTTCCATACATTCCAAACTTCTCTTCGTGTCTTGTGGCTAAATCACTAGTGCTTTTCTAACTAAACTTGTCATCACCATACTTAAAAGGGGTTACGCCTCCATCTTATCTAAACTACCCTCTTACACTAACTTCAGTTTGCCCATTAGTCTAAGGTCGTCCTGGGGTTGAGAAGAATTGTTTGACACCCACCCTTTCGCAGTATTTCTCCATAGGTGCATTCTTGAATTGGGCCCGTTATCCGAGATGAGGGTGTTAGGGAGACCATATATGCATATAATGTTTTTCCAAATAAATTGGAAGGTCTTCTGCTCAGTGATCGTTACCATCGGCTCCGCCTCCACCCATTTTGAGAAATAGTCAATTGCTACGATCAAGTATCGATAGTTATTGACGGCCCTAGGCAAGGGTCCTACTAGATCGATTCCCCACACTATGAATGGCCATGGGGATGTGATAGAGGTAAGAGGTTGATGGGGCTGGTGAGGGATAGTGGCGAACCTCTGACATTTATCACAATTTTTTACGTATGCCATGGCATCTTTCCCTAAGGTCGGCCACCAATATCCCTGGGTTACTATCCTCTTTGCTAATGACCTTCCCCCAATATGGATTGAATATGGCCCCTCGTGCACATCTTTCAAGATATCTGGGACCTCAGACGGGTGCACACATTTGAGCAAGGGGAGCAATAACCCCTTTTTGTACAAGGTGTCTCAGATGACAGTGAATTTCGTAACTCTGTATCTCAATTTCTTCCTTTCTTGTTTTGCTTCTGGAATCTCCCCCTCTTTAATGTATCTGATTAGAGGGTCCATCCATGAAGCTTCCCTGTTAATATTTAAGTAATAACCAAGTGTTCCCTCTGCCTCTTCAATCATTGGCCGAAGCAAAATTTCCACTGGGACTGTCCTCCTGATATCTGTCCTAGTTGCTGAGGTCAGCCTAGTAAGCGCATCGGCTTGACCATTATCAAGCCTAGGTATCCTCTTTAACTTTACTTCTCTAAATCTCTTCAATAGTTCCTTTACTCTTTGAATATATTTGGCCATTATCTCATCCTTAGCCTCGTATGCTCCTAGTATTTGATTCACCACAAGTCTTGAGTCACTATGGACCAAGATCTATCCAACACTAAGAGACCTAGATAATGAGAGGCCTGCTATCAGGGCTTTATATTCAGACTCATTGTTGGAGGCTCTGAAGTTAAACCTTAGGGCATACTCAATGTTTATGCCGTCGAGTGCTGATACTATTAATCCAACCCCATTTCCACTCTTGCAAGAGGACCCATCAACGAAGAGGTTCCACATAGGCTGTTCCTCTGAGAAATTTCTCTCAGTGAGGGATCCCTATCTAAAGAGATATCTCCCCTCTTCGTTTTCAATAAATTTTTCTCTAGCGGTGCTTATCTCGGCCTTTTCTGTGGATGGGTTAACAATTCTGCCTTGCCAGGTGTCTATCTTATCGAGGCTCTCATCTTCAGCCTCATCATCTTGCCAAGTAAATTTAGCCACGAAATCTGCTAATGCTTGCACCTTAATGTCCCCCCTTGTTTGATACATAATGTCAAACTCTCCTAGCTCTATAGCCCAGACCATTAGCCTCCCCAATTCTTTTGGATTGTGTAAAACCTGCCTGAGAGGAGAGTCGGTGAGGATGACTATTGTATGTGACTGGATGTATGGCTTCATCTTTCTTGATGCATGGATCAAGGCATAGGCTAACTTCTCCATCCTTGGATATCTTTATTATGCCCCATGGAGTGCCTTACTGTTGAAATACACGGGCTTCTGTACCCCATCCTCTTCTCTCATAATGGCTGCGCTGATGGCTGATTTTGAGATGGCTAGGTACATATATAGTCATTCACCCTGCACTGGCCGTGACAACAGCAAGGGAGACCCTAGGTATGAATTTAATTCTTTGAAAGCCTGGTCACACTCTCCGTTCCATTAGAAGGCTTTTATGAGAATTTTGAAGAATGGTAAACACTTGTCTGTGGCTCTAGATACAAACCTATTCAAAGCAGCCACTCGCCCTATGAGCCTCTAAACGTCTTTAATGGTCCCGGGGGCCTTTATTTCTAGGAGGGCCTTTATCTTCTCAGGGTTGGCCGCAATGCTTCTTTGGTTGACGATGAACCCCAAGAATTTTCCTGCTCCAACCCCAAAGACATATTTGGCTGGGTTGAGCTTCATCCGGTACTTGTCCATTGTGTTAAAGGTCCTCTCGAGGTCAGCCACATGATCCTCAGCCTTCAGACTCTTGGTTAACAAGTTATCTACATAAACCTCCATGGACTTCTCAATTTGGTCTTCGAACATTTTATTCATAAGGCACTGATACGTTATCCCCGCATTCCTTAGGCCAAAGGGCATGACCCTATAACAGTATGCCCCCTTGTCGATAATAAAGGCATATTTTCTGAATCCTTAGGGTTCATGAAGATCTGGTTATAGCCTGAATAGGAATCCATAAAGCTCATGAGCTCATAGCCTGCAGTAGCGTCTATCATCTGATCAATGTGGGGGAGAGGGAAACTGTCTTTGGGATAATATTTGTTGAGGTCTGTGAAGTCTATGCACATCCTATATTCTCGTTGGATTTGGGGACTATGACTGCGTTGGACAACCTTTCGGGATAGATGACCTCGCTAATAAACTCATCATCTTCTAGCTTCTTGACCTTTTCCCTTATGACTTCATATTTTTCTCGAGAATAGATTCTCCTCTTCTGTTTTACCGGCGTTACACCCTCTACCACATTGAGCTTGTGGCTCATGATTTTGGGGTCGATCCTCGGCATATCTGCATGACTCCATGCAAAGACATTTTGTCTTCTCCTTATCATCTTGATGAGGTCTTCTATTATATCTATCTTCAGAGCTTTGTTGACTTGGATGGTTTTTTTCGGCTCATCCTTATAAAGGATGAAGGATTCTACCTCTTCCGTGGCTTCTCCTTTCTTCACTTTTGTCTTATCCTTGTGGTTGAGGGTATCAATATTGTTAGTAGTTATTGACTTCTTGTGCGCCTCTCTTTCTTCTGCTGAGTTGAAGTAATATTCTCGTGCCGTCATCTGGTCTCCCTGAACTTCCCCTACCCCGTAAGGGGTCGGGAATTTTATCATCTGATGAACTGTGGACGGTACGGCCTCAAATTCCTTGAGGGACACTTGCCCTAGTATAATGTTATAGGCTAAGAAGACATGTTCATCCATCGTGAAAAAGTTAACCTTCTTGGTAAGCCATCTCGTCCACTCGTCCCCCATCCTAACATCGGCCTCAAACACTCCTTGAGGATGAACTTTTTCCCCACTGAAACCAATCAAGGGGTGATGGTATGGGATGAGCCTGGCACTGCTGAGACCCAAGGCTTTAAAGCACGGATAAAACATCACATCTGCAGAACTACCCCCATCTACCAGGATCCTCGACACCTCGCATCCATATACCCTGGTAGTGATTACGAGAGGGTCATCATGTGGGGGCTAAGAGGCCTTTGAAGTCCATTATTGGGAATCCCACTATTAGAGTATCCATATTCTTTCTCTTTTCTGGCTTTGCCTCTATAGAGGTTGAGTGAACAACTTTTGTCATAACCTTGGCTTTTGCTACATGGGCCTTCCTGTTGACAACCTCTGATCCTCCTCCTGCTAGTCCCCCGGAGATCATCCCAACACCGAGTGAGATCATATTAAGTCTCTTTACAGGGCCGTGGTCGTCTCTCGATGGGAGGTCAAGGTCGTCCTCATCATCTGAAGGGTCGTCCCTTCTATTTGGAGGATCTTCTATTCACGTGTCACCTCTCTTCTTCCTGGGGTTGTCCCCTCGGCCCCTTTTAAAGGCACTCTTGTCAACATATTTCCTTAACTTCCCTTCTTTTAACATTTTTTCAATTTCATCTTTCAGAGAAAAACACTTGTCGATCACATGGACATGGTCTTGGCGAAATTCACACCATAGGTTTTTGTTCCTCTTGTGAGGGGCTGCCCTCAACTTCTCAGGCCACTTCAAGGACCAGTCACTCTTTATTTCATTCAGAATGTGTTCGCAGCTGAACATCAGAGGGGTGTAATAAGAGAATTTATCATCTGCTAACCTCTTCTTCCCCTCTTTGTTCTTTTTCTAGTACTTACCCCCACTAGTACCTCCTTTTTCATCTTCGTATTTTACGGCCATCGCCTCTTCGGTGTTCATCACTTTTCTCGCTGTTGACAGTAATTCAACCATCTTCTTCGGAGGGTCTTCAGCAAGCTTCCATAAAAGCTTCCCCTTCTGGAGTCATACAATGAGGGTTGTCATGGCTATGCTTTCCTCATAGTCTTAGACCTCTAACTTTTCTTTATTAAATCTGGCTATATAGTCTCTTAGACTCTCGTTCTTCCCCTGCTTAACATAGAGCATGTGTATGGTCTTTTTCTATGGCATCACTCCAAAGAAAAATTTATGGAAAAATCGGTCTGCTAACTGCTAAAGCTTTTAGTGGAGTTATTTGGAAGAGACATATACCAGACATGTGCAGCCCCAGTCAGAGTCCCAAAAAAGGCACGAAACATCATCTCATCTGAAATAGAGTATATGCCTATTGCTAATTGGTACATCTCAATATGATGGATAGGGTTGGCACTCCCGTCATACCTTGGGGTGACCACGGGTGGCTTAAACTTAGATGGCATTGGGAAGTTGACTATATTCACCACAAAAGGTGAGCCTATGGAGTATCCTCTTTGAAGGGGGTTCCTTCTCTTCAGGATGTCGCCAATTTTATCCTCCAGCCTTTGGATCGAGTTGTTCCAGGGCCTCATAGGGTCGGCGTGGACGATGTTATCCCCTGCCGCCTCTTTGAGGTGGACGGAGGGTTCTGCTATGTCAGGCCTGTGTCGGATGTTTATTTCCGCCTGGCTGTCGTCCCGTCCATGGGGTCGATCATCTTCTTCCTCCCTCTTGGACCTCGTAATACTTTTCGATCGGGATAATTTTTCTCGCAGGTCATTTACTGGGCCTAACCTCTCAAAGGACGACCTCCTGCTCAGACTATCGTCGGGATTTTACCTTCCACACTTCCCCTGCTCTCCTGGATAGGTTGCACATTATTTTTGGAGACCTCATACGACTACCAGCATTCTATAGGGGCCTCTTCCACCTCCAGGTCATTATTTCTATCTTCTGGACAAGTGTTTCCTTGCCTCCCTAAGCGTAGACGCCGGGGGTCAGCAATATCCCTCCGCCTTTGTAGAGGTGGAAAGTCTTTGCATGGTGCCTGGGGTGGTCCCCTAACCTCATGCTGCCCTGGAGTCACTACCGGAGTAATCATCTCCGGTGAGACTCCTAGTGGTCTTAGTATGTTTTGGATAAGAGATGTAAATTGCTCATGCATAATCCGCTGGCTTGCTGCCAAAGACTTCAGGGCGACCTCCCCATCATCCATCTCAGACTGAGGCGATGCCTGACTGGAACTAGGTCCTACTCCACTATCTGGTAGAGGAGGTGGTAGTGTCATCTCTAGTGCCATGTGTTTGAGCTATGAAGAGCTGAATGATCAAAAGACTGATGATCTTGAGAACCCTAATGGGTCTCTTTCAATGGTGAAATAGCTCCACACGAAGGGGGAGAACTGGTTCAGCACTAGAGTTTTCGGTGAGGTCAAGCTGTATAAAGGAAGAGATATCTTCTCATTGCCACAGACGGTGCCAAACTGAGGATGCTAAGATTCAGCACCACCAGTTAAGTGGTGAGAGCTCAAACAGTGATAACAATGGCATCCATAGAGATATATGTGTGTACAAGTGTATAGAAGGGGATGAGTATAAGAGGAATAAGACAATTATGTATAGTGGTTCAGCTAATTAGGCCTACATCCACTATGAGTGTGTGATCCTCTAAATATGGGCACTAATGGCCTTGGATACAATGCAAATAAGCTCACTCTCTCTTTACTGTATGTACAAGTAGAGTTTTATCTAGGGTTACAATTCTCAATCCCTTTACAAGGTTGAAGATGACCAGTATATATAGGGCTTGGGGGGTGTAGTGTGACCCCCAAGCATGCATGGTGCATGTGAATGATGATCTAGCCAATCCCCTGCTCACACCTGGATGTGCCACTTGCAATTAATGATGACATAATATTCCCTCATATGAGAGGATGATATTGCTATAATAGTTTAGTCCACGTGCTATATGAGTTCCATGCGCATTGTTCCACGCGTCTCTCAAGTCACGCGCTGTGATGATGTCACCCTCGGCCTAGGATGTCAAGTCGAGGCTAAAGCTGGTGCTGGCATCAGGCCCGGCTGGGTGTGAGCCTCGTAATGTCGTCCCTTCATAGGTTCGTACGACTCATGATGAGGGGTCGACCCCTTAAAGGATCGTCTGGGCCACTCTGAGGGGTCGGCCCCTTGAGGGGTAGTCTGAGCCACTCTGAGGGGTCAGCCCCTTGTAGGGCCGTCTGGTCCATGGCAGGGGTCGGACCCTTGAAGGGTCATCTAGGTGATGATGAGGGGTCGGCCCCGCCGAGGGTCGTCTGGGCCATGATGAGGGGTCGGCCCCGCCGAGGGTCGTATAGGCCATGATGAGGGGTCGACCCCTTATGGGGTCGTCTGATCTTGACTGAGGGATCATCTTGGCCGATCCTTCCTGTAATGGTACTGTGGTCAGTGGACTCATCCTGGGCCTGAACCCTCATCTGGGTGGAGGACACCCTCGGCCTGGTCGAGGGTATATATGGGTATATCACCCTCACATGTTAAAAGACCAAAGCGCCCCCTAACGGTCTCGGTTTAGTCCAAAATTACACCGAGACTCAACTACTACCCCCGGATATACTTTTTTGACTAAGTAGACCCTTCCGGACTCATCTGTGACCTCTAAATTATCATTTGAGTCACTTAAAAATATATTACTCATTCTCACCCCGAAATGGTGTACACGTGCTAAGTAACTATTTACTACTCGCGCTAAGTAAATAGAAAAAGGCAATATTAATCAGTATCTATCTCTCGATTAATACTACATATTCACAATTATTAATAAATTCTCTAAATTAATTTTTTGGCATAATTTAAATCATATCGTATTTTCTCATTTAATTCTCCAATTTAATTAAATAAAAATACTCAGAAATACGTGGTATTACGTACTTCCATCGTCGGTCCTCACCCCTTGCAATAATAATTTACCAGCTTGATCATAGACATTACAAGAATTTCGGTCAAACTTTACTACAAAGTCAGCGTCGCACAGCTGGCTAATGCTGAGTAAATTAGCTTTCAAACCTTTCACATACAAAACATTCTCTAGCTTAGGAAATCCAGGTATCTCTACAGTCCCTCATCCTACTATGCTAGATTTTCTCCCATCTTCAAAAGTAACCTTGCCTTCCTTTCGATCCTCGACGGAGGTAAAGAAGGATATGTCACCAGTCATGTGTCTGGAGCAGCCACTATCAAAATACCATTGGGAGGTATTATGTGCTTTGAGAACGACATAAACAACAAGGGCCTTTTCGTCTGTCTTAGGTACCCAAGAAGTGGTAACCTTTTGTTTACCCTTGTTGTTGTTGGTTTTAGCCGGGATACGGGAAGCATTCACTGATGGCAAAGACATCCGTCGGAATTCCTCCATCAAACTCTGTGATGTGGTGGCTAAAAACTCAACACGCTATCTCAAACTGGTAACATCATCAGTACGATGTGGTGGAGCATATGTACGTGAAGTCCGACCCAAACTATAGCAATACTCTTTTAGGTGGCCTTTTCTTTTGAAGTACGTACAAAAGAATAATGTTTTAGTCTGGCATTAGTTTTCTTTTCTCGGCCGAACACTTCTCTTGGTCTTTGATGGGCGTCCATATGGAGTAGTCGTAAACTTTGGGATTGGTCCAGGTGCAATTTGAGAGGTGGAAGCAACATCAAAACTAATTACCGTCCTTTCACCAAATCCCAAGGCGGGGGCAAGGAGCATCTTTCCCATCTTACCAGATCTATCCTCGATTTAAACCTTGACTTCTCGTGTTCTCTCAAAATCATGAGTGAGCTGGGAAAGAAGGGCTTCTAGAATCTTTCGAGCCTCTTCGTATGAACAGAGGTCTCTCGTCAGATTAGCCACTTGTTTAGTCAAGTCCCCCTTTTCTTTCTCAAAACTCTTCTCTCTCTCATCACAAACTAACTCTCTCTCTCTCTCAAGGCAGTGCTAAATGACGACTCTCTTTCTCTAGTCTCTCCTAATTCCTTTTCAACGACGATGATCCTAAGAGCTAATGCTTTGTTATGCTTTTTGGTTTTGAATGATTCGACATATAAATCGGCGTAGGTGCGCCTAAGATCACTCTCGCTCTCACTTTCAGCATCCTCTGTCCATGTGATGTGGCATCATCATCATTGTGAGATGCAGTGGGAGAACTTCCATGACTTGCCCTGAATGCGGTGAAGTTGCATTCATGCGGTGATTCATCTCCAGAATCCATCGACTCGAACTCGCTGTCATAACTCAATGTGGCATTTAAGACAGCTTTGCCCTTACCTTGACGCTTCAACCTAGTGGCACATTCAAAAGCCTTATGACCTATATCGTCGCATTTATAGCATATCTCTTCATCTCTCTTGGGGGTGTTCTTTTTATCTTTTTCATCTTTCTTGCCATATTTATTTTTCTTAAAATTCTTTTTATCTTTAAAATTGCCATTTTTTAGTTTGAGATTTTTTTGAAGTTTTTTGCAAAAAGAACCAAGTTGTCTAAATCAAATTCTCCCTCAGAATCAGATGTTACTATCTTTCTCTATTTAGACTCTACTTTGCTTTTAACGGCCCCCTCGCCCTTTCTAGCTCGGGCTTTAAGTGCAATTCCCTTATCTTTTGGTTTAACAAACTTAGGAAACATGTCAATTTCAAAGGTTTGTAAGTCTCTAACCAATTCCTCTAATTTATGCCTGTTTAAATTACTCATAGAATTTAGCACAGTGACTTTAGGGATAAAACACTTAAGTAGTGATCTTAGAATATTTTTAACAACTCTAGCATTTGGAATGTGTACCAAGATTAAAGCTAGTGTTTACAATATCAAATAATTTAGCATAGAATTCATCAAAACATTCAGACTCAAGCATGGTGATAGTTTCAAATTGAGTTGGTAAGTTTTGCAATTTTGATTCTTTCACAGCATTAGTTCCTTCATGGGTAAGATGTAAAACATTCCATGCCTCTTTTGACGTGGTACACATCATTATCCGTTGGAACTCGTCAGGTGTGATGGATCCATAAATAGCACTAAGACCCTTAGAGTTAAAAGATGACCATTTAAATTCATCTTCAGTCCATGCAGTCATAGATTTTAAATTTGTCACGTTGTCAATGGTGACGGAGGGAGGTGTCCACCCTCTTTCAACCAAAATCCAAACTCTTTCATTTATGACTTTTAGAGTAGATTTCATACGGGCTTTCCACTAAGCATAATTAGTCTCGTAAAAAACTGGCATTTTATTATATAATTTCTCTATTTTGAACACGCCCCTTTTCAAAAATCAAAATCTTCAAAAATTGATATCTAGTAAAATATGCGGAAAATTACAAGGTATAATTGTGTAATTGGCTCTGATACCAATTTGAGAGTGCGCGTGCGTTCAAATTAATTAATTATTTAATTAAATTCGAATTTTAGACCCAATAATTTTTAACTCTTATAAATAAATGTGATTGAATAAAAAATTAATCTAAGCATGCAAGACAGTCACAAATGAGGAAAAAATTCCCGAAGGGAAAAACCATTTATTTCACTATAATTTTGTAATTCACAACTTACATGAATTACAATGAAATAATTTGACACACGAATACCCACAGACGTCGATCGGCGTCGTCAAACAACCTCAGCATCCCTACAAGAATACTCAGTTTTGTTTCAGCAAAGATCCATACTAATCAGACCTTAATATCCTCAAACTTCAATTAGTACCACGAACGGTACCAAAATCAACACCATAAGATTTCAGAAATATATGTCTTAGGTTCCACAAAACAATTCATAAAAAGTAGATGGGATTATGAATTAAATGGACAAAATTTTTTGGACCCTTAAAAGTGAGAAGAAGGCATACTAGAAAAATTATAGAACACAACAAATTTTTTTTTCTATTCAGAAGGTGTTCTGCCAAACAAAACATTTCTTTTGTATCATGAAAACTGTATGTGTTGGACATTATATAAAACAGATTAGGCAATAAGGATAATTGGCACGCCAGTTATCTAAAAAAGACAGAGGCATGTTGCCTTTAAACAATAGATGCATGGTATATAATACCAGAAGGAATTTGTTGGAGATTAGGTACTGCCAATCATGGCAGTCGCGTGGAAAAAACAAAAGGCACCAAGGTGTTAAGTTTTGCTATAAGAAAAAAAACTCTGTATGCAACCTTCTTTTGGATAAAAAACTATCAAGAAGCCTATTTCCATATGTCAATCATTGGCGCGCCATTTTTTTTATCACCAAAGGCACGTGGCCGCTACCTGTTAGGCGAGAAAAAGAAATTTACCTTTAAGGATTTTTGTATCCATCTGTACGAAAAACTCAATATATTAACACCAAAGTTTTTTCAAGAATCATTATGCGAATGATTAAAAAAATATGGCGTGGCAACATTTTTAAAGACTTAACTTACTTGCCAAACAATGGTGCTGGCAACATTAAACCAAATTGCCCCCTTTTATTTTTTTAAACAAGCAACGAGAGCCTAAGACAATCTATTAAAAAGAATCATGTATTCTTTTAAAACGCCAACTCATTTTGATTTTAAGAGAATTTTTGTTTCCATTTTTTTGTATTTAAATAAAACTTTTTTTATTCAAAAGAAAAAAATTAAAGTTCTAAACTTGAAAAAAATCCCAACACTTTAAATATAAAATGCACATGGAGCTTCAAACATATTTTTATCAAAATTATCTCGACAGTGTTTGAATGTTGAAGTGCTCTTATAATTTGAATCCGGAGTTTGTCGATGTTATCATCCTCGATTCTTTGTTGACTTGTAGCGGTATATGATATAACTAAATATGACAGACAATGTCTTTACACAGTGGTAAAGTTTGAAGGAATGAAGAGCATCAAGGGTTGCGAGGGCATCAATCGTACATAGTGAATTTGCATGGTTGGTGTTGATGTAAAAAATTAGATTTGACCTAATTCTTTAATCACAGATAAAATTAAACAAGACAAAAGATTTTTAAAGTGGTTCAGCCTTGAAAGAATGGCCTACGTCCACTGTTTGTGTTATTGCTGATTGTTTGCAGAATTCTCGATAAGGGGTTTACCAAGAAATTCCGAGTCCCCTGCTAATGAGGAGGTTACAATGTATTTATAGCCTTGAGGCTGTACATGCGAGAGGATATTACATAGCTGTGTAATAGGCGTGTACATCTGTATGATAATAATCAGCATTTAATGCGCATTCAATCCTCTTAATTATCCGGTTATACCTGCTTTGTACGAGGTGCATCTCGGACCGCCAAAGCTGCTCGGACCGCCTAAGTAGCTCGGTATACATGAGTTTCTCGGAGCGCCTGAGTTGGTCGGGGAGGTTGAGTTTCTCGGAGTCAAGGTGTTGTAAAAAATGTTCGCGGGTGCCATGTAGATTGACACGTGTCTCCACATAATTGGTTCACGTCAGCAGACTAAATTTAGTATCAACCGAAGCTCCCAATGTTTCGTAGTTTGATGTTGTAGAAAAGTATGGAACATTTATGCTGCCTACTTTATGGATTTTTAGACAAACATTCATTGTACATAATTCCTTTTTTTTGAGTACATAGCATCAGGCTTTTAAAGTATTTTGAATTTCCATAACTGCTTCGTTTTTTGTGCCACTTTCTCCTTTTTAGCCGCCGGGTACACAATCGTCCATCCTGGTAATCATTCTTCTTCTCTATTCCCGAGGTAAAGTATTTAAATGCTTCAAAAAATTCGATAGCCTTTTACTTTTTCAAATCTGCATCTCAGAACTTCTTCCCTTCTTCTCTATCTTGTGCGTTCATTTCCTCTATTGTTCGTTGTCAACTGATCCACCCTTTTCCTGTAAGATCTTCTTCCTTCTCTTTTTCTTTCTTCGTTCATCATGGTTTACCTTGTGGAGTCTCTTGATAAATTTCGTTCTAATTTTTCTATTCCTTCATGGGTCATATTGGAGGAACTTGCTAAACCTTCTGACTATTTTCGTTTGGCTGAGGGACATTGGTTCCCCAGTCTCTTTGTGGCTGAATGTGGCTTTTCTTTTCCTCCAAACCCCTTGTGTTTGGAATTCTGTCAATATTTTGATGTGGTTCCTGCAAAAATAGCACCAAACACTTGAATAATTGTTAATGGAGTTCATAGGTTAAATCAGATTCATGGAACCCGCTTAGGGACTCTCGAAATTATGTTTTGCTATAGATGGGTTGTTAGTGATAGCACTTTTTATTTAAAAACTAGGTTTTTAAATAGGGCTTTAGTTGTCAATCTCCCAGATGCCAACAGGGATTACTTCGAACATGGGGTTGTTATGAAAAATTGGCAACATGCTCCCTTAAATGGAAATGATGTATATCAGGGTTCTAGATGCCCTCCCTATGGCAATGGGATCGGTTGTTTTTATTTTATTTTTGAAATTATGTTTTCTTTGTGTTTGATAAAATGCGTCATTGACATTTTAATTTTTTGTTTATTTGCAGTTGATAGCAAAAGAAAATCTCTAAAGGAGACAGTGGTTAATTTAAAGCATCTGAAACTTATCTGGGGTTTGCAACAAATTATTGCCGACGAACATATCAGATCAGCCTCATACTTATTTCAATACAAGAGTTACACTTTGTCTTTTACTTCTCGTCCAGTGATAAGTGACATAGAACCAGCACCAGCTTCTGAAGGTTCTTCTCTTGAATTGCATATTCCTCTCAGTGACAGAATGAAGAGAAGAAGAGCTCCTGCCTTCTTTGATAAGTCTGCCTCTACTGCTGGAGAGGCAAAGAAAAGCAAGCATGATGTCTTAGAAGAAGGGACAAGAAAAATTAATGCACCCCCTCCAACTGCTACTAAGAAGGTTGCCGAGAAGCCCCCGGTGGCTCCGGGCAAGGTTGTTACTGTCTCTCCTCCAAGCGAGGTTATAGTTATATCACCGACCAAGACCACATCCGTGGTAAAAAATGTTCCTGCTCCCACGAGGAAGTTGAAGAAAAGTTCCTCGAATAAATTGGTTGAATCCATCTCTCATCCTCTAACTGTTGGAAGTGGTGTTCCCACTTTTGTTGCTTCGAGCTCAGCCATGAGCTCAGTGAAGTCGTGGATTATCCCCGAGATCCAAGGTGTTGAAGAAAATGTTTCTCGGGAGAGGGTTACCACTTTGGCAGCTCAATATATTGCCTCAGTAAGTATTACTACTCTAAACTTTCATTTTTCAATGTTATGTCCTTGCATTGACTTACAATTGTTTTCTTTTTCCAGGTGGTAACTTGTTTCAACACCATTTTAAAAAAGGATGAGGCTATTAAAGCTTTGAGCTCCTCGTCAGGTGTGGAGGAGGCTCTTGTAGGTCTGACACAGTCTTTAAAGGATTCTCGTCAGAAGTATGATGAAGATAAAGCCGATTGGGAGAAGCAACTAAAAGCCATCGAGCAAGAGAGAGATAAATCTGTGGAGGACTCTCAGGAGTTGGAGAGGAAAATGAAAGAATGTGAGAAGAAGAATAATGAGCTTGAGGAAAAGCTTAAAAATGCTGGAGAGCTTGAGACCAATCTAAAAACTGCTGAAGAGGAGCTTGGCAGACTTCATGACGTTGATCGTCAGAAGCAGGAGCTGGAAGGAAAGATGAAGGTTGTCGAGGAATTTTTTTCTGAGAAGATTTCCTTGGAGAAGACAAAAAGAAAACTTTCTGTTAAGAAGTCTTTCAGTATTGGCTGAGATAAGGGTTGGAATAAAGGCCTAGCTTCCATGTCATTTCAGATGGAGTTTGCCAGTCTCAAATACTTTCGAGATGGATGGGTTGCAGCTCTCCAAGAGCTAAAGGTCGCTGAGGGTTCTGAGCTGTTTCAGCATCATATTCATGGTCCTCCTACCTCTCTTGGAAAAGAAGGAGAGGACGAAGCTGCCTCTGAAGAGTCTTTAATTATAGTTGGGGACCAAGTCCCTATTGTCGAACTTCTCTACGAGAAGCCCCAGCCAACCAACATGTCCACCGAGCAACTTTCTCTTCAATCCGAGCAACCTACCTCCTCGTCCAAGCCTCCCAAGGAAATCTTAGGGAGCAAGGAAAAGGTGTAGAGTTGTTCGGGCTCTTTGCTTTTTTATTTTTTGTTGAATGTAACTTTGGGCCATGTACTTCTTTTCATGATGTAATAAAATTTAAAATTTTGGTTGTGCATTTTAACTCCCTTTTTCTTGCTCTGCTCTTATTATCAATCTCTTTTATTCTTCTTGCCCTGTCTATATTTTTATTAATTCTTTCTATCTCTTTTCTTTACTAGTTTATGGCTAGAATGGAGCTCTTGTCAGCCCACGATACTGAGCTGATGAAAAAATGCAATGACTACTTCACGAATGGCTGTGCTGACCTGAACGAAGCTCAAATCATCGATATCCTTGGTCTAGATACTTCTGAGTGAGTAGTAGAAGTCTACCAGTATCTAAAATGCTTGCTCAACCGTGCAGTTGCCAATAATGTGGCATATTACGAGATGATTGAAGACCTCCAGGGTACTATCGAGGAACTTCAAGAATATTACAAGGAGTCTTCTGTTCTTTTGCATCAGGGGTATGAGAAAAAATATCAGTAATTAAATGTTGATAAAGGATATGATAAGTTGGTCGCCGCTTATGATATGAAGGAGATGACTCTGAAGACCGAGGTTGAAGAGCATAGGCAGATCTCCAAGCTGTTAGAGCAGGAGAATAATAACTTGCGAGGAGAGATATCTCAGTTGAAATCTGTAGCATCCACCTCGGGAGCCTTGGTCCCTATCAACGACGAGGGTTTCTCTTTCTTGGAGGTTGAAAATGCCAATTTGAGAGATGAATTGGAAACTTTAAAGAGGATTGGACCCTCTACCTCTGCTCACGAATGAGCAAGAGCTTCTCGAGGACGAGTAAGGGCTTCTCGCCTTTCAATTGAAGAGCAAAGAACTCAATCAGCTTTGGAGAATCAGGCCTTTCAGTTGATGGCGAAGAATCAATCATTAGCTGAGATATCCAAGAAGATTCTGAACCTGGATGAGGAACTCTCTGCACAAAAATATGCCTTGGAGAATAAAGAACTTTTAGTGAAGAACCTCCATGAGAAATTAGAGAGGCTGACCTACTAGTTTCACAAATAACCCAGAGAGTTCTGGATGGCTGGTTATAATGAAGCCCTCTACCATCTAGATGATCGAATCCAGAATGTTAATAACAAGGGTTACAAGCAAGGGTGGCTGAATACACTGGGGGTGTTACAGTTGGAGCAGGGCCATTATCTCTGGGATTACTTGTAATACCCCGTATTTTTATGCTATATTAATTTGGGGATTTATTAAAGTTAATGTGAATGAATTATTTAATAAAAATCTGAAAATTAATTATGTTATAATTATTAACATGACGAGAGTTAGTAATTATGGGAAATTTGTTGAATATTACTAATGAGCAAAGTAATATATTATATTGGTTATATTGAATGTCATGAGTGAGTTAAATGACAATTTCGGAAATTTAAGTCGGAATGTGCTCGTGTCGCGTCGGGACTAAATTTTGATAAATAAAAAGTGAATATTTTATAAGTTGCCCGTATGGTCATTTTGAGTGCGCCAACGCGTCCGGAAGGGTCGAGATAGTCAGAAAAGTGTACCCGGGGGTGTAGTTTGGGTCTCGGGGCGTTTTTAGGCCTAATTAGTAACCCGGGAGGGCATTTTGGTCATTTTACATTTATGGGTAATTAAACCCACGAAAATTAGAGGGACTATATCTGATATTGAGGTTGTCACCTAGGGTTAGAATTCCCAAAACCTAGAACGACCATTTAAGAAGAGAGGAGAGAGCTCTCAAGCAATTTCAAGGCCCAAAACTCAACGGTTTGGGCCGCCGCCACCACCGACGCGTAGATCGCGAGATGAGGAACGCAACCATACCAAAATTAGTCGTAAATCAGAATACCAAAAATCCCAGGCAAGTGTTTATCTTTCTATTTTCGTTGGTGCAATTTCCATACTAGTTTAGGAATGATTAGGGATGAAATATATGGAAGAAAACCCAAATTTTGATAGGAATTTGCATGCAGTAAAGACTTAAACCTTATTCTGGAAATCTTTTGTGATGTAGAAGAATAACCCACGAAATTTTGATGATGTATTAGAAGGAAATTCTGGTAAAAACAGATTAGAACCATGATTAAGAAAACTCTAGGGTTCTTTATGATTAGATAAGATTTTGGGTTGATTATCCATGTTTAATGATAGAAATACACCTGCTTTACGTTGAAAACATCTGGTATAATGTTATAATGTTAGTAGTAGAATTTTTGGGACGTTTGGAATTGAAAAATATGGATTTGGATGAAGATAGATGGTAGAACCCGTAACTGCAATTCTGCAGAAATAAAAATACCTGCTTGATCAATCGATCGAGCATAGAGCTTCGATCGATCGAGTCCCAGACCTCGATCGATCGACCTCTCCTGGAAGACTCCTATTTCCCTTGTTTAATTAGCTAAATTAAATTTATTGTGAAATAATTCTTGGGTATTCTTAATAAAATGTTTTGGGAGATAGGAAAGACCAATAGGACATATGAATAAGTGTTGGGAACTTTATTATAAGACGAGAATTTTACTTTTGGGATAATTATATAATGAACGATGAAACTATGTATTTCAAGTGAGAGATTACGGAGAATAGCTACGATAGTGAATAGAGGTATACCTACTGAACTTTCTACTTGGAAGGATAGAGTCCACGAGTGTCACGTAATAAGTGAGAAAATCCTTCGAGTTAAGGTTAGAGATGAAACCTTATACGCAATACTAATAATGTGAAATTAAGGATAAATGTTGTAATTATGGGTGACAAGAGGAACCTATATTAATATGATAAAAGTGGTATATTTATATGATTGTGTGTACATATATTATATACATGTGAAAAACATACCGCGCTACTTACTATCCTTGAGGTTACCGCGCTGGGACAGTCTTATCTCGATGGGACCTTTATGGGGGATATTGACTTGTACCCTAGAAGATAGATATCCTTGGTACATGCTATCGAATTGATAGTTCAGACGGTCCTAAGTGACGCGAGTATGTGCCATCCTCTTAGAGACTTGGAATCTATGCTTCGCCTCGATATTGTTTGTGTATGTGTTAATACAGTTCGAGAGTGATTCCGAATTTGTATTCCCCTTGATATGAGTGGTATGGGGTTTGGATAGTAGAAGTATGCACGCACCATAGTTTTATTTAGGGTGCTGTTATTATATATATATTATACGAGTAGTTAATATATATATGAGATTAGGAAATTTGAAACTGCCTAATGTGATTTGATAAGTAGGACATGGTTGATGACTCAAATAGTAAATACTTGTTCTGTGAAAGTATAATATGACACTGGGAAACTTTATAAATCAATAAAGCTAAAATGAGAGTTGTGCTGCCTTTTTAAACAATGATATTGTTCGGTTTTGAAATCTTATGAGTAAGTTAAGATAAGCAAAATTATTGGGGAGGTTAGTATGATAAAATGATAAGATAAACCGTTGGGAAGGTTAGTACGATATGCGTGCACATTAGAAGAGAGGTGAGAATTTCTCAAGAGAGTGTCGCTCTAATATGTTGTTGCATTGGCCTGTATCAATTTAAATACTTGCTAAACAAATTTTAAATCATACACACTATCGGGCTCTGACCCGTTTTCTCTCTCTCTCTCTCTCTCTCTCTCTCTCTCTCTCTCTCTCTCTCTCTCTCTCTCTCTCTCTCGTATATATATGTATGTATTACAGGTGCCCAGCCACATGGGCGTCTTGCTTAGGATCTCTTGGAAGGAACGCGCTGCAGCTTAGGTGGGAGTTGCAGGTCTCTTGATTAGACGATTTTGTTCATTCGGATCCACTCTTAGTACTTTCATCTAGTTGGGCATGTGTAGCTCTTTCCATTATTCCGTTGTTATTGGACATTTGTATTTCAGTTATTTCCAGTATTGTTACTATGGGATTTATTCAGTTTGGATGTGTGACTTTAGATTTCGTATGTTGACATTCGATTGACGAATGTATTAAATTAATTGGACTATGTTGCAGAATTTAAATGTGGTGTGATTCTTACTTATTGAATGTGGTTAAATAAATAAATAAATCATTTTCTTTAAATAAAAAAATTTGGAAAGTAATGTTTAAATATGGTTTTGACACTTAGCTTAATTATTTAGGGTGTTAAATCGGAAAGTTTATTTTTATGACAGTGATGCTAAGAATGAACCAAACTGTTCACCTTGATTTAATTTAATAAAGGAGTGATCGCCCGGTATTTAATTAAGCGGGGTGTCACATTACTATGACCCCGGGTTGCTCGAGTTGCCTGTGCCACCTTTTAAACTGGACATGAGCTGGATTCCTGCTCGGGCTATTCCACAGTGCTTAATTTCTAAATATCTTGGTGACTACAATCTTCATTCAAATTTTGAGATATCTCGGCCAGAGAACCTCCTTGCTCTTCCTTCTATGATGAATATTCGAATGTTGAAAGACATAAACTTCATAAACTCCCCCTACGCCTTAGATGATCCTCCCGCTGGAGTGGAACCTGTTTCAAAGGCAGAGGGAAAGAAACCCATATAATAGGATTTTATGTAATGACTTGTACTTTTCACCACTTATGTAATTCTATTTAACTTGAATGAAAAATTTTGTCATTTCATTTTTCTTCTAAGAAATTTGTATAATATCTTTGCTTGTGTATGTATATCTTGTAAGAGAACAACAAATGTCCCGTGTTATTTTAAATTGCCGACCAACTTGAGTTTATGATATTTTGTTTCCCGACCAACTTAGATTTGGTGGTAATTTGATATTCCATAAGTAAAGAAAATATGTTTTATTTTTTAATTATAGTGACTTATCACTTTTTAATTCTAAATCATGAAACGACTTTTGTCCTGCGATCCTGCATTGTTTAACCAATTGTTCCCGACCAACTGTAGTTGGTGGATTTTCATTCCCGACCAACCGTAGTTGGTGAATGATTTTGTTTACTGACCAACCGTAGCTGGTGGACTGACCAACCGTAGTTGGGAGGATTTTGTTTACCGACCAATCGTAGTTGGTGGACCGACCAACCGTAGTTGGGAGGATTTTGTTTACCGACCAACCGTAGCTGGTGGCCCGACTAACCGTAGTTGGGAGGATTTTGTTTACCGACCAACCGTAGCTGGTGGACCGACCAACCGTAGTTGGGAGGATTTTATTTACCGACCAGCCGTAGCTGGTGAACCGACCGACCGTAGTTGGGACGATTTTATTTACCGACCAACCGTAGCTGGTGGCCCGACCAACCGCAGTTAGGAGGATTTTATTTACCGACCAACCGTAGCTGGTGGACCGACCAACCGTAGTTGGGAGAATTTTTATTTTGCACTTGATGCGTAGTGTGTAACACTAATACTCCGAACAAATTTCATCAAAAGGAGAGAATTAGATATAAATTTCAACACTTTATTCATACTGGAGAGTACTACATTACATAGTGGTTGAACTACTGATAATATTTGCGCAGATGCTCTGCGTTCCATGCATTCTTAAACTCCTCTCCTTCTAAGGTTTCAATCCTATACGTCCCTGGTCGAACAACCTCTGTTACTCTGAAGGGTCCATGCCAGTTAGCCACCAGTTTATTGTGGTTTTGAATTACTTTCTTTATCACGTAATCTCCTTCCTTCAAATCACACTTTTTTACCCTTTTGTTGTAGAACAGAGCTGTTCGTTATTGGTATGCAGCATTCCTGATTGCTGCCTCTTCTCTAACTTCCTAGAGCATATCCAAATCTAATCTTCACATTAAGTAGCTGATAGGAGAATTAAAATTTAGCACTGTGTGTGTTGGGAGGCCTAGCTCGGCAGGTATAACAACTTCACTTCCAAATGCCAGCATGTATGGAGATTCTCTTGTTGCTGCTCGTGGTGTAGTACGATAAGCCCATAACACAGAATGTAGCTCGTTGATCCAATTTTCCTTCACATCATCCAATCTTTTCTTCAAACCGTTCAATAACGTTCTATTTGTTATCTCAGTTTGTCCATTGCTCTGGGGGTGGCCTGGTGCAGAATGGGTTTTCAATATGTTTGACTGATGACAATATGCAGCGAACTCCTCGTTGTCAAATTGAGTTCCATGGTCGGTGATGAATGCATGGGGAAGGCCATATCTACAGATGATATTCTTCCAAATAAATTTCTATACCTTTTCATACGTCATATCAACAAGAAGCTCAGCTTCCACCCACTTAGTAAAGTAATCCACTGCGATGACGAGATATTTAAACCTTCCTCTAGTCGTTGGAAGTGGCCCGACCAAGTCAATTCCCCACATGGCAAATGACCAAGGGGAAGTAATGGGTTTCAACAATGCTTGGGAAATTCTTCGGATAGAGGAGAAACGTTGACATTTGTTAGATTTTTTGGCGTAGGCTATACAATCAGCCCTCATCGTCGGCCAATAGTATCCTTGCGTCATTATCCTTTGCAAAAGTGTTCGACCTGCTACATGGGCTCCACAATGGACCTCTTCGATAAAGTCTTTCACCTCGATGGGATGTACACATCACTGCAAGCCAGCTATGATTCCTCGTCTGTATAGGATACCATTATTCAATACATAACGAGCATCTTTAAACTTCAACTTCTTGGCCGCGAGCTTATCAGTTGATAATGTCCCTTCTTCAATATAGGCCCTGATGGGATCCATCCAAGATGGTCCTAAATCAAGGGAAATGAAGTTCATCATATCTTCGTCAATGCTCCTGCTAACCAAAACTTCTATCGGGATTGTTCTTCGTAGCACAGTGCGTGTTGCTGAGGCTAACCGAGCTAAGGCATCTGCTCTTGCATTCTCCATCCTTGGTACTCTAATTATCTGTACTGCAATCAGGCTTGATAAAATCTCCATTGCTTTTGCATGATATTTGATCATTAATTCTCCTTTGGCTGCATATATTCCCAGCATCTGATTTACAATCAATTGCGAGTCACTGAATACAATAACCTGCTCTGCCCCCATGGTTTTTGCTAAACTAAGACCTGCAATCATAGCTTCATATTCAACCTCAATATTAGAAGCCTTGAATTGGAAGCGCAAAGCATACTCCACATCGACCTCATCCGGGCTGTTTAAAATAATCCCTGCTCCACAACCTGTTGTACAGGATGAGCCATCCACATATAGATTCCATATAGGTACCTTGTCCTCAAATTTTTGATCGGACAGAGTTCCTCGGTGGAATATTTTTTTCTTCCTATTATCCTCCTCTAGCACTTCTTGTTGCTCGTCGACCATCTTCTCTTGCTCACCAACCAACTCAAGTTGCTCGGGGTTTAAATTTGATGATCCTGTAACATCCACAGGCTGGTCGGTATTCAACTTTTGCTCCTCGGGAGTATCAGAATAAGTGAATTCTGCGATAAAATCTGCTACTGCTTGCCCTTTAAGTGATGACCTGGGCTCATAAATTATATCGTATTCACCCAACTCTACAGCCCAGTACATCAATCTTCCTGATTTATCCGGTTTGTGCAACGCTTGCCTTAATGGTATATCGGTATACACTACTATGGTATGAGCTTGGAAGTAAGGCCTCATTCTTGTACTTGCTTCGATCAATGCCAGTGCTAACTTTTCCAGCTTTGGATATCTGATCTTTGCTCCTCCGAAGGCCTTTCTAGTGTAATAAATTAGTTTTTGCACTCCATCCTCCATTCTTATTAATGTCGAGCTGACTGCATTCTCTGAAACTGCCAAATACAGGTATAATCTTTCTCCCATCACCGGCCTGGACAACAGTGTAGGTGCTCCCAGGTACTTCTTCAATTCTTGAAAGGCCTTCTCGCATTCATCGTTCCATTCAAAAGTCTTTTGGAGTGTTTTAAAGAATGGGAGGCATCTATCAGTTGCTCGTGACACAAATCTGTTAAGGGAAACAACACGTCCCGTGAGACTTTGCACTTCTTTCTTCGTCATTGGAGATCGTAGCCCCAATAAAGCTTTTATCTTTTCTGGATTTGCTTCAATACCTCACTGGTTGACAATATACCCGAGGAACATGCCTTCTCGTACTCCGAATATACACTTGGTAGGGTTCAACTTCATTTGATATTTATCTAATTGAACAAAGGTTTGACCTAGATCAATTTGACGGCCAGCAGCCTTCTTGCTCTTTGTCAGCATATCATCAACATACACTTCCACATTGTGACTGATTTATTCTACAAACACTTTATTCATCAGTCGCTGATATGTTGCACCTGCATTTTTCAAGCCAAAAGGCATAACATTATAATAATAAGTTCCCCTAGGGGTAATAAAAGAGGTACTCTCTCTGTCTTCAGGTTTTATTTTAATCTCGTTGTAACCAGAATAAGCATCCATGAAGCTCAACAGCTCGTGTCCCGAGGTCGCATCCACCAATTGATCAATTCGGGGCAAAGGAAAATGATCCTTTGGGCAAGCCTTATTAAGGCCGGTGAAGTCTACACACATCCTCCACTTGTTGTTCTTCTTCTTCACCATCACCACATTAGCTAACCAGTCTGTATATTTGACATCTTCAATAAAGCAAGATTTTTAGAGCTTCTGAACCTCCTCTTGTATAGCTTGGTTGTTCTCGGGGCTGAACACTCTTCTTCTCTGCTTCACTGTCTTGATTTCCTCACTTACATTGAGCTCATGACATAAGAAATTTGGGTCTATTCCTGGCATGTCCTCATGACTCCAGGTAAAAGTTTGTTTTTTGCATTTTAGAAAAACTATCAATTCTTAATTTAGTGACGCATCCAACGACAAACCTATTTGAGTTGTTCGTTCCAGGTGCTCGTCGTCCAGAATGACATTTTCAGTAGCTTCCACCACCTGTCCTTTCACGAGTTGTGACTCGTCTCTGGGATCTAATGTTTCAATATTTGCACCTTCATCCACTTGATAGGTGCTCCCAAGTACTTCTTCAATTCTTGAAAGGCCTTCTCACATTCATCGTTCCATTCAAAAGTCTTTCGGAGTGTTTTGAGGAATGGGAGGCATCTATCAGTTTCTCGTGACACAAATCTATTAAGGGCAACAACACGTCCTGTGAGACCTTGCACTTCCTTCTTCATCGTTGGAGATCGTAGCCCCAATAAAGCTTTGATCTTTTTTGGATTTGCTTCAATACCTCGTTGGTTGCAAATATAACCTAGGAACATGCATTCTCGTACTCCGAATATACACTTGGTAGGGTTCAACCTCATTTTATATTTATCTAATTGATCAAAGGTTTGACCTAGATCAATTAGATGGTCAGCAACCCTCTCACTCTTTGTCAGCATATCATCAACATAAACTTCCATATCGTGACTGATTTGTTCTGCAAACACTTTGTTCATCAGCCGCTGATATGTTGCACCTGCATTTTTCAAACCAAAAGGCATAACATTATAACAATAAGTTCCCCTAGGGGTAGTAAAAGAGGTACTCTCCCTGTCTTCAGGTTTCATTTTAATCTGATTGTAACCAGAATAAGCATCCATGAAGGTCAATAGCTCGTGTCCCAAGGTCGCATCCACCAATTGATCAATTCGGGGAAAAGGAAAATGATCCTTTGGGCAAGCCTTATTGAGGTTCGTGAAGTCTACACACATCCTCCACTTGTTATTTTTCTTCTTCACCATTACCACATTAGCTAGCCAGTCTGGATATTTGACATCTTCAATAAAGCAGGATTTTTGGAGCTTCTCGACCTCCTCTTGTATAGCTTGGTTCTTCTCGGGACTGAACACTCTTCTTCTCTGCTTCACTGGCTTGATTTCCTTACTTACATTGAGCTCATGACATAAGAAATTTGGGTCTATTCCTGTCATGTCCTCATGAATCCAGGCAAAAGTTTGTTTTCTTATTTTTTAGAAAAACTATCATTTCCTGTTTTAGTGATGCATCCAACGAAGAACCTATTTGAGTTGTTCATTCCGGGTGCTCGTCGTCCAGAATGACATTTTCAGTAGCTTCCACCACCTGACCTTTCACGAGTTGGGGCTCGTCTCTAGGATCTAATGTTTCAATCTCTGCACCTTCATCCACTTGATATGTAGTTGTCTTTTTTCTACATTCCTCCAGTTCTTCCTGCTCGGCAGATGAATAGTAGCATTCCTGAGCTACTTTTTGGTCACCCTTTACAACTCCTACTCCAAAGTTGGTTGGAAATTTTAGGCATTGATGTACAGTAGATGGTACTGCTTCGAACTTCTTTAAACCTACCCTTCCCATGATAATATTATAAGCTGATAGAACATTCTTATCCATCACAAAAAAGCGCACTCTTTCTGTTCGACAACCAGGCCATGTACCGATGAACATATCCAACTTGATCGCCCCTAGTGGAAAAACTTTCTCGCCAGCAAAACCGAGGAGGGGTCTATGATAAGGCTCCAGTTGAGACAACTTTAAATTTAAGCTGTCGAAGCATGAATAGAACATGATATCCGTCGAGCTACCATTATCCACAAGTACTCTTGAGATCATTACTTCCTTCATCCTCAATTTGATCACCAATGGATCATTATGAAGATATAACACACCTGCGAGGTCGTTCTTGGAGAAACCGATGACTAGTTTTTCTTTATTCACCTTCCTCGGGCGATCATCCTCAGCTAGATTTATTTTCTGAATGTATGAACAAGCTTGAGCCTCATTGAGGTATGATTTCCTCTCTGAAGTAAGTTCTCCACCTCCTGCATCTCCACCTGTAATAACATTACAATCAGACGATCCAAAACGAATTGAAAATACCTCACGCTCTGGCTGTCTTGGTCTTTTGGGGAGATCGGGATCGTCTTCTGGATCATCTTCATGACCTCTTTTCTTGTTTTCTTCTGCTCGACGAGGAGATCTAGACCTCTGCCTTGCTCGGTCGTTGCTTTTTCCTTCATTTCTGCGATCAACATACTTGGTCAACTTTCCTCGTCTGATGAGTGCTTTGATTTCATTCTGAAGAGCTATGCAATTTTTGGTCGTGTGACCATAGTCTTTATGGAACTCGCAATATTTGGCCTTATTTCGCTTGTCAGGTTCTGTCTTCATTTTCTCTAGCCAGTTTAGCTCCTCGCTGTTCTTGATTTCTTCCAGAATATGGTTTATGTCTACTTTCAAAGGAGTGTAATTTTCAAATTTCTTCAACATTTCCCATGATGGCTTTGCTTTTGACTGCTTGTCACCACCATTGTTCTTATGCTCTTTCTTTTTAGCTTTATCAACTTCCACCTTGATCTCTTTGGTGTCCATGTTTTTCTTCGCAGCCATAGCCTCCTCTGCATTCATGATTTTGGCCGCTTTTGCCATCAGTTCTGACATGGTCCTAGGTGGATCTTTGGCCAAAGTGTAGTACAATTTATTGGGCAATAGCCCACTCATCAAAGCGGTAATCGTTGTCTTTTCCTCGTTATCAATAACTTCGAGCTTCTCATTATTGAAATGAGTTATATAATCCCTAGTGCTCTCACCTGATTTTTGTCTAACACTTAACAAGTGTGCTACTCGTTTAACTAGTTTAGCTCGAAAATAGAAATTTCCAATAAAGAGCTCGGCCAATTGAAAGAAAGTTGAAATCTTCCCCCCAGGAAGATTATTGTACCATATTTGAGCAGATCCGGTAAGAGTTCTCAAAAATGCCCTGCATTTCATCTCATCGGGCACAACATAGATGTCAGCAGCATCTTGGTATTGTTCTATATGAAGGATAGGGTCAATTTTTCCATCATATTTAGGAGTCACAACATGTGCTTTGAACTTCGATGGTGTGGGAAAATCCATAATTGTCTGGATAAAAGGTGTCACTTGGATAAAAGTTCTTTGTAGAGAATTCTTGGCCTTAACCATCTCCCCTAATCTATCCTCCAACCTTTGAATAGAGCCTTTCCATGCATCATTCTCCTCCTCAAGCCTGTTGGTTCGAGTAATTGATTGTGTTGAAGTTGCTTCCTGGGATCTATCATGACAAGCAGCTGGTCGTGATTGGGCAGAACCCTCCCTTAGATCCGATGGTCATCGAAAGTTCCTCGACATAGACTTAGGAGGACTTCTATTCCTCCTAGGTCCCAATCGATCATAAGGAGAGGCCCTACTTAATATCTCCAATGCACTAGTCCTTTTTGGAGAGAGGGTGATGTGTTGTTCAGTATCTGTGGCTCGTACTGACGAAGTTCGACCTGGTTGATAAGAAAAATCATCTGATCTTTCAATGCGATATGAATCGATATGCCCAGTACGCGAAGAAAGTAAACGGGTGTTTCTTTGAATGCTTCGTTGTCCTGAATGGGTCGACACTCCGCCCTGGATAGTTTGCATGAGTTGTCGCATAGTTTCTTGCATGGATTTCTGGCCTTAGGCTAGATTATCCATTATTCCGGCTAAATCTTGAACATTCAGAGGAGCAGATGGATTTGGGGGGTTTTCAACGTTTCGATTACTGGATTCTGGATTATCACCCATTGAAGATGAATTATTTTGGTGAAAAACGATAGTTTCTGTCGTTTCCCACAGACGACGCCAATCTGTTGATGTAAAAAATTAGATTTGACCTAATTCTTTAATCACAGATAAAATTAAACAAGACAAAAGATTTTTAAAGTGGTTCAGCCTTGAAAGAATGGCCTACGTCCACTATTTGTGTTATTGCTGACTGTTTGCAGAATTCTCGATAAGGGGTTTACCAAGAAATTCCGAGTCCCCTGCTAATGAGGAGGTTACAATGTATTTATATCCTTGAGGCTATACATGCGAGGGAATATCACATAGCTGTCCAATAGGCGTGTACATCTGTATGATAATAATCAGCATTTAATGCGCATTCAATCTTCTTAATTATCCTGTTATAACTTCTTTGTACGAGGACCGTCAAAGCTGCTCGGACCGCCTAAGTAGCTTGGTATACATGAGTAGCTCGGATAACACTTGTTGCTCGGAGCGCCTGAGTTGGTCGGGGATGTTGAGTTCCTCGGAGTCAAGGTGTTGGCAAAAAATGTTCACGGGTGCCATGTAGATTGACACGCGTCTCTACATAATTGGTCCACGTCAGCAGACTAAATTTAGTATCAACAGTTGGGTAGTCCGAGGTCCTTCCCATTGTGGGTTTTCCTCGTACAACGAGCGTTGTGTGTGATGGAATTATTTTATCTTGCTATACTCACCTATATGCATGCTTTAGGATATGATAAAATCAGTTAATAGTTTTAACACAACAATCAATTAATTGGTGCTTAGTTTAATTGGGTTAATTTCTTTAATTTAATTTAAATTTAAAAATTTAAAAATAGTGGTTTATTTTTTTTTACGATGTCCACATAGAAACCTTTAGTGTTAATTGCACTTTTAAGTGGTATCAGAGAAGGTTTCTATAACTTGTTTATGCTGAATTCGGGTGGTTTTTATGTGCAGGGTTAGTCAACTTCTAGGCCACTAATATTTGGAAGGTCTAATTACACGTACTAGAAAGCACGTATGAAATCAACACTTAAGGCTATAGATGAATGGGTATAGTTAAATTTTATTAAGGGGTTGTAATACCCCGTATTTTCTTTGAATTATTAAATTAAAGAAAATTAATTTTGTGTGCTTGATTTTATCATGAGATCTCACTATTTACATTTTTATGGCCTACTTAATTCGGATTTGAAATCGAATTTAATACATGGTAATTCTTAAATTAAATAACTTCATATTTGGACTCGTTCCGCTTGATTATTAAATAAATGGGTTGCTAGTTATTTGTTTTGGTATATTTTATATTGTACTGGTGGGACATGTAGAATGCCCGCTTTCAGTTTTGAATGGTGGATTATAGGCTTATTGGGTTTGTATAAGTCCGAGTCAAGGTTTTAAGTCATTTGGAAGTGATTTTGGGCTTTTTTAAGTGAGGCCTATTTAGGTCCCAAGCCTAATTTCAGTGATTAAGGGTTTTAATGAGTCATTTCGGGATCTCATAATTCATATAATATAATTGGATAAGCTCATTGAGATGAGAGAGAACGAACCTAAAGAGAGGATAAGGAATTGGGTGATAATTTCACGGTTCTCTCCACCAAATCATTCAAGGCAAATTTATATAGAATTTGATTATGATTTCATATGGGTGGGAATTATATCCATTCAATGAAATCTAAAACTAATTATGTTGTAAATTTGATTTTAGATGATTAATTAGTTAAATTTCGTAACTAATCTAATTAAGATATTAATTAGGTTAATCTAAGGACATTGTCTGTCACAATTTAGAATGTCGTATACCGCTACAAGTTGCTACAAGTCACCGAAGGATTGAGAAGATTTCATCTACACAAGACGAATTCGAATTAAAAGAAGACTTCAATACTTAAGACCAACAAGGATGGATTTGGTAAAATGTGTTTAAGTTTCATTTACATTTCACATTAAAAGTGTTGGGATATTTTTATAAAAGCTAAAATGTTTTTTGAAATTTTTAATAAATGGTTTTTATTTTCAAAAATATTTTATCGTAATGTTTTGGATAAACATTTTTTGTTTTTGTAAACAAGTTTAAGTTTTGAGGTTTCCAAAATATTTAAAATACTAAAGTTTTTTTTGGATAAGTGACTGTCGTTCAAACGACGTCACATCTCGTTCAAACGAGATGGTCTTTCGCTCGAACGACATCGTCCCTCGTTCGAATGACAAAGGTTTTTGCTACAAGTCACCGCATTTCTTTTATTATAAATAAGGGTGTCAGGCTTCTGATTTTCGGGTGGATAAACACTGGTTTTAAACAAAATACGATTTTGAGTGTTTTTGGTTTATTCTCTAACCATTTGAGGGTTTATAACTTTTGTTTTACAATTCACAATCTCAATTTCTTTTGTGTGAGTTTTTTTGTGGAACCCAAAGCATAGTTTTCTATAGTTCATACTTTGAGGGGAGATCTCTATAACCGAGAGCTGCATGATATTGTGGAGTGAGTTCTAACCCCCTGTAATTTTATGCATTTAATATTTAATTAATTATGAAATTCTAAATTACTTGTGTGTCGTAATTTTAATTGAATTAATTATGGTAATATTAAATTAAATTATAATAAAGGAGTGAATGGTTAATATTTAGGGAAATTTAATTACTAAGTGAATAGTAATAATTCATTTACGTCATTTCAGGTATTAGTGATGGGGTATGAACTTATCTCAGCCGGGAGTCAGTATAGACTAATTTGGGTGTGAGATAAAGATTTTTATAAATTAATTTAGATGACAATTTTGAGTGTACGGTTGAGTCCGGATGGACCGAGATAGTCGGAAAAGTGCACCCGGGGGTAGTAAACGGGTCACGGGACGTTTTTAGGCATAGCCGGGTCCACACGGGGGTATTTGGGTTACTTGGGCTTGGCCCATTAGGCAAAATACGAGATTTAGCCAAATTTCCTAATTAAAAGAAAAAGGGGAACGACTGATGTGATATTAGAGGGAACCCTAAGAAGCAGTTAAAGGCAATCCGGGAGACAAAGGAAAGAGCCAAAGGGGGGTTTCATCTTCAACCTTGAGATTCACAGCTTCAAATCAGACCCTACGAAACCATAAGGTAAGTGGTTAACTTGCTGTAGCATTTAATTTGAAATATGATTCATATTTATGTGATGTGAGAAATCAAAATTCGTTTTTGGGATTCAGGGGGTACAAAAATGGGGGTTTTTGTAAATCATTCTCCTGATTTTGAAATTGTGTAGGAATTTATGTATAACCTGAGATTTGTATATATCTGGTAAGCTGTGTAAACCCCGACGAGTTAAGAATGAATTTGAGATAAAGATTTGATGTTAAAATGGGTTAGCGAATAATACGAGTTTTTCCCCAATTTAGAAAAACAGTAGAGGACGGAAATTAAACTATGTTTAAGGACTTTATGGGGGTTCCTTATGAGGTTTGGTGTATTATATTGATGAGAGGACTTGGGTTAGAATGTAGAAGAAGTTGGGGAGAGACCTGGGGAAGACGAAGACCTGATCGATCGATCGATGGTCGGGGATTTTTGGCAATTCGGCCAGTTTATATATATAAGGTGAATTTAATTAAAAATTTCTTTCCATACCTTATTTAATGAGAAATAAATATAGGACATAAAATCTAATTAACTATGAGGGAAAAATAATTGGGATTGGAGGAAATTTATGTGTGACACACTATGGTTAAATTTTGGAAAGAATATTTCGAAATAATTAAATACGAATAAAGTGGGCGAGTCTGGGTATATTGGTTGAGCGATACCAAGGCGTTGAATTAATTTAAATTGAGAGCTAAATAATTTGGAGTCAGGGATTTAGACTCGGATATTATTTTATTTCAGGCCGCGAGAGCGAGTCTGAATATATTGGTTGGAGCGACACCAAAAGTAATTTAAATAATTAATGTGCAATTAATTAATAATCAGAGTTGGGCCATAAACTCATAATAAATTGTATAGGCTTGTGTTATGGACTTAGTACACGGCATAGCCGGGGTGTTTTTTATATATATATATATACGGTGTGCGATAGTATATATATGGTGTGTGCATTAATATCAGTGGCTAGATATTGTTATTATATATATTCTAGTGCTATAAGGAGAGGTTGCGCATAGAGGATGAATCCCCTAGCTTGAGGAGTTGGGCGAATATATTCCCAGGTCATTGCGTTCATTATATGGGTGAGGGGCATCTCACTTTCAGGGAAGGAATATGGCTGCCACCAATAATTATGTATTAACCAAGTTAACGAGCGATTCTGACTTGGGGTAACTAGGTTATGTGAATATACCTAGTGGGGTAGCACTTTAGAGAATATACATCCGGTGAGTTATTACTCGGGAGGACGTTCTTTATTAATTATTATTTCAGCATATTTGTGAATGTTGTAATATGACTATACGTATATAATGAGGTAAATAATTATATACGGGTTAATTAGTACAGGCTGTGAGTTGTATCATATGTCGTAAATGTGAAAGTTATATGAATATAAAAAGGGAAATGATTAATTAAGTTAATGATGACACTAACTTAGAAATCATAGTTTTGAGCATACTCAGTTAGAGTAGGGTGGTTGCAAGGGGTATTTCGATTATCTAGTTATGGAATAAATAACTAAGAAAATTAAATAAAGCGTTAGTAGTGCATATTAGAGGAGGGGTGAGGATATTCTCAAGGGAGTGCGGCACTAACTAAAATATGAAGAGCATGCATACACATTTATTATTACAAGTTAATCAATTGCTAAACATTTTCCAAATGTTTTGGGTACTAACCCTTGCTAAAAAACTTTTAAAAACCTTTTAGGTGTCCAGCCACAGGGATGCCAGACTTGACTCAATCCAAGGATCCGTTGCTGCAGCACATGTGGATTTTGCGGAAGTTTGATAGGCGCTTCGTTCTTTTCATTTCTAGTGTAGAATTCCTATCAGTTACTCCAGCATTCGCTCACTGTTTTATTCAGTACTTATGTCAGACTTGTTGATATTTATTACTTGTCTTTACTTTTGTTGGTTTTGAGCCGATGGTTTATTCGATCAGTTATTTAGATGTGAATAGTGGATTTCAGTTAATTGTGATTGTTTAAATTATTTTGTTTTCGTATAAGTATTTCATTAAATTAATGAAAGATAAAACTTGGCACTTGTCTAATTTTCTCACTTAGGTGGTTAGTAATTAAAAAGGCGACAGTGATGCTACGAATGAACCAACTGAGAAACCTATTATAATTTAATTTAGGACTGATCATCCGGGGTTAATTAGGTGGGGTGTCACAGATGTCTTTACGAAGTTTATGACTGAATGTCATTGAGGATATTCTGCGTGTTGATTCTTTGCTGAAGACTGCATGTCTGGACTGCGTGTCCTTGTGGTATAGATGTGTGTGAACCATTAAGGATTTTTAGCCGATGGTTTGAAGGTTTGATGAAGACACGTTGCGTTACAATTGTGGGCGATTATATGGTTGTATGTAAGTCAATGGTCTTGTAAACTCGTCAAAGTTCTAGAAATAAAGGTTTTTCCCTTCGGGGATTTTTCCTGAATTATTGTTTCGCATGCTTACTTGATTTGTTTTGACACGTAGTTGGCATATTTTAGGGATGAACTAAAATTGGTTTAAAATTAGGCAATTTGTGAAAACCACTGAGGCAATTAATATTTTGCGTTCTCAATTAATTTCTCATTATATTTTTTGATTTCCTTATGAATTTGGATTAAAATTTTTATAAGATAATTTGGATTTGTGTTCTATTGTAGTTAACTCAAAAGCCCTACAATTATGTGTATAAATATATTGGAATCATAAACTAATTGAAGAAATTGATATATCTAGGGTTCTTGAATAAAAAATTTGGGTTTTACTTTGGATCTCGATATAAAATTGGGGATATAATGTTAGAAATAGGTTCCAATTGTTTATATAATGTGAATTTATTGTTTGAATATTTGGTAAAGCTTGGGTGGAGCTTTTTGAGTCATTAATAGTGGTTTTGCAAGAGAATTTGTGTGCTAGAGAAGATGAACCTCACAAGTATGAGTTTTTAAATATCTGTAGTGATGAATCAATCAACCCTTGATCAATCGATCAATCAATGATCCCAGTTTTGTTACATGTTTGGTTTATGTTTTTCTTGGTAGGATTGTTGGATTTTGGGGAATAGGGCTAGGATGGATTGACCTATAGATTTCTTATACTTGTAGAATGGAGATGAATTCTACTTATTTGAGATGTTGGAAATTGGTGTTTGAATTATTTGGATAATAGTGAAATTAGTTAGTTTAAAGGAGTTAATTTGAGTTTAGGGTATTTGTTTGCAAATACGAGAGTAGGATAGGTTGTTCATTTGGGATTTTGGAAGTTTAATGGATGGGAATTATTGGCCAGAATTATTAGAGTCTTGGTGATATTTTAATGGGCCTTTTTATCCTTTGGGTGATATTAGAATTCAGTCAAGAAACCCTAGAGTGGGGTAGTTATTATGTTCGATGGTTTTATATAAATTAGGTGTGAATTGATACCTAAATGGGAAGCCATGGGAAATTAGGCTAGGGTTATACGAGATGGAATATAGTTGACAAGCATGGTTTTAGGGTAAGGTAGGGTAGGACTACCCTAGATTTGGGAACCCTGGGTATTGGGTTAATACAGTATGATATGAATATAGCTTTAAGGATGTTCTTTTGTTTTTTATGATAGTGATGGTAAATGTGATCCAATCGCATTGGGTCAGTATTTATATATTTTTATTTGGTTCAACCTGTTAACGAGGGTTATATTTGATTGGATTCTTTGTGTGAAATGCATACCATGTGTGACTTCTCGTGGCGAACATACTATGTGGATTGATGAGTTTGCCAAGGTCAATTTACCCTAGGTCCTATGTCTAGGTATCTGTGTACCGAGATGGTTTCACGAAGAGAGTTTATCGTAAGGTGTTGGGTATGGTAGGCTATGTGTATGAAGTGTAGGCATAGATATTTATCCATTGATCACGATGAGGTCTTAGGTTTGGGGTGGCCTAAGACTACACTTAGTATGCGCAAGTGACCCCGAATGTGATAGGAATAGGCCTTCGTTATGCGTGGGATGTGAGTTGCCCATTTATTTGTACATGTCAGGGATGTACCTATGTTTGGATGTTACACATGGATAAATTCTTTATCGTACCTTATGTGATTGTATGTCGTGGTACTAGATATAGTCGTGTTAATTTATGTGCTATACTAGAAATGTATATAACTTATTGTAGGGATATCTTCACACATACTTATGGATCATATGCGTGTAATACATATACTAGAGATGTCTATATTACGTTATTAGTGAGAAATAGGCTAATATGGATAACCTTGAGATATAAGCCTGTTATTTTACTAACATGTACATTAGGTTTGAGACCTTAGTACATCAAGTGATTCATAATGAAAGTGACTAACCTAATATTATAACAGTAAAGTTTAAAGAATCATCATCATCAGCATCACCCTTGCCTTAATCCCATCATATGGGGTCGTCCACATGGATTATCCTTTTTTATTCTAATCTATTATAAATAATATTATCATTTAAGTTTAATGCCATAAGATCTCTCCTAATAATTTCTTCCCATGATAGCTTAGGGAGGCCCCTTCATCTTTCACCCTCTGTTTCTAATAATCTTCCTCTTATTATAGGTGCATCAATTGGTCTAGAAAACACATGTCCATACCATTTAAGTCTACTTTCTCTTAATTTATCGCTAATAGGAGCTACTCCTAACTTTTCTCTCATATACTGGTTTTTAATCATGTCCTTTATAGTAATTTCTATCCTCCATTGGAGCATTCTCATCTCACTAACATGGAGACTTTGTTCATATTTTTTCTTTAAAACCAACACTATAGGGTCTATCATCCATTAGAGCATTCTCATCTCACGGCTCCATATAGGGTCGCTGGCTTAACGACTGTTCTGTTAATTTTTCCATTTAATTTATTAGTTATCCTCTTATCACATAACACCCCACTTGCTTGTCTCCATTTTATCTAACCAGCTGATATTCTACTCGTAACATCCTCATCAATATTCTCATTCCTTTGTATCACTGAACCTAAATAACGAAATTTATTAGTTTAGTTTATCACTTTTTCTTCAATTTTTAATACTATGCTATCTAATGCCTCATTAATAAAATTTACATTTCGTAAATTTAGTTTTATTTCTACTAATTTTTAGTCCCTTAGACTCCAAGGCATTTCTCCACATATCTACTCTCATCGCTAAGGTCTACTTTGAAGTGTCTACTAAAACTATATCATCCACAAGAAATACATGCCATGGGATATCTTCTTGTATGTTCTTAGTAACTTCATCCAATAATGCAAAAAATAAGTAAGGCTTAAGGCCGATCCTTGATGTAAACCCACTTTAATCGTAAAATGATTTGTTTCTCCACAACAGTACTTACTCTAGTCTTTGTGTTATCATACATATCTTCAATAACTTTGATATAAATCATAGGGATTCTATTCCTCCTTAATGCCCACCATATTATATCCTTATGTACTCAATCATATACCTTTTCTAAGTCTATAAAGACCACGTGCAAGTTTTTATTCTTACTTCTACACTTCTCCATTAATTTCCTTAATAAGTAAATAACTTCCGTGGTGGATCTCCCTAGCATAAATCCAAATTGATTGTCCGAAATAGTTAACTCATTTCTGAAGTTCTATAACCTTTTCCCATAATTTCATAGTGTGTTTCATCAGTTTGATTCCTCTATACCCCAATTTTGTATATCCCCTTTATTTTTATGCAAAGGTATTATGGTGCTTTTCCTCCACTCATCTGGCATGTTTCCTTCTTTTAAAATTTTATTAAATAAACATGTTAATTATTATGCTCCCATACTTCGAAGGGTCCTCCATTTCTCCATGGGTATTTTATCCGGGCCAATAGCTTTATTCCTTTCCATTTTTCTTATTAACATATCTACTTATTTTTCAGTAATCGGACATTCCTATATTCGGTTCTATGTTCTCGACATCTTTTTTGGAATATTTTTCATTCAATAGTTCTTAGAAATACTCTTGCCACTTATCTAGAACTTCTTTATCCTTAATTAATATATTTTAATTATGTCTTTAATACACCTAACCAGACCCATATCCCTTGTCAATCTATCTATATTCTTTGCCAATTTATATATCTCCTTTTCACCTTCCTTGGTACCTAATTTACTATAAAGATTATCTGGTACGTTTTTTACGCATTTCTAATATATTTTTTACTTCATTTTTTAACTTCTTACACCTTTCTAAATGTTCTTGATTTTTACTCTCCTGCTACTATTTAAAACTTACTCGTTTCTTTTGTATTATCTTTTGTACTTTCTCATTCCACCACCAAGTTTCTTTTTTAATGAATCTTTTTCCTTTAGTCTCATTTAAAATTTGCATAGTTATTTTTTCAATATCATTCTTTGTTCTTGACCAAATGTTGTTAACATTGTCATCCTAATTCCACTTCATGTTTAACATGACTTGTTACCTAAATTCTATCTCTTTGTTTCCTTTTGAATCCTTCCATTTTATATTTTGATAGCCTATTTTCTCTTTTTGGTACTTAAATCCTTTAATGACTAAATCTATTACTAGTAGGCGATGTTGATTTGTTAACCTTCACCCGATATAACTTTACAGTCTTTGCATGTGTTCAAGTGTCTTCTTCTAAGTAAGAAATAATCTATTTGAGTTTTATTCTCTCCGCTTTTAAATGTTATTTATGTTCTTCCTTTTTAAAAAAAAATTGTTAGTTAACGCTAGATCGTATGTCATAGCAAATTCTAAAATAGTTTTCCTTTCTTCATTTCTCTTACCAAAACCACAACCTCCATGTATCCTTGAATATCCATCTCGTTCTACTCCTATAAGTTCACTTAGATCACCTCCTAAAAATATATTTTAATGTGTATGAATTTGTTGACATACTTCCTATAATAATTCCCAAAATAGTTTCTTTACATTTTCATCTAATGCTCCTCCGGGCGCATAAGCACATATAACATTCAATATTGTTTTAGACAATCTTAATGTTCATTAATGTATCTCTCCATATTTTAACATCCACCACTTTATCTTTCATATACCAGTCAAGAACAATACTTACCCCATTTTTACAATTATCTTTACCTCCCGAACAAAATAATTTATAACCTTCTCCTATCTCTCTAGCCTTTTCACCCTTCCATTTAGTTTCTTGTGAGAATTCTATGTTGATTTTTCTCCGTTTTAAGGTATCCATAAGTTCTTTACACTTGCCAGTTAGTGTTCCTAAATTTCACATACCAAATCTAATTTTATGTATGTTATTTTTATTTGCGTTTCTTTTTTTAACTAGAGAATCCACCATTAAGACTTGACATAAATTTTATAGTTAGTTGTCCACCTGACACTAACCCACCCCGTTTAACATCCGAACTTGGGCACCGGCAATGGTAGAGCCAAAAATATTAATTAATTAATTAAATACTCAAACAAGTTAATGTACTAAGTAAATGTGCTAAACACAAGTCACAAATACGCTTAAATAATACAAACACACCTCTAAGTATGATAAAAATAATAATAACTCTATACCATAAGCATTCTATGCTCGTAGATAAAGAATGAAGAGATAAAAACTTTAATCACATAGGCTTTATATGGGTACGAGATTTAGAATCACGTGTTATTTTAGGTTGTTGGGTTTGGTAACTAATAACTTAAAATCCACTAAAAGATGAGAGGAAAGTGTGTATTTATAATGTGGACAAGATTTAGTCATTAGCTTATTCTAAATAAACTTGTTATTTATGTTGTTATTATATTTGTTTTCACAGGTCTTAGATTGTGGTGGTTCCTATAGACCGGTTTCGTTGGAGGAGCATCTTTAGTGACATTGTATTCATTATTCTAAGGTTTCTAGGAGTCGAGAAAGTATAGCTTGTCCTCTTCTTTTAATTTTTAGTTTCAGTTAGCTTGTGTATGAGGTACTTATATTCAGAGTTGGACCTTTGTATGGATACATTTTTTACTAGTGTTGGTTTACTTTCATCGGAAATGATTGTTATCAGAGTTGGATTTGTATTATTCAGTATTTCATTATCTTGTTATTACTTATTCGGTTTTAGTTATTTCGTTATGTTGAGGATGTTACCAAGTTCTTTTGATTCATTTGATTTTTACATTAGAACTGATCAATCTATTTATGGATTTTGTGGGGTGTCATAGTTAGTATCAGAACTTTTCAGGTACTAATGTCCTAGGATCTTTAGTTTGTTTGTCATTTTTTTCGTTGCGTTCTTTGACTACTTTAGAGCTTTACCGTTTATGGGTTGCATTCTCTCTAAAGACGTCTGTTTAAGAGGTTTTGCACCATTATTCCTAAAGAACAATTTGGATATACCAAGTGTATTAGGAGGGTTACTTGTTTGAATTTCTCTTTCAAGACGTCCTACGCATGAGGTCGACTTTAATTGAGAGTTAGAAGTTTTGGGGTGTGAGACCTTTAATAGGTGATTATCATATGGTTCGAGGGGAAATGTTTTTAGTCACCATCCGTAATGACATTAAAATTAAGGAGGCATTTAACTATATTTCTCTCTCTGCACCGGGTGATATTGATACGAAAATGAAGGAGGATGTTTGCGTTATCAATTACAATGTCAGAAAGACTTTTTTGCATTGGTAGAAACCTTTTGTAAGAGGTTTGGCAGGTGTTCCTGGGTCACACACTCTTCACCTCTCGTGCTCAGGTGGTTGAAGTTACCCTGCTACATCAATAGGAGAATTATAACTATTATAAGGATAGAGTACTTATGATTGGGAAGGTCGAGTCCAAACTAGGCCTAGGCCCAATGAATAGTGGACCCGAGTAGGGAACATCACCAATATAAGGAATTGAAGAGGGGGGAGATGACCCCAAAAGGTTTATATGAGCAAACGATGTGAACTATTTTGGTCAATAGGGCCAGGGGAATTATGGCAAGTATAGCCACGACTTATGAAAGCAAAGCGAACGATGCAAATTTTAGTAGAAATGACCATATAAGGAAGGTCAGTAGGGCCTACAGTGGGGCTGCCATTTCAATAATTACTTTAAACGAAGTGGTTACGATTGTGGTGAGTGACATCACCTAGTTATTAAATGCCTTAGTGTCAACTAACTTTTTGAGGTACCCCGGGGATGGTTATGGGCACGTTTATGGATAGCGCACATGAGTATGGCTTAAACATAGAGGATTTGTCATTATTTATTATTAGTATGTTTTAATATGAATATGAGATATATAAATTTTATCTCCAAGATTTATGTATATGTAGATTCCCCAACGGGTAGGGGATTTATTTACATCGTGATTATATAGACGTGGCAGTTTATTTATTCGACTTGGTTTTCGATCGCTTTGTTGATTTTCAGATGAAAGATCATCGTGTTATTAGTAAGATTGTATGTATAGCTATGTTTTATGCTTATATAGACTACCGAGGTAATTTTTGGGTTGGGATTTGATTTGGGTAGTTATGAATAGGCTTGTAAGAATGTCTAGAACACTTGTTTATGTATAGATGTGAGTATACTAGAGGGGATTATGGTTTTATAGAGGTGTCATCGATAGTTCGAGGATCTTATAGTTTTTAGTTATACAGGTGTTGATTTATCATCTACATAAGATTTTAGTTTTGCCTTGGAGTTGGAATTAGCATTGTATCCACCGTAAGGTCATTTTGTGGGACTCGCTTTACCAGGGATAGTAAAGGTGTCATGGGAGAAAACACCACATTTTTTGATCCGGTAGAGTAATAGAGAATGGCCTTACCTTGAGAAAGATCCAAAAGAAGGATGGTTTACTAAGCGTATGTGTGGATCACCAGGAGCATGATGGGGTCAAGATACGAGACGGGTGTTTGTCATGCATCAATGACCTATTAGAACAGTTAAGGATAGTATTTCCTCTCATAAAGTGACATAGGAGTGAGTTATCATCATTAGTGAAATATGGTGGAGAATATACCTAAGGCATATTTTTATAACAATATGGAACGGATGCATCATTAGTGGATTTTTGAACGCACGAAGAGGTAATTTGCTGTAATTTGCGACAGTATCTAGTTGAAGAGGGAATGGTGCAGTATTGTCGTCCGCTACACCAAAATATGTGATTAGGGGTATTTTAGTCCCCAACATTTAAGTTTACTAATAGTGGTTGTGCAAATAGTATTAGGAATAGGTCCTTCCCACATTTTATGACAGGAGACGGTTACATTTTTTAAGGAATTTTTTTTACCGTTAAGGATATAAACTAAGAGAATTAGTTTTGATCGAGGGGCATGTTTTCTAATCTGCTATACATTCCATTTGTGAAAAGGTGTATAGTAATTGGGGAGTCCATATTGTTGATACGATGAATTAATTATTGGTATGGTATGTGACAAGATATAGTTCCTTACAGTTGATATGGTAGAACACTAGAGACATTTGGGGAGGTGCGGTGTTTAAAATCCCAACGTAAAATTGGGAGAGTAAAGAAATTGATTTTTTGAGGAATGGGGAGTTCCAAAGAGGGCATGGGACCATTTGGGATAATTTGAGTTAGTTTAACTGAAAATATTTGAGGTATGAGTAGTAAGTTACTCATGTTAGGTCACATTCAAAACACCTTGAGGATCATGTGTTCATAGTAGAGCATGAACTTTGCCAAAGCAGGATATGGAATTTAAGGATGAGCAGAAGAATGACTTGTAGCTTCAGGTGAAATATCATCTGATGTTAATGATCTCTCGAGTGTGGAAGTTATGGAGTCTGGATTCCAATAGGGCATAGTAAACCTGATGGGAAGTGCCTATTAGAAGGATTAGAGAGGGTTAGGCCGGTGCCGTTTGACCTCACCTTATCAGTGATGTGTGCATGATGTTTTCCATAGGTATATGATGGAGGGAGTCCTTGAGTGACAAGTTGGTGTTTTAACGACTAGACTAGTTTGGTTTAAAGTATAGTCGAACGCGATTTATGATGAGAGAGACCATAGGATATGCTTGGTCATGGAGTGATTAGATTCTCTTTTGGTAGTGAGAGGATGCTACGGGCGAGATATTCTTAGACTTTCGACTAGTAGTGTAAAAAATTTGAACTTCAAGGACGAAATTCTTTGTTTGGGGGTGGGAGAATGTAATACCACGTATTTTTTATAAATTATGAAATTGAAGAAAATTAATTATGCGTGTTTGATTGTGACATGAGATATCACTATTTACATTTTTACGAGAATTATTTAATTTGAATTTGAAATTGAATTTAATACACGATAATTCATAAATTCTAGGAGTGGCTTATTTTTCGAACTCCCTAATCAATGATAAGATACTGCAAGAAGGACAAAAAGGAGTTCGTTTGATGTTACATGGAAGAGGTTAATAAAAACACTTGAAAGATCAAATCTGACAAAACTAAAGAAACTCAAGCTCAAGGTTCTCGAAGAAACTGCTTTCAAGATAAATAGAGGTGGAAAGAACTCCACACAATGAAGAACGTTGCAAAACATCTCACCCGAGGGAGAATGTTGTGAGGAACCACAAGCTTGCAAGATCAATTATGCTCATGAGATGTAGAAAGGTGCTGAAACAAAAAGTATTATCTGACATAAAGATATATTCCTTTTACATATGATCCCATGATGATAGAATTTATATAATGTACTGGGGAGTGCGATCAATACGCTTTATTAGAATAATACTTTTGTCCATATTTTGAGAAAACTTTATACCATGCTTAACGATTTTGTCCCTCATTACATGGATGACGGTGGTTTACCAACAGAAGCAGCCAAAATGAGAAAAGGGGATTCATAGTCCCACGTAATGGAGTCAGGCTATATATAGGCTACTCCATTCCATTGAAGAGACATGACTGAGAGTAGACAAAAAACACAAAAGTACTCAGATGCAGAGAAAACATAGATAAAAGAGAGATTTTGGATTAGGATTCAAGATACTTGAAAAGATTCCAAGAGAGTTTTTAAACACTGTAAACAGTTGGAGATGTAAGGTTTATTGATATTGAGCAATTGTAAACATTTATTTCCATTCGAAGTGAAATAAAACTCTAGCTCCATGGACGTAGCCTGAGTTGGGTGAACCACGTTACGTATTGTGTTCCTTACCGTTAATTTCCTCTTTTATGCATATTTTACCCTCATTATTGAGTTTGTTTATTATCATTGTTGCAAGGCATATTTTCACGTTACCATCAATAAGGTTTATGCCTTAATTTTACTACAAACAACCAGTTGACAAAAGAAATTATCGCTTCCTCTGATTACACAAAGATAAGTGTTGATGTAAAAAATTAGATTATCTCTAATTATTTAATCACAGATAAAAAATAAATAAGACAAAGGATTTTAAAGTGGTTCAGCCTCGAAGGAATGGCCTACGTTCACTATTTTATTATTGCTGACTGTTTGGAATTCTCGATATTAGATCTTTTACCAAGAAATTCTCAGTCCCCTGCTAATGAGGAGGTTACAATGTATTTATAGCCTTGAGGCTGTACATGCGAGAGAATATTACATAGCTATCCAATAGGCGTGTACATCCGTATGATAATAATCAACATTTAATGCGCATTCAATCCTCTTAATTATCCGGTTATACCTACTTTGTACGAGGTGCATCTCGGACCGCCAAAGCTGCTCGGACCGCCTAAGTAGCTCGGTATACATTAGTTGCTCGGAGAACACTTGTTGCTCAGAGCGCCTGAGTTGGTCGGGGAGGTTGAGTTTCTCGGAGTCAAGGTGTTGTAAAAAATGTTCGCGGGTGCCATGTAGATTGACACGTGTCTCCACATAATTGGTCCACGTCAGCAGACTAAATTTAGTATCAACCGAAGCCCCAAATGTTTCGAAGTTTGATGTTGAAGAAAAGTATGGAACATTTATCCTGCCTACTTTATGGATTTTTAGACAAACGTTTATTGTACATAACTCCTTTTTTTGAGTACATAGTATCAGGATTTTATATTATTTTGAATTTCCATAACTGCTTCATTTTTTATACCACTTTCTCCATTTTAGCCGCCGGGTACGCAATCGTCCATCCTGGTAATCATTCTTCTTTTCTATTCCCGAGGTAAAGTATTTAAACACTTCAAAAAATTCGATCGCCTTTTACTTTTTCAAATCTGCATCTCAGAATTTCTTCCCTTCTTCTCTATCTTGTGCGTTCATTTCCTCCATTGTTCATTGTCAACTGATCCACCCTTTTCCTGTAAGATCTTCTTCCTTCTCTTTTTCTTTCTTCGTTCATCTTGGTTTACCTTGTGGAGTCTCTTGATAAATTTCGTTCTGATTTTTCTATTCCTTCATGGATCATATTGGAGGAACTTGCTGAACCTTCTGACTATTTTCGTTTGGCTGAGGGACATTGGTTCCCCAATCTCTTTGTGGCTGAATGTAGCTTTTCTTTTCCTCCAAACCCCTTGTGTTTGGAATTCTGTCAATATTTTGATGTGGTTCCTGCAAATATAGCACCAAACACTTGGAGAATAGTTAATGGAGTTCATAGGTTAAATCAGATTCATGGAACCCGCTTAAGGATTCCAGAAATTATGTTTTGCTATAGATGGGCTGTCAGCGATAACACTTTTTATTTGAAAACTAGGTTTTAAATAGGGCCTTAGTTATCAATCTCCCAGATGCCAATAGGGATTATTTCGAGCATGGGGTTGTTATGAAAAATTGGCAACATGCTCCATTAATTGAAAATGATGTGTATCAGGGTCCTAGATGCCCTCCCTATGGGAATGTGATAGGTTGTTTTTATTTTATTTTATTTTTGAAATTATGTTTTCTTTGTGTTTGATAAAATGTGTCACTGATATTTTAATTTTTATTTTTTGCAGTTGATAGCAAAAGAAGATCTCTAAAGGAGACAAAGGTTAATTTAAAGCCTCTGAAACTTATCTGGGGTTTGCACCAAACTGTTGCCGACGAACATATCAGATCAGCCTCGTACTTGTTGCAGTACAAGAGTTCAACTTCATCTTTTACTGCTCGTCTAGTGATAAGTTACATAGAACCAGCACCAGCTTCTGAAGGTTCTTCTCTTGAATCGCATATTCCTCTCAGTGACAGAATGAAGAGAAGAAGAGCTCCTGCCTTCTTTGGTAAGTCTGCCTCTACTGCTGGAGAGGCAAAGAAAAGCAAGAAGGATGTCCCAGAATAAGAGACAAGAAAAATTGATGCACCCCCTCCAGTTGCTACTAAGAAGGTTGTCGAGAAGCCCCCTGTGGCTCCGGGAAAGGTTATTGCTGTCTCTCCTCCAAGAAAGGTTATAGTTATATCACCGACCAAGACCACATCCATGGTCGAAAATGTTCTTGCTCCCACGAGGAAGTTGAAGAAAGGCTCCTCGGATAAATTGGTTGAATCCATCTCTCAGCCTCTAACTGCTGGAAGTGGTGTTCCCATTTTTGTTGCTCCGAGCTCTACCATGAGCTCGGTGAAGTCTTGGATTATCCATGAGATCCAAGGTGTTAAAGAAAATCTTTCTCGGGAGAGGGTTACCACCTTGGCAGCTTAACATATTGCCTCAGTAAGTATTACTAATTTAAAATTTCATTTTTTAATATTTTTTCCTTGCATTGACTTACAATTTGTTTTCTTTTTCCAGTTGGTAACTTGTTTCAACACCATTTTGAAAAAGGATGAAGCTATTAAAGCTTCGAGCTCCTCGTCAGGTGTGGAGGAGGCTCTTGTAGGTCTGATACAGTCTTTAACGGATTCTCGTCAGAAGTATGACGAAGATAAAGCTGCTTGGGAGAAGCAACTAAAAACCATCGAGCAAGAGAGAGAGAAAGATGTGGAGGCCTCTCAGCAATTGGAGAGAAAAATGAAATAATGTGAGAAGAAGAACAATGAGCTCAAGTAAAAGATCAAAAGTGCTAGAGATCTTGAGACCAAGTTCAAAGCTGCTGAAGAGGAAATGGGCAAACTCCGTGAAGCTGATCGTCAGAAGGAAGAGGTAGAAAGGAAATTGAAAGTTGCCGAGGAACTTCTGTCTGAGAAGATTTCCTCGGAGAAGGTGAAGAGGAAATTGGCTTTTAAAAAGTCCTTCAGCGCTGGTTGGGACAAGGGATGGAACAAAGGCTTAGTTGCCATGTCCTCTCAGATGGAGTTTGACAGCCTCAAATACTTCCGAGATGGTTGGGTTGGAGCTCTGCAAGAGCTAAAGGTCTCTGAGAGTTCCGAATTATTTCAACGTCATGTTCATGGTCCTCCTCCATCCCCTGGCGAAGAAGAAGAGGACGAAGCTACCTCTGAAGAATCTTCAATGATAGTTGGGGACCAAGTTCCTACTGTCGAACTTTGCTATGAGCATCCCCATCCAACCAACATGTCTACTGAGCATCTTTCTCTTCAATCCAAGCAACCTACCTCCTCGTCCAAGCCTCCCGAGGAAATCTCAGGGAGCAAGGAAAAGGTGTAGAGTTGTTTGGGCTCTTTGCATTTTTATTTTTTATTGAATGTAACTTTGGACCATGTACTTCTTTTCATGATGTAATAAAATTTAAAATTTTGATTGTGCATCTTAACTCCCTTTTTCTTGCTCTGCTCTTATTATCAATCTATTTTATTCTTATTGCTCTTTATGCATTCTTATTGATTATTTCTATCTCTTCTTTACTAGTTTATGGCTAGAATGGAGCTCTTGTCAGCCCATGATACTGAACTGATGAAAAAATGCAATGACTACTTCATGGCTGGCCATGCTGACCTGAATGAAGCTCAAATCATCGATATCCTAGGTCCAGATACTTCTGAGTGAGCAGTAGAAGCCTATCAATATCTAAAATGCTTGCTCGACCATGCAGTTGCCAATAATATGGCATATTATGAAATGATTGAAGACCTCCGGGGTACTATCGAGGAACTTCAACAACAATACAAGGAGTCTTCTACCCTTTTGCATCAGGGGTATGTGAAAAAATATCAGTAATTAAATGCTGACAAAGGATATGATAAGTTGGTTGCTATTTATGATATTAAGGAGAGGACTCTGAAGACCGAGGTTGAAGAGCATAGGCAGATCGCCAAGCTGTTAGAGTAGGAAAATAATAACTTGCGAGGAGAGATTTCTCATCTAAAATCTGCAACATTCACCTCGGGAGCCTTGGTCCCTATCAACGATGAGGGTTTCTCTTTCTTGGAGGTCGAAAATGACAATTTGAGAGATAAATTGGAAACTTTAAAGAGGATTGGACCCTTTACCTTAGCTCGTGGACGAGCAAGAACTTCTCGGGGACAAGCGAGGGCTGCTCCCCTTTTAATTGAAGAGAAAATAACTCAATCAGCTTTGAAGAATCAGGCCTTACAGTTGATGGAGAAGAATTAAGCTTTAGCTGAGATATCCAAGAAGATTCTGAACCTGGACGAGTAACTCTCTGCACAAAAATCTGCCTTGGAGAATAAAGAACTTTTAGTGAAGAACCTCCACAAACAACTGGAGAGGTTAACCTACCAGTTTCACAAATAGCCCAAAGAGTACTGGATGGCTGGTTATAATGAAGCCCTCTACTATCTAGGTGACCAGATCCAGAATGAAAATAACGAGGGTTACAAGCAAGGGTGGCTGAATGCATTGGGAGTGTTACAGTTGGAGCAGGGACATTATCTCTGGGATTACTATGACCCTGGGTTGCTCGAGTTTCATGTGCCACCTTTTAAACTGGACATGAGATAGATTCCTGCTCGGGCTATTCCAAAGTGTTTAATTTCCAAGTATCTCGGTGACTACAGTCTTCACTCTAATTTTGAGATATCGCGCCCGGAGCACTTACTTGATCGGCCCTCGGTAATTAATGTCAGGATGCTTCGAGACGTAAACTTCATAAACCCTCCTTATTCCTTAGACGATCCTCCTGCTGGTGTAGAACCTGTTTCAAAGGCAGAAGGGAAAAAGCTAATAGAATAGGATTTTTGGTGTAATGGCTTCTTATGTAATATATATTTTATTCTTAATGTAATTTGTTCTGGTTTTAATGAAAAACTTCTAGTTTTCTTGATTGTCATTGTCTTGGAAATATTTTGTAAAACATTTCTTTTATTCACTAATGAATGTGCATGTATATCTGTTAAAAAGATATTTAGTGTTATTTTAAATTGTCGTCCAACTAGAGTTGGTGAAGATTTATTGTTGACTATCCTGAATTGGTTATAATTATCTGACGACCAACCGGTGTTGGTGATATTTTGTTTCCCGACCAACTTTGGTGGTAATTTAAAATGTCACAAGTAAAGAAATTCTGCTTTATTTTTTTATTATAGTGACTTTTTTTTATTCTAAGCCATGAAATGACTTTCATTACATGATCCTGCTTTGTTTAGCCAAAGGCTCCCGACCAACCGTAGTTGGTGGATTTTCATTCCCGATCAACCATAGTTGGTGGATTTTCTATTCTCGACCAACCGTAGTTGGTGGATTTTTTTATTCCCGACCAACCGTAGTTGGTGGATTTTCATTCTCGACCAACCGTAGTTGGTGGATTTTCTATTCCCGACCAACTGTAGTTGGTGGATTTTTTATTCCCGACCAACCGTAGTTGGTGGATTTTCATTCCCGACCAACCGTAGTTGGTGGATTTTTCTTCTGGTCTTGATGCTATGGTGTGTAGCACTAGTACTCCAAAAAATTTTCAACAAAAGGAGAGAATTGGGCAAAACATCCAAAACTTTATTTATATTGAAGAAAACTGTATTTACATTGGGATTGAACTACTGATAATATTTGCGCAGATGCTCTGCATTCCATGCATTCTTAAACTCTTCCCCTTCTAAGGTCTCAATCCTATACGTCCGTGGTCGAACAACCTCTGTTACTCTGTAGGGTCCATGCCAGTTAGCCTCCAGTTTATTGTGTTTTTGAATCACTTTCTTTAGCACATAGTCCCATTCTTTCAAGTCACATTTCTTTACTCTCTTGTTGTAGAACAGAGCTATTCGTTGCTGGTACGCAGCATTCCTGATCGCTGCTTCTTCTCTAACATCGTCGAGCATATCCAAGTCTAATCTTCTCATCAAGTCGCTGACAGGAGAATTGAAATTCATCACCCTGTGTGTGGGGAGGCCTAGCTCGGTAGGTATAACAACTTCACTTCCAAATGCCAGCATGTATGGAGATTCTCCTGTTGCTGCTCGTGGAGTAGTACGATAAGCCCACAACACAGAATGTAGCTCGTTAATCCAGTTTGCCTTCGCATCATCAAGTATTTTCTTCAAACCATTCAGCAGCGTTCTGTTTGTCACTTCAGTTTGTCCATTGATCTGGGGATGGCCTGGTGCAGAATGGGTTTTCAATATGTTTGATTGATGACAATATACAACAAACTCCTCGTTGTCAAATTGAGTTCCATGGTCGGTGATGAATGCATGGGGAAGACCATATCGACAAATGATATTCTTCCAAATAAATTGGTACAACTTTTCGTACGTCATATTAACAAGAGGCTCGGCTTCCACCCACTTAGTAAAGTAATCCACTGCGACGATGAGATATTTAAACCTTCCTCTGGTCTTTGGAAGTGGCCCGACCAAGTCAATTCCCCACATGGAAAATGGCCAAGGTGAAGTGATGGGTGTCAACAATGCTTGGGGAGTTCTTCGGATAGAGGAGAAGCGTCGACATTTGTCACATTTTTTAGCATAGGCTATACAATCAGCCCTCATCGTCGACCAATAGTATCCTTGCGTCATTATCCTTTGCAAAAGTATCCGACCTCCTATATGGGCTCCACAAGACCCTTCATGGACCTCTTCGATCAAGTCTTTCACCTCGGTGGGATGTACACATCTCTACAAGCCAGCTATAATTCCTCGTCTATATAGGATACCATTATTTAATACATAACGAGCATCTTTAAACTTTAACTTCTTGGCTACGAGCTTATCAATTGGTAATGTACCTTCCTCAATATAGCCCCTGATGGGATCCATCCAAGATGGTCCTAAATCAAGGGAAATGAAGTTCATCATATCTTCATCAATGCTCCTGCTAGCCAAAAATTCTATTGGGATTGCTCTTCGTAGCTCGGTGCATGTTGCTGAGGCTAACCGAGCTAAGGCATATACTCTTGCATTCTCTAACCTTGGTACTATAATTATCTGTACTGAAATTAGGCTTGATAAAATCTCCATTGCTTTTGAATGATATTTGATCATTAATTCTCCTTTGGCTTCATATACTCCCAGCATCTGATTTACAATCAATTGTGAGTCACTGAATACGATAACCTGCTCTGCCCCCATGGTTTTTGCCAAACTAAGACCTGTAATCATAGCTTCATATTCATCCTCATTATTAGAAGCCTTGAATTGGAAGTGTAAAGCATACTCCACATCGACCTCATCCGGGCAGTTCAAAACAATCCTTACCCCATAGCCTGTAGTGCAAGATGAGCCATCCACATATAGATTCCATATAGGTACCTCATCCTCAAATTTTTGATTGGATAGAGTTCCTCGGTGGAATATTTGTTGCTTCATTTTATCCTCCTCTAGCACTTCTTGCTTCTCGTCGACCATCTTCTCTTGCTCACCAACCAACTCAAGTTGCTCGGGGTTTAAATTTGATGATCCTGTAACATCCACAGGCTGGTCGGTATTCAACTTTTGCTCCTCGGGAGTATTAGGATAAGTGAATTCTGCGATAAAATCTGCTACTGCTTGCCCTTTAAGTGATGACCTGGGCTCATAAATTATATCGTATTCACCCAACTCTATAGCCCAGTACATCAATCTTCCTAATTTCTCCGATTTGTGCAAAGCTTGCCTTAATGGCATGTCTGTATACACAACTACAATATGAGCTGGGAAATACGGCCTCATTCTTCTACTTGCTTCGATTAATGCCAGTGCTAACTTTTTTAGCCTTGGATATCTGATTTCCGCTCCTCGAAAAGCTTTGCCAGTGTAGTAAATTATTTTTTGCACTCCGTCCTGCATTTTTATTAATGCCGAGCTAACTGCATTTTCCGAAACCGCCAGATACAAGTACAATCTTTCTCCCATCACTGTCCTGGACAACAGTGGGCATGCTCCCAAGTATTTCTTTAACTCTTGAAAGGCCTTCTCGCATTCATCATTGCATTCAAACATTTTTCGGAGTGTTTTGAATAATGGGAGGCATCTATCAGTAGCTCGTGATACAAATTTATTAAGTGCTGCAACTCGCCCTGTGAGACTTTGCACTTCCTTCGTCGTCGTTGGAGATGGCAACCCCAATAGAGCCTTGATCTTTTCTAGGTTTGCTTCAATACCTCGTTGGTTGACAATATACCCGAGGAACATGCCTTCTCGTACTCCGAATATGCACTTGGTAGGGTTCAATTTCATTTGATATTTATCTAATTGATCAATGGTTTGACTTTGATCAATTAGATGGTCAACAGCTTTCTTGCTCTTTGTCAGCATATCATCAACATAAACTTCCATATTGTGACTGATTAGCTCTACAAACACCTTGTTCATCAGCCGCTGATATGTTGCACTTGCATTTTTCAAACCAAAAGGCATAACATTATAACAATAAGTTCCACTAGGGGTAATAAAAGAGGTACTCTCTCTGTCTTCAAGTTTCATTTTAATCTGGTTGTAGCCAGAATAAGCATCCATAAAGCTCAACAACTCGTGTCCCGAGGTAGCATCCACCAATTGATCAATTAGGGGAAAAGGAAAATGATCCTTTGGGCATGCCTTGTTGAGGTCGGTGAAGTCTACACACATCCTCCACTTGTTGTTTTTCTTCTTCAACATCACCACATTAGCTAGCCAGTTTGGATATTTGACATCTTCAATAAAGCAGGATTTTTGGAGCTTCTCGACCTCCTCTTGTATAGCTTGGTTCTTCTCGGGACTGAACACTCTTCTTCTATGCTTCACTGGCTTGATTTCCTTACTTACATTGAGCTCATGACATAAGAAATTTGGGTCTATTCCTGGCATGTCCTCATGTATCCAGGCAAAAGTTTGTTTTCTTCTTATTAGAAAAACTATCAATTCCTATTTTAGTGACGCATCCAACGACGAACCTATTTGAGCTGTTCATTCTGGGTGCTCGTCGTCTAGAATGACATTTTCAGTAGCTTCCACCACTTGACCTTTCACGAGTTGCGGCTTGTCTCTGGGATCTAATGTTTCAATCTCTGCACCTTCATCCACTTGATAGGTGGTAGTCTTTTTCCTATATTCCTCCAGTTCTTCCTGCTCAGCAGATGAATAGTAGCATCTCGAGCTACTTTTTGGTCACCCTTTATAACTCCTACTCCAAAGTTGGTTGGAAATTTTAGGCATTGATGTACAATAGATGGTACTGCTTCGAACTTCTTCAAACCTACCCTTCCCATGATGATATTATAAGCTGATAGAACATTCTTATCCATCACAAAAAATAGCACTCTTTCTGTTCGACAAGAAGGCCATGTACCGATGAACATATCCAACTTGATCGTCCCAAGTGGAAAAACTTTCTCGCCAGCAAAACCGAGGAGGGGCCTGTGATAAGGCTCCAGCTGAGATAACTTTAAATTTAAGCTGTCGAAGCATGAGTAGAACATGATATCCGCCGAGCTATCGTTATCCACCAGTACTCTTGATATCATTACTTCCTTCATCCTCATTTTGATCACCAATGGATCATCACGAGGATATAACACACCTACAAGGTCGTTCTTGGAGAAATTGATGACTAGTTTTTCTTTGTTCACCTTCCTCGGGCGATCATCCTCAGCTAGATTTATTCACTGGATATATGAACAAGCTTGAGCCTCATTGAGGTATGCTTTCCTCTCTGCAGTAAGGTCTCCACCTCCTTCATCTCCACCTGTAATAACATTACAATTAAATGATCCAAAACGAATTGGAAATACCTCATGCTCTGGCTGTCTTGACCTTTTGGGGAGATCGAGATCATATTTTGGATAATCTTCATGACCTCTTTTCTTGTTTTCTTCTGTTCGACGAGGAAATCTAGACCTCTGACTTGCTCGGTCGTTGCTTTTTCCTTCATTTCTGTGATCAACATACTTGGTCAGCTTTCCTCGCCTTATGAGTACTTCAATTTCATTCTGAAGAGCTATGAAATTTTTGGTCGTGTGACCATGGTCTTTATGGAACTCACAATATTTGGCCTTATTCCTCTTGTCAGGGTCTGTCTTCATTTTCTCTGGCCAGTTTAGCTCCTTGTTGTTCTTGATCTCTTCCAAAACATGGTTTATGTCTACTTTCAAAGGAGTATAATTTTCAAATTTCTTCAACATTTCCCATGATGGATTTGGTTTTGACTGCTTGTCACCACCATTATTCTTATGCTCTTTCTTTTTATCTTTATCAACTTCCACCTTGGTTTCTTTGGTGTCCATGTTCTTCTTCGCAGTCATAGCCTCCTCGACATTCATGATTTTGGCCGCTTTTGCCATCAGTTCTGATATGGTCCTGGGTGGATCTTTGGCCAAAGTGTAGTATAATTTATTGGGCAATATCCCACTCATCAAAGCGGTAATCGATCTCTTTTCCTCTTAATCAATAACTTTGAGCTTCTCATTATTGAAACGAGTTATATAATCCCTGGTGCTCTCACCTGTTTTTTGTCTAACACTTAACAAGTGTGCTACTCGTTTAACTGGTTTAGCTCTAAAATAGAAATTTCCAATGAAGATCTCGGCCAGTTGAAAGAAAGTTGAAATCTTTCCCCGAGGAAGATTATTGTACCATATTTGAGCAGATCCGATAGGAGTTCCCGAAAATTCCCTGCATCTCATCTCATTGGGCACGGCATAAATGTCAACAACAGCTTGGTATTGTTCTATATGTAGGACATGGTCAGTTTTTCCATCATATTTAGGAGTCATAACAGGTGCTTTGAACTTCGATGGTGTGGGAAAATCCACAATTGCCTAGATAAAAGGCGTCTCTTGGAGAAAAGTTCTTTGTAGAGGATTCTTGGCCTTAACCATCTCCCCTAATTTATCCTCCAACCTTCTAATAGAGCCTTTCCATGCGTCATTTTCCTCCCCGGGCCTGTGGGTTCGAGCAATTGATCATGTTAAAGTTGCTTCCTGGGATCTATCATGACGAGAAGTTGGTCATGATTGGGCAGAACCCTCCCTTAGATCGGATGGTCGTCGAAAGTTCCTCGACACAGCCTTAGGAGGAATCCTATTCCTCCTAGGGCCCAATCGATCAAAAGGAGAAGCCCTACTTAATCTCTCCAATGCACTAGTCCTTTTTGGAGAGAGGGTGATGTGTTGTTCAATATCTGTGGCTCGTACTGACGAAGTTCGACCCGATTGATAAGAAAAATCATCAGATCTTTCAGTGTGATATGAATCGGTATGCCTAGTACACGAAGAAAGTAAACGGGTGTTTCTTTGAACGCTTCGCTGTCCTGAATGGGTCGACATTCCACCCTGGATAGTTTGCATGAGTTGTCGCATAGTTTCTTGCATGACTGTTTGGCCTTGGGCTGGATTAGCCATTATTCCGGCCAAATCTTGGACATTCGGAGGAGCAGATGGATTTGGGGGGTTTCCAGCATTTCGATTACTGGATTCAGGATTATCAGTCATTGGTGATGAATTATTTTGATGAAAAACGATAGTTTCAGTCGTTTCTCACAGACGGCGCCAATCTGTTGATGTAAAAAATTAGATTATCTCTAATTATTTAATCACAGATAAAAAATAAATAAGACAAAGGATTTTAAAGTGGTTCATCCTCGAAGGAATGGCCTACGTCCACTATTTTATTATTGCTGACTGTTTGGAATTCTCGATATTAGATGTTTTACCAAGAAATTCTCATTCCCCTGCTAATGAGGAGGTTACAATGTATTTATAGCCTTGAGGCTATACATGCGAGAGAATATTACATAGCTGTCCAATAGGCAAGTACATCTGTATGATAATAATCAACATTTAATGCGCATTCAATCCTCTTAATTATCCGGTTATACCTGCTTTGTACAAGGTGCAGCTCGAACCGCCAAAGCTGCTCGGACTGCCTAAATAGCTCGGTATACATGAGTTTCTCGGAGAACAGTTGTTGCTCGGAGCGCCTGAGTTGGTCAGGGAGGTTGAGTTTCTCGGAGTCAAGGTGTTGTTAAAAATGTTTGCGGGTGCTATGTAGATTGACACGTGTCTCCACATAATTGGTCCACGTTAGCAGACTAAATTTAGTATCAACAATAAGTGCTCTCTTACATTTGGAGACTTCGTTGGGGAGGTACTCTCTTAGTAATGGTGAATTAAAATATAAATCTTACTCTTGCATTTGATGATGCTAAGCATGAGTAAGAGCAAGCTATTGTTACTCCTGCTATTGAGATCCCTTAAGTAACTGCTGCTCCTTGGGAGATAAGCTTCCACGAGCTCTATTTCAGGTCCTAACCAAATGACCAGTCTCATGGTTAAGTTTATGGAGTTCCTTCAAAGACAATACGTAATGACGATGTTTGGTTCCTCAATGGATCCTAGTTCCTTTATTACACTAGCAACGCAATCAGTTTCTCCTTTAACAGGAATTCTCGTTACACCTCCAAATCCATCTGTTCCCATTATAGTCAATCTTAATCCTGCTATAACACCAATCGTTGAAGCTCTAGTTGTTATTACTTATTTACCCGTGGTCACTCTACCATAGGCTAAAAAGATAGAAACTACTGTATTACTTTCTTTAACAATTGAAAAAGGTCAATAAGGAAATGATGAAGATGCTGTCATTATCCTCACAAACATTTAATGAGGAAAAATATATTTATGATGATTTTATACTCCTTTTCATAAGGAGTTCAATGATGAACCTTATATTTAGGGTCATATTCCTCCAATCTTTGAGAAGTTTAACACTAAAGAAAGAAACCCCAAAAAACACTTGAAGATATTTTTTGAGCATCTAGGTTCTCATTGCAAAAGCTGCATTTAAGGGAGTTTTCAAAATTCCTCACTGATAAAGCTTACACATTGTATTATTACTTGGCCCCAAGGAGTGTGTCTACGTGGGAGTATATTCATGGGAGTTTTTTTCCAGAAATTCTTCTGGGCAAATGATGAGTTTACTCTAGCCCAGCTTGCTCACAAGAAGCAAAAGGACAAATAAGGAGTTGATGGATTACATATACAGATTTAAAGAAATATCTCTTGATGTATGAGAAACTTCAGCAAAGGATAAGCTCCTTCAAATTTGTCCAGAAGGTTTGCTAGTAGAATTTATTTATCACTTGATAAATAAGATAAGAGATGGGATGTTTGAGGCCTTGACGAAAGCAACCCAAAGTATTGTATTGATCATTGACCTCTCCCAGCCATGACCAATGCCATGTAGAAGTAGCCAGTCATCCAAATGGCTAGAGGAACTTAGTTTCCACGAATCAATTATGCCGATGGATGTAGAGAAGAAGGAATAAATGAGAAGAAGAAAAATAATGAGAGGAAGTTTGATTATGAGGATCCACCTCCATTTCCTTGCAGCGTTGAAGAGGCAATGAATTATTACAACACCATATTAGGTGATGGTTTGGTTTTTCTCCCCATAAATTCTCTAAATTTTGCTTTGGGGGTTGACATTCAAGCTGATATAACCTATGGTCAAATCCATTAACGCATCAATCATCCCACGATTTCATGTTTTACCTTGAGGAGGATCATCAACAAACACTTATTGACAGGGACTCTTCAAATCCGTCAACGTAGTGTTAACAACGATCCATTTCTAGATCATGGGGCACATATGGTTATTGCATATGACGAGGAATCAAATGGTCGAACGAAAGATGAAGAGGGTTTCTAAGATGTTTATGATAACTGTTTGCAAGGAATGAATAATATAGTTTTTGCCTATGATGAACCAAGTGGCAGAGATAGTGAACAAGATTTTGAGGCAGAGGAGTGTGATGTACATCCAAACCTAGAGTATCAAGCTATGTCGAAATCATTAAAATTTTTGTGATTGGATTAGGTTGGGATGCCACCAGGGAGGAGGTTAAAAATTACTCAGTCTATTTTGGACATCACCAAGAAAAATGTTATTTCATCATTAAGGTAGAAGGGACCCAATGCTAAGTTTATAAGTAAGTTTATGTCTGAGATCACTTTCTCTGATGCAGATAGATTAATAAATTTCTCTTATTATATACCTTTGTACGTAGTAATAAGCATAAATGGAACATGGTTCTATAGAGCTTTGTTAGATGGATGTTCTTTGGTGAACATCATGCCTATTAGCTTATTTTACACAACTAATATCTCAGAGATAAGGTTGGTTGTAACACCACTTTTAATCTCAGGTTATGAAAACCAAACATTCAAGTCCATTATCTATGTGAATGTTGGAATAACCATGGGCAATCTCACATCACATATCAAGTTCCATGGGATTGAGTCAACCACTTCATACCATTTACTTATTAGAAGAGTTTGGATGCACAATCATGGTTTGGTTCGCTCAACATTCCATCAATGTGAAAAATCCAATATCAAAGGAACAGAGATTGTGATATGATCTACCGAAAAACCTTTTGCAAAAGAGAAATAAAACTTGGTGGATGCTTCCTTTTACGGTGAGTTAAATGAAAAAGAACGTGTCCTCCCAAGGTGTATCGAAGGGGTGCGAGTACCCTCTATCAAAGATAGCTTAGGACGCATGAGGGATCAGAGGGAAGAGTCTGGGGAATATTTATAAGTTGAAACAAGAAGGAAGGTTATTCCTAAAGTTCATTATATTTCCCAACATCTTAGGGATAGAATTAAGCCAAGGATATGCCCGATGGAGTAGAAGGTTAAATGACAGAGTGCATTGAGTAGGGCCAACAGACTAGCGATAGAGATCTAGGGAATTTTACGAAAAAAAAAGTGCCAGCAACTCCTGCATGACAATGCAAGAAGGTGGTGCTCAATGATGGAAGTGTGATGTTTTGCCTTTGAATGTGTGAGGGGTCAGCTGAAGACCTTAAAGAAGCTGACTCGGCGTATGATCATTTTTTGATTTATAATCAAGGATAATGTCTTGTGAGTGATAATTCAAACATTTAAGAGTATGTGTAACAGGTTGAAAATGAGCCCGAATGCATGCAAGATCATCCAAAACTAAAAGTTCATGAACTAAAGAAGGTGGATTTAGCTGAGGATGGCAATAAAAACCAAGGCTAATATTAATTTTGAAAGACCTAGAATACATAAAGATACTGGAGCTAATCAAGCTTATTTATAATTCAAAGACGTCTTTATATGAAAGTACCCTAAGATGCTTGGGTTGGATCAAGAGGTGAGTTATCATAAGTTGAATATCCAACCTTTAGCAATACCGATCAAACAATCAAATAGAACATACAAACTTCCACTGGACCTCAAAATCAAGGCTGAGGTGGAACGATTGTTGGCATCTAGATTTATTAATCCAATCTAACATCTAATTTGGCTTTTCAGCATTGTGCAATTGGGAAGAAAGATAGAACATAAATTCTCATTTGTGTTGACTTTAGAGATCTTAATAGAGCTTACCCAAAATTAAGTTCCCTCTACCTTCAATTGATAGTTTGATCAATTCAACTGTTGGTCATGGGATGTATAGCTTTATGGATAGCCTTGTGGGTTGCAACCAAATTAAGATGGACCCAGATAATGTGGAAAAGACATGTTTCAGGACTCCTTTAGGCAATTTAATGTACAATGTACTGCCTTTAGGTCTGAAAAATGTAGGTCAACTTACTAGAGGACAGTGATGGATATTTTTCATGGCCTTTTCCATAACATGGTGGAATTTTATGTGGATGACGTAGTCATCAAATCAAATAAGTAGGACTCTTATCTAACTGACTTGAGAAGAGTTTTAAACAAATGCAAAAAGTACAATCTGAAGATGAACCCACTCAAGTGTGATTTTGGCGTAACTAGTGGGAAGTTCTTGGGTTTTGTGGTTGATCGACAAGGATTACAGATGGACCAAAGAAAATAAAAAGCCATTCTTAATATGCCTTTTCCAAAGACATAAAAGAGCTGAAGAGTTTCCTAGAAAAGATTTCTTACTTGAGGAGATTTGTGCCAGGTTTGTTTCAGATAACCCACCTACTGATGGAGTTGTTATGAAAAAACATGAAGTTCAAATGGGGGGAACCACACAAAGAAGCTTTTGATTATCTTAAGATATTGAGCCTCTCTCCTCAAATGATGATTCCACCTAAAGAGGGAGCGCCTTTGCTTCTTTATCTAACCTCCACTATAAGGTCTATCAGTGCTTTGTTAGCACAGGATGCCGATGGACAAGAAAAACCTATCTACTACTTGAGTAGGATTATTTATGGTCCTGAGGCAATATATACATGTGTGGAGAGACATTGTTTAGCCTAGTATTTTTGGCTAAAAAACTTAGGCATTATATGCCATATTTTACAATCAACATAGTGACAAGATGTGACCTAATTAAGTTTTTGTTTGCATGAACTATTATAATTGGATGAACAACAAGGTGGTTCCTCATTCTTTCAGAATATGATTTGAAGTGCGTGTTCCTTGCATAATCAAAAGATAAGTCTTTTTAGATTTATTGGCTATTTTTCCTTTAGTTTTGTTCGAACCACTATGAAGATATAACTCGTGATGACTTACAAGCCAACATTTATGAGGAAAACTTAGAGAAATGGTCCATGGAGTTTGATGGTTCATCGGATAAAGGCAAAGGAAGAGATGGAGTAATTTTATCTAGAGGAAATGAGGAGATATATTTATCCTTTAATTTAGATTTTCTTTGTTTAAATAATAAAGCATAATATGAAGCCTTAATTTTAGGGTTGCTTTAGGCCTTTCAAAGAGGCATTTATTCACTTTGCATCAAAGGAGATTCCAACTCGCTGGTCAAACAAGTGAATGATAAATATTCATTGAAGCACCTCTACCTAGCTACTTATCAAACAATCATACAAATCTTGATCGATCATTTTTATGAAGTCAAAGTAGAGATATATCCAAGAACGATGAACTGACATGCTGATGCCTATGCCACGATTGCGCAAAAGATAACCATGCAAGGTGAGTCAACAACTATGGTGATCCATCATAGGACTTCTCCATCTTCTGTACTCCAGTTATTTCTCATAGATGAAGCCTCAGATTGGAGAAGGGAAATAAGGAAGGAGATGGAAATAAGAGATGGTTCAATGAAGCTCACCGAAATAGCACAATTCTTCCTTCTCTAAGGAAGCCTATATTATAAAAATTCTGGAGGTTGGTTAGCCAAATGGCTGGGCCCCGAAGAAGCTCAAATACGTTTAAAGGAAATGATGAGAAACATTATAATACCACTGATATTACTCTCTATAGAAGAATACAAAGAAAGGGGTATGTTTGGCCTACGATGAAGAAAAATGCAATAGAAGAGCAACAAAATTGTGCTAAATGTCAAATCTTCTTTCAATAAGCCGAGTGCAATTTTCTAGAAGATCAAACGGACTGAAGTCAACCTTACATTGATTTTATTAAAGATGGAGTTATTCTAACAGAAAAAAAGATGCCATAGAACTTAGAAGAATTTAACAAATTGGGTAGGGCCATATGTTGGTAGAGAAGAACATAACCTAGGTTATTGTCTGATTTAAAAAATGAAAGATTATAGGCCTTTCAAAGTTAACAACTAGTGGTTGAAAATTTATCATGTTTGAGAAAAAAATTTGTAATTTTCATTTTTTACTTAGTACTTAAAGAAATATGAAGAAGCACATCAGTTTGTAATATATGTGAACTAACTGTTGAAGCAAGGAATGTGTACACATGAAATTGAAGAACAAATACTTTCTTTGTATCCTAATTTGGGATAACTACAATTCAAAAAATGGATTATTTTCCTGAAAGACAAAGTAATGAATTCATCCTAGCAAAAATCCTAAGATGGAAGTAGTGACCTTTCGTTGATGCTCAGATATGGCATTAATATTCACTTTAGCTTATGACTTTCGTTTAAAGACAATTTCACTCTTTCTTTTGGCATTAGTCAAAGCCACCTCTCCTGCAGCTACTCTCTCATCACACTTCTCAAGCTGAGGGATAAGTTATCTTAGTTTTCTTTTTTCAATTTTTAGATCCTCCAAAACTTTGAGATAACTAAAATGACAGGATACTAGCTGAGGATCTTTTAGATCCCTAAGCTTATTGATAAGTCAAGAAAATCATATATATCTTTCCCAAAAGCTTTGGGGTTTACTATGAAGCGATTTAGCACAGACTTGTGTAAGAGATATGGTAAAATATACTCAATCACATCTATAATGACATTAGTCCCTTAGAGATGATAGGTTATTACCAAGTTAAGAAGTCTCACTCAGTCGGTAGTAAAGATCTGTGTGTGAGAAGTTAGCAGTTAATCAAGTACATAATAAAATGATCATTGAATGATAGTGCTATTCTCAAGCACCTGCCGATAATACTGGGCTAGCGACACGCTTAGCAAAGAAGGCTCACATCCAGACTCACTTTCCCCAGTTTACACGTTGGTTATAAAACCCTGGTCATCATGAGATAACGAGTGAGAATAACCTAGAGCATCTAGATCCATCCCAATGGAAGGCATAACGAGAGGAGGTGCCTCGAGAGGGTTGATTTTTATAATAGGCTACAAGGACATATGAAACATAAGGGTTAGCCAAAACCATAACATAATTGGTGCTGAGCCACTACGCAGGTGTATCTAAATTATAAGAAAAAATCTTAGTAGTAAGCTACTAAGTTTACTTACAAAGTGTAATTTTTTTTTCAAAAAATATTAGTACTAAGCTACTAAGTTGAGTTACAAAGTGTACACTGTTTTAGAGAAACCTTAGTATTAAGATACTATGTTAACTTGCAAAGTGTAAATTTTGACAAAAAACCATAGTAGTAAGCTATTAAGTTGACTTACAAAGTGCAAATTATTTTAGAGAAACCTTAGTAGTAAGCTTTTAAGTTGACTTACAAAGCTTAAATTTTGAAAAAAAAACCTTAGTAGTAAGCTACTAAGTGGGCTTACAAATTGTACATTATTTTTAGAAAAACCTTTGTATTGACCTACTAAGTTGACTTAAAACGTGTAAATCTTGAGAGAAACCTTATCAATAATTGAGCTAAGTCATGAAGAGGTTTATAACTAGTTACCTCATAAATATAAGGAGGAATAACCATATCCCCCGAAGCTTGAACTAGTGCATTACCAGAAGAAGCGTGAGGTTTGATTATTGCATCGAGGCGAAATAAAAATGGCTCAACCTCAACTAAGGGAGCTGGATGGTCTCTCTTCAATCTTGGCAGGCTGAAACACCATAAACCGAATGAGCTCATAAATTTTTTTCTTAAAAACATATAGAGAATTTTTTTTCTTTCTAAAAAGGCAATTACCTCAATAGTGGTATCATGGACAAGAGGAAGCTTATCCTAAGGAAGCACAACTGTGGCTACTAGACTCACCTAAATTTACAAAATTGAGTTAAGTTTATATAATGTAACATACTTAGATGACGTAATAACAACAACAACAACAAAGATCTTTTCCAAACCTACCTCAACTGAACCAATTGGAGGGACCATAGTTACGGGAAACTCCGCCATAGTTAAAGGAGTTGAAGGAATGGAAGACTCAGCATTCGTACATGGAATTACAATGGGATCTATGTTCAAAGATTTTTTGAGTAGCAACAATAACATGCTCATAAGGAGATCCTATAGAGTATGTAAGCATAGTCATTGGGGAACACGACAGTGGAGAAGGAGTTGGAGTTATTATCACATGTGCTTGTATTATTTTCTTCCTTAAATGTTTATTTCATTGAGGAGGCACATCAATTGGAGGAACTTCCTCCGTTGGAACTTCGAGAGCAACTTATCTTTGATGAACTTGAGAAATAGTGAAATCATCAGCAGGGTGACATCTTTCCAAAATATCTAAAGCATTATCTTGACTAATAGGAATTGTATTCATTCTAGATAGAACATCAACTACAATTAAATGCACCTTTTCAACAAGATCTATTTTTTAGGGTGTAATAGACTCTAGGGGTATTCCAACAACCTCAGAGGAATCATGCGGTACTTTGGATTTTTGGGAGTTATGGATTTCGAAGGACCTTAATCCATTTGCGATTTTCTTTTTTAACCAATATTTTCTTAGATTTCTTTCCCCTCTTTCCCACTTTAACAATCTCTATGATTGGGGCAAAAGGGGAAACTCAGTAGGTAGCTCAATGTTGGTAGTGCCCAGTTCAAATTTCAAAGCAGCAATAAAGTTATTCTTAAGACCAAGCTTATTAGGCCTAAAACATTCCACAATGGGAGAAATTGGCCAAGCCCATACAAAAGATTTAAATTACCTGAGCTGGAATAGCCAAAAGTGGTAAAGCCAACGCGTTGAAACATCACCTTACTTTTTAATGAAGGAACACCCATCTTGCTATTAAACTCTGTGCTCAGAGCTAGTAAATTTTGTTGTGTGAAATCAAGGTAATAGGTAGAGGAATAATCATCAATTTCTTCTATTCTGGAAAATTGAAAGAGGAACATTATTATCAAAGCTAAATTGCTTAGAACAATGATGGGGGTTGAAAGCATCACACTTTGTCTATCACTTAGTGAATGTAGGGAGGCAATTGGGTGTATGTAAAAGAACCACAAACAATAAAGGACCATCACTACAAATGCTTCGGAGTTGATTGAATGGATCATATAATCTTTATCATTAAAGAATGACTATCTCTTGGTGTGAGTTTTCTTAGTGTAAGGTTTTTTGATAAACAGATCGTGGACATCTATCAAGGGAAGAAAACCCTTCTTACTTTATTTGTGGTTATAACGTAATAATCTTAGGCTTATGACTGGGAACTTACTCATTGGGATTTCAACTAGAGGTGACTATGAACTCACCCCAAGCTGCCACGAATGTGTGTAACAAATAATTCCACCGAGAAATTAACAAGTGGAGCGGAGAGTTATTTTTGGAAAGGGTAAAATCCCCAAACCATTAAGCAACATTTGAGAGGTCAACTTTGAGAAGATCATTCTCATATTTCTTATAAATGTAAGTTATCCAAACAACGAAACCCTTAGGCGAACCACCTGGTGCTTCGAAATCAATGTTGTAGAGAAAATCTCCCCTGTCCAATCAAAACCTCAAGATACTATACGGGGGTATATTACCTCCCTCAGACTGAATCTCTAGTTCATATGCCATAAGAAAAGTAATATCAAACCCTATCAAATTCATAGAGAAGGCCTTACTTTCCTCCCAAAATTTATCTCCCTCTCGAAAGAATGAAGTACGACTATGTCAATTGAAAATAACCTCCTTCTTTGATAGCTCAGATGAAGGGGTAACGCTTGAACCCTTGCCAAAGACCTCCACAACCTTGCTTGATGATGCCATTATTATGAAAATAAGCTTATAAGTAAAATAAAGGCTATGAAAATGTTAGAAAATGGGGTCAAAATAGATTACGATCACCAAAGGGCAAAGAAAAAATGAAGTTTTTATTGCAGAAGAAGAAGGTTTGAAAGAATTACTGGAGGTAAAAAGTTAGAAGATTTTGAACAGAGGATAGAGAAAAGATTTTTTAGGGTTTTTAAACAACTAGACATATATTTTATTTTCACGGCTCATGAAAATAGGTGATCATTTGAGTTTTGGGGAAAAATGAGGGTTGCACAAATCGATGTCTCAGAGACCGTGTTGTGACTACACGTGGAAATAGGTGATGATGATGTCAGAATTAATGATCTTGACATTTAATGGGAAAATATACCAATTATTATTTTTGCACGTGTGAAGTACAGGTGGACATGAATGGATACATGTATAAAAAAGGTTATTCGATGTGAGGTCCTTCGGTAGTAGGTCCTTCGATTTGAGATTCATTGCAAAAATACCCCTAGGATCTAGGATCCATCAATCTTAACTTATAAATAAAAAATATAAGGTTTTTCATACAGAATCTTCTTGTATACACAACAACTTTCTCCACGAGGGGAAAAATTTAAGAGGGGCTTATTTACATTACTCTCTACTCTGAGATAAGTTACTTCAAGAAGGAAAAAAGTTTGATATTACATTGAATAGGTTAATCAGAACACTTGAAAGATCAAGTCTGGCAAAATTGAATAAGACTAAGGCAAAACCGAAGAAGCTCAAGATCAAGGTTATCGAAGAAATTGCTCCCGAGAATGCAAAGACCAAAATAACTGCACATGTCTAAGAACGAGGCGAAATAGCTCACCCGAGGGAGCATGTTTCGAGCAGCCACAAGCTTGGATGCTGACGCAGAAAGCATTATCTAACATAAATGAATATTCTTTTTATATATGATCCCATGCCATAAAATTTATATAATATATTGAGTTGTGCGATCAACTCACTTTATTAGAATAATACTTTTTTCTATGTTTTAAGACAACTTTCTACCACGCTTAATGGTTTTATCCCCCCATTATATGGTTGATGGTGGTTTACTAGCAATAGCATCCAAAAAGAGAAAAAATGGGTTCAAGGTCCCACAAAATGGAGACAGACTATATATAGGTTACTTTATTCCATTGAAAATACATGAATGCGAGAAGACAAAAAAAGACGATAGTGCTCAGACAAAGAGCATACACAGAGAGAAGAGAGATTTTGGAATTGGCTTCAAGAGACTTGAAGAGATTCCATGAGAGTTTTTAAAAACTGTAAACACTTAGAGTGGTGAGGTTTTATTGAGATTGAGCATTTGTAAACATTGATTTCCATTCCAAGTGAAATAAAACTCTAGCTCCTGTGGACGTAGCCTAAGTTGGGTGAACCACGTTATTTATTGAGTTCCATACCGTTGATTTCCTCTTCTAAGCATATTTTCCCCTCATCATTGAGTTTTTTTATCATCACTCTTGCAAAGAGTATTTTCATATTACCATCAATGAGTGTCACACCTCATTTTTACTACAAACACCCACATAACAAGAGAAATTACCCTTTCCTCTTATTTAATTCGGATTTGAGATCAGATTTAATACACGGTAATTCATAAATTAAATAATTGATATTTGGACTCTCATCGATTGATTATTAAATAACCGAGTTTCTATTTATTTATTTTGATATATTTTGTTATGGACTAGTGGGATGAGTTGAATGTTCCCTTTTTGGTTAAAAATGGTGGATATTATAGACCTATTGGCTCAATATAAGTCCTAAGAAACGTTTAAAGTAATTTGGAAGTGATTTTAGGCTCTTGTAGGTAAGAACCATTTAGGGCTTAAGATTAATTTCGTAAATTAAGGATTTTAATGAGTCATTTGGGGATCTCATAAGTCACATAACATAATTAGGTAAGCTCCTTGAGATGAGAGGGAAGGAACTTAAGGAGAAGAGAAGGAATTAAGGGATATTAGCATGGTTCTCTCCACCAAATCAATTGAGGCTATTTTATATAGAATTTATTATGATTGTATGTGTGTTAATATTACATCTATTCAATGAAATCAAAAACTAATTATATTGTAAATCTGATTTTAGATGATTAATTAGTTAATTTTCATAATTAATATAATCAAGATATTAATTATGTTAATTTCCCCTTATATTGTTTGATTTCCTCATGAACTTTGATTAAAATTATTAGAAGATGATTAGGATTTGTGTTCCATTGTAGCTAATTTAAAACCCCTTTATTTATGCGTAGAAGTCTATTAAAATCATAAGCTAATTGAAGAAATTGTTATATTAAAAGCTCCTGAATGAGAAATTTTGGTTTTCGTTTGGATATTGATATAAACATGGGGATTTGATCTTAGAAATAAGTTTCAATTCTTTATATGATGTGTTTTTATGATTTTAATGTTAAGTATATCTTGGGTGGGACTTTTTGAGTCATTAATGGTGGTTTGGAAAATAAATTGGGTGTTAGAGAAGATAAAACCTTAAACTAGGAATTTTCAAATATTTGTAGTGATCAATCGATCGACCCTTGATCGATTGATCGATGATCCGTGTTTTGATGCAAGTTTGGTTTATGTTTTTCTTTGTTATATTTTTGGGGGCAACGATAAGATTGATTGACCTATAAATTTCTTATGCTTGTAAAATAGATATGATTTTTAATGATTTGAGATTTTTGAAATTAATGTTTAGGTTATTTGGATAATGTGAAATTAGTTGGATTAAAGGGTTAATTTAAGTTTAGGGCTTTAGTTTGCAAACTTTGTAGTAGGATGGGTTGTTTATTTGGGATTTTGAAAGTTTAATGGATTGGGATTGTTGGTCAGGTTATTAGAGTCTTGGTGATAATCTAGTAGGCTTTTTTCCCTTTGGGAGAGATTACAATTGAGTAAAGAAACCCTAGAGTGGGGTAGTTATTATGTTCAGTTGTTTCATATAAATTAGGTGTGTATTGATGCCTAGATGAGAAGCCTTATGAAATTAAGAGAGGGCTATACGAGATAGAATATAGTTGACATGCGTATGTTTAAGGTACGGTAGACTGGGACTATCCTATATTTGGTAACCTTGGGTATTGGGTTAATATAGTATGAGTTGGATACCCGTTATTGAGGGTTATATTTGATTGGATGCTTTAAGTGCAATGCATACCATGTGAGTGCTCATGGAAAATGTACTATGGGGATTGGTGAATTTTCAAGGTCAATTCACGGGTTATATTTGATTGGATGCTTTATGTGAAATGCATACCATGTGTGATTGCTCATAGCAAACGTACTATGAGGATTGATAAGTTTGGCAAGGTCATTTTATCCCAGGGTTCAATGCCTAGGTATCTATATATCGAGATGGTTTTACGGAGAGAGTTTATTATATGGTATTGGGTATGGTAGGCTATATGTATGAGGTTTAGGCATTGAGATTTATACCTTGATCGTGATGAGGTCTTAGGTTTAGGGAGGCCTAAGATTATAATTAGTAGACGTGAGTGATCCTCGGAGGTGACATAGATATGCCTTCATTATGTGCGGGCGTGCGAGTAGCATATTTATCTGTAAACGTCGGGGGCTGTAACTATGTATGGATGTTAGACGTAGAGGTTGTCTTTATCCTACCCTATGTGATTATATTTTGTGGTACTAGAGATAGTCATACCTATTTATGTGTTATAATAGAAATGTATATGACTTATAGTAGGGATGGCTACCTACATACGTATGACTCAGATGTGTGTAGTACATATATTAGAGACGTGTATATTGTAGTTTTGGCTTGAAATAGACAAATATAGATAGTCTTGAAAAATAATCCTACTATTTTACTAAGACGTACCTTAGGTTTGAGACGTTAATACATCACGTGATTTATAATGAAAGAGACTAACCTAATATTATAATGGTAAAGATTAAAGAATGAAGAGGTAATAATTTTAATCACATGGGATACATATGGGTTCGGGGTTTAGAACTACAAATTAATTTAGGTTATTTGGTTGGGTAAGTAATAACTTAAAATCCACTAAAAGAGATGAGAGGAAGGTGTGTAGCTATAATGTGTCCTATATTCAGTTACGGTGGTTCCGATAGACTGGGTTCGTCGGAGAAACATCTATAGCGATGTTGCATTCAATACTCCTAGCTTTTAGTAGTCGAGCAAGTATAGCTCTTCCTCTTTTTTTTTTTTTACTTTTTAGTTTAGTCAACTTGTATATATGGTACTTATATTCGGAGTTGGACCTTTATATGGATACATTTTTTTCCCATTGTTGGCTTACTTATATTGGCAATGACTTGTATCAAAGTTAGATTTGTGTTTTTAAGTATTTCATCATCTTGTTATTATTTGTTTAATTTTGATTATTTCGTTATGCTGAGGATGTTATCAAATGTTTTTTCGTTACCATAATTTTTATATTAGACCTGATCAATCTATTTATGAATTTTACGGAGTGTCATAGGGGTGAACTTCGTGTCCTTAAACCCATAAAAGTTGGATTGCAAATGAGCATAAATTTTATAGTTATAATTCACACAGTTTAAATTCTTTATTTTTTATGGTCACAGTGGAGGAGTTTTATCATATTTGACGTGTGAAACTCCAAAGAAGTTTGGGATATACTCCAACTGACCCGTGAAGGAACTAGTGCTGCTATGTCTTCCAAACTCCAAAACTGCACCACTCAGTTTGAAACCATTAGTATGGAGGAGAGTGAAACCTTTGATGCGTTATATGCTAGACTGTATAATATTGTAAACTTGTCTTTTAACTTGGAAGAGAGAATACCCAAAACCCGAGTGGTCAAGAAAATCTTAAAAACCTTACTTGAAAGATTTAATTTTAAAGTGACTGTTTTTTATTCCCTAGGTACTCTAGACCCTAAGAAAATCGAAGATCTCGTGAGATCTTCAAACCTACGAAGTTGAGATGTTTATCCAAAAAGACGAAAAAAAATATAAGGGCATTGATTTGAAAGATTGGAAGGAGGAATCACTTATTTTTGATGATGAGTCTAACAATGATTTTGATGATATGGCAATGTCTGTAAAGAAGTGTAAAAAATTTCTTAAGTTTAAAAAGCAATTAAAAGATGAAAAGAAATTTGAGGGAAGCAAGTTTAACAAGGTTGTAAAATTCCCTAAAAATCATAATGATAATTGTAAGAGGGATGGTTCAAATAGATGATTTGGGTGTGAGGGTCATGGCCATAGGGCAGTTGAGTGTCCCACTAAGCTAAGAAAGAAAGGTAGGAAGATGAAGTCAAACAATCCTACCCGTAGCGATAGTGAATCCAAAGGCAAATCTAATTCCCATATTGAGCATAATAACACCGCATTCAAGACGAGTCATGAGCCTTAATGAAAAGTCTTTCGATGAAGATAATTCCGAGCATGGCGATTCCGAGGCCATAGTTTGTGATTATTAAGTGAGTGGTGCTTAAAGTTGCCTTTCGAGAGTTATATGCGAGGACGGCGAATTTGAAAAAGGCTAACTTGAAGTTATAAGTTAAGTTAAAACATTATCCTATTAGAAATAATGAATTGAAATTGATTGATAATCTTAGGACACGCGGGATGACTCTTAGGGATAAGCTCGAATTTGTTGAGGGGGAGAGTGATAACCTTCGGATTTTAATGGATATTTTGAAGAAGGACTCCCTTGGTTTTGACGAGTCTCGTCATTTTCTCGAGTCAAGGATTGTGGATTTAGAGGAGAGATTAAAAGACTTGAGTCACATCAAATTTGATTTGGATTGTAGGTTAGAAAATTTGAATAAGATGTTAGGCACCATCTGAATTAAAGATGAAAATTATGGATTGGATTCGATGATCAAAATAATTATGCTACAAAAGTCAAGACCATGCTTTTGAGAGAGTCGACCATAGCCAAGAGCGTTAGAGAAGGTCAACCCTTATCTAACATTCCTCATTGTATTTTCACGTGCGCATATTTCGGTAGAATAGGTAACCTTAGGTATTTTGGCTTTAATATTATATAAAGTCCTAGGAAGTCTAAAACTAGAGTCATTGATGTTCTTAAAACCTAAGAGCATAATGGCACATTTATGTGGGTTAGAAAATCAGATTTAGTGGTTTTAAATGTTAGACTTGTTGATTCTTGAATACTTTCACATGATAATTCTCATGTTACATCATATGGTTGATTGTGCTTGTACGTTTTCACACACTAGTTTTTGTACTTGATCTTATATGTGTTTGCTAGTTGTATGACATTTGAGTCTTATGTTTCTTGATTTCCTTTTTTATTCTTATTGTGAAAAAAATTGTCTGTGTTTCGAGTTTTGTTTTCAAGTGGTGTCATTTTTTGAAAAAAAAATGTTTAAAAACTCAAGAACATTTTTGTTTATGTGTAATTTGGTTTTACACATTTTACACGGTATAGCGGTGTGTTTGATTCCACTTCATTCCATGTATTCATGTGACTAGGACATTTGATTATGATTTTCAATACTTAATCATTTTTAATCATGAATGCATGGAGTAGTTCAACTTTAATTTTCTTAATGAATTCACTTTCCATATACCTCTGCACATATATGCACGAGCTCTTTTAAATTTTAACTTCACATATTTTATAATATAGGTGATGTGTTCTCTTAACAATATTATTATATACATATCTTTGATTGTTTTTTTTTGCATGTAAGAACCATTGCTTGTGAATTTGATGCTTTATTTGAAATATGAGTGTGCACGGGAAATGTCTACAAAGGGATAAATATTCCTTAAGTGAAAGGCCATCATTGGTAAGAGCCTAAATAAAAGAGAGGCAAAAGAAAAGATAAAATTTCTAAGGCCACTAGTTTTGCATTGATTCTTCAATATTGATATCTTCAAAAGCAAATGAGAGATAAAAATGATATTTGTAAGTTTTGAGGGTGTTAAAAGTTTAAGATCAATGGGTTTACACAATGAATACTAGTTAATTAATGTTTAACGCCATTGATTTGAGAATCATCTATCTTTTCTATGCCAGTGTACATTGTCCATTTATGAAGTCACTGTTTCCATCATTATGAGGCTAAATCTTTGTTTGATAAAGTTAATTTATTCAAGTAGAACTCCTTAAACCTATTTTGAGTGATTGGTTGATATTTCTATTGTTTCCACTTTACACCCCTTCACTCCATACCATCTTTGTTTAGACACATCGATACTATTCTAGTGTGGAAAGTTTATTGTGTTTAGTGTATTTATGGTGCTTATATCTATATATGTGCCTGTACGTAATTGGTATAATAAATGTTCATATTAATATATTTTTCTTCGGTTTTTGCATTAAAATTAGTACCATTTGTTCATTATTTGGATTATTTGTACTTTAGTTGTCACGTTGTGTTTCTCATTGCTTGTTACATTTTACACCACTGTATGATATTCTTATTTTTCCTTTATGCTTACCCATGTTCCATTTAGGTGAAAAATAGCTATATTGGGGAGAAATGATATTATTATGCTTCTTTGTATTTGTCTATTTCTGAACAAAAAGGGGGGAGAAATGGCATCCCAATTTTTATAGTCAGGATGCGATTTTTCCCTTAGGGGGAGACATCATTACTTATCCAGAGATTGTTAGAAAAGGGGGAGTGTTTATTCTTATGAAGAATTATATTATTATATATTCTCTTTGCATTTTAAGGTGTGGTTAGGTGTGAAGGTTTGCAATGATGCAACGAAGTTAACATAAGAGAAAAAATACTCAACGTGAGTCTATTAAGTGTCTGTACTTTTTCCTTTTAGGGTTGGAGATTTTATCTTTAGATGATCTTGACGGCCTAGAGGTTTTTATTTTTTGTTTTGACCTGAAATAGACAAAGGGGGAGGCTTATACGGACAAATTTCTGAATCGAGTCAATTTAGATGTTTTGGCTTATTTCGTGTATGGAAAAAACCATTAAGTCATATGTTAGAACTTGAGTGTTTTTACCTTTCAAGCCTATGGTGTGATTTATTGAAGACCTTAACGGCCAAGTTAGAGCGTTTACATCATTGTATCATGTTTTGTGCATCTTTTCATCTTCAACATTCAAGGATCTTGTAAGGTATGAATGTATATATATTCCGATCCTTTTATTTAGTAATGGTGTTGTTTAAATATTTTTATAAAATGATTTTTTGGGCATTTTTGAAAGTTTTTAAAGGAAAAAATATTTTTGGTTTAAGTTGTTCAAACAACTTTATAATGTTCGGTAGAATGAGATGCTTATGTCGTTTGACCGACATTCACATGAGGTTCAAACGAGGAAGTTTTGTATCTAAAAAAACTTCATTCGAAGCTTGCTTGAAGTCTGATCGAACAAGATATGCAGTTTCATTTGAATGACCTCTTGTTTTCTTTCGAACAAGCCTTCAAAAAAATGCAACACCTCGAAAAATGTGTTTTCTATATAAAGGAGTGTTGGCATAAGTTTTTAATGAGAGTTTTTGGCAAAATTAGTTTCCTATTCATATCAGGGAGCCTCCATGTTGATGTAAAATATTAGATTTGACCTAATTCTATAATCACAGATAAAATTAAACAAGACAAAAGATTTTTAAAGTGGTTTAGCCTTTAAAGAATGGCCTACGTCCACTGTTTGTGTTATTGCTGACTGTTTGTAGAATTCTCGATAAGGGGTTTACCAAGAAATTCCGAGTCCCCTGCTAATGAGGAGGTTACAATGTATTTATAGCCTTGAGGCTGTACATGCGAGATAATATTACATAGCTGTCCAATAGGCGTGTACATTTGTATGATAATAATCATCATTTAATGCGCATTCAATCCTCTTAATTATTCGGTTAAAACTGCTTTATACGAGGTGCAGCTCGGACCGCCTAAGTAGCTTGATACACATGAGTTGCTCGGAGTGCCTGAGTTGGTCGGGGAGGTTGTGTTTCTCGAAGTCAAGGTGTTGTCAAAAATGTTCACGGGTGTCATGTAGATTGACACGTGTCTCCACATAATTGGTCCACATCAGCAGACTAAATTTAGTATCAACCGAAGCCCCCAATGTTTCGCAGTTCGAGGTTGAGGAGAAGCGTGGAACATTCTTCTTGAAATATGGCAGGATTAAATAGTCATCCTAAATTTAGGAATATTTTTCTTGTATTTATTTCCTCTTTGAATTCATAGAATCTGTCTTCACGAATATTTTGAATTTTTCTAACCGCTTCGATTTTTGTGCCCCTTTTTCTTCTTTTAGCCGCCGGATACGCAAGCGCCCATCCTGGTAATCATTGTTCTTCTCTATTCTAGAGGTAAAGTATTTAAACGCTTTAAAAAATTTGATCGCCTTTTACTTTTTCAAATCTGCATCTCAGAACTTCTTCCCTTCTTCTCTATCTTGTGCGTTCATTTCCTCCATTGTTCGTTGTCAACTGATCCACCCTTTTCCTGTAAGATCTTCTTCCTTCTCTTTTTCTTTCTTCGTTCATCATGGTTTACCTTGTGGAGTCTCTTGATAAAGTTCGTTTTGATTTTTCTATTCCTTCATGGGTCATATTGGAGGAACTTGCTAAACCCTTCTGACTATTTTCGTTTGGCTGAGGGACATTGGTTCCCCAGTCTCTTTGTGGCTGAATGTGGCTTTTCTTTTCCTCCAAACCCCTTGTGTTTGGAATTCAGTCAATATTTTGATGTGGTTCCTGCAAAAATAGCACCAAACACTTGTAGAATAGTTAATGGAGTTCATAGGTTAAATAAGATTCATGGAACCCGCTTAGGGATTCCAAAAATTATATTTTGCTATAGATGGGTTGTTAGTGATAACACTTTTTATTTAAAAACTAGGTTTTTAAATAGGGCTTTAGTTGTCAATCTCCCAGATGCCAACAGGGACTACTTCGAACATGAGGTTGTTATGAGAAATTGGCAACATTCCCCCTTAAATGGAAATGATGTATATTAGGGTCCTAGATGCCCTCACTATGGCAATGGGATAGGTTGTTTTTATTTTATTTTATTTTTGAAATTATGTTTTCTTTGTGTTTGATAAAATGCGTCATTGACATTTTAATTTTTTATTTATTTGCAGTTGATAGCAAAAGAAAATCCCCAAAAGAAACTGATGTCAATTTGAAGCACTTGAAACTTATCTGGAGTTTGCACCAAACCGTTGCTGACGAGCACATTAGATCAGCCTCTTCCTTGATGCAGTACAAGAGCTACACTTCATCTTTTACTGCTCGTCCAGTGGTGAGTGACATATACCCATTACCATCTTCTGAAGGTTCTTCCCCTGAATCGCATATTCCCCTGAGCATCAGAATGAAGAGACGAAAAGCTCCCTCCTTCTTTGATAAGTCCGCCTCTACTGCTGGAGAGGCAAAGAAAAGTAAGCCAAATGTCCCAGAAGAAGGGACAAGAAATTTTGATGCATCCCCTCCTGCTGCTGTTAAAAAAGTTGTCGAGAAGCCCCCTGTGGCTCCGAGAAGATTATAGTTGTTTCTCCTCCAAGCGAGGTTATAGTTATATCACGGACCAAGACAACATCCTTGGTCGAGAATGTTCCTGCTCCTACGAGAAAGTTGAAGAAAATCTCCTCGGATAAATTTGTTGAATCCATCTCTCAACCTCTAACTGCTAGAAGTGGTGTTCCCACTTTTGTTGCTCCGAGCTCTGCCATGAGCTTGGTGAAGTCTTGGATTATCCCTGAGATCCAAGGTGTTGAAGACAATCTTTCTTGAGATAGGGTTACCACTTTGGCAGCTCAACACATTGCATCAGTAAGTATTACTAATCTAAACTTACATTTTTCCTTGTTATATCCTTGTACTGACTTACAATTATTTTCTTTTTTCAGTTGGTAACTTGTTTCAACACCATTCTGAAAAAAGATAAAGCTATTAAATCTTCGAGCTCCTCGTCAGGTGTGGAAGAGGCTTTTGTAGGACCGACTCAGTTCTTAAAAGACTCTCGTCAGAAATATGATGAAGATAAGGCTGCTTGGGAGAATCAACTTAAATCCATCGAGTAAGAGAGAGAGAAAGTTGTGGAGTCTTCTCAGGAGTTGGAGAGGAAGATGAAGGAATTCGAGAAGAAGAATACTGAGATTGAGGAAAATATCAAAAATGATGGAGAGCTTGAGACTAAGCTCAAAAATGCTGCAGGGGAACTTGGCAGACTCCATGAAGTTGATCGTCAGAGGCAGGAGTTAGAAAGAAAAATGAAGGCTGCCGAGGAACTTCATACTGAGAGGATTTCCTCAGAGAAGTCAAAGAGAAAAATGGACGTTAAGAAGTCCTTCAGTGCGGGCTGGGATAAGGGTTGGAACAAAGGCCTAGCTGCCATGTCCTCTCAGATGGAGTTTGCCAGCCTCAAATACTTCCGAGATGAATGGATTGCTGCTCTGCAGGAGGTAAAAGTCTCAGAGAGTTCTAAACTTTTTCAGTGCCATGTTCATGGTCCTCCTCCCTCTCCTAGAGAAGAATAAGAGGACGAAGCTGCCTCAAAAGAGTATTCGATAATGGCTGGAGATCAGGTTCCTACTATTGAACTTCGCTACGAGCAGCCCCAACCAACCAACATGTCTACCGATCAGCTTTCTCTGTCCTCCGAGTAACCTACCTCTTCGTCCAAGCCTCCCGAGGAAGTCTTAGGAAGCAAGGAGAAGGTGTAAAGTTGTTCAGACCTCTCTCTCTGCCTTTTATTTTGTTATTGAATGTAATTCTGAACCATGTACCTCTTTTTGTGATGTAATAAAATTTGAAGTTTTGGTTGTGCATCTTAAATCCCTTTTTCTTGCTCTGTCCTTTCTTATTGATTCTTTTTTTTTCTTTTTTTTTTGCTAGTTTATGACCAAGACGGAACGGTTATCATCTCATGATACATAGCTAATGAAGAAATGTAATGAGTACTTCACATCTGGTCATACAGACCTAAACGGGGCTCAAATTGTTGACATTCTTGGTCCAAATTCTTCTGAACAAGCAGTTGAAGCCTACCAGTATCTAAAATGCTTGCTCGATCGTGCAGTTGCCAATAATGTGGCATATTATGAGATGATTAAAGACCTCCAGGGTACTATCGAGGAACTTCAACAATAATACAAGAAGTCTTCTGCCCTTTTGCATCAGGGGTATGAAAAAAATATCAGCAATTCAATGCTGACAAAGGATACGATAACTTGGTCATCGCTTATGATATGAAGGAGAGGACTCTGAAGACCGAGGTTGAAGAGCATAGGCAGATCACCAAACTGTTAGAGCAGGAAAATAGTAACTTGCGAGGAGAAATATCTCAGCTGAAATCTGTAGCATCCACCTCGGGAGCCTTGGTCCCTATCAACGACGAGGGTTTCTCTTTCTTGGAGGTCGAAAATGCCAATTTGAGAGACGAATTGGAAACTTTAAAGAGGATTGGACCCTCTACCTCTCCTCGCGGACGAGCAAGAGCTTCTCGGGGATGAGCAAGGGCTGCTCGCCTTTCAATTGAAGGGCAAATAACTTAATCAGCTTTGGAGAATCTTGCCTTCCAGTTGATGGCAAATAATCAAGCATTAGCTGAGATGTCCAAGAAGATTCTCAACTTGTATGAGCAACTCTCTGCACAAAAATTTGCCTTAGAGAATAAAGAACTTTTAGTGAAGAACCTCCACGAGCAATTGGAGAGGTTGACCTACCAGTTTCATAAACAACCCAGAGAGTTCTGGTTGGCTGGTATAATGAAGCCCTCTACCATCTAGATGATCAGATCCAGAATACAAATAACGAGGGTTACAAACAAGGGTGGTTGAATGCAATGGGGGTGTTACAGTTGGAGCAGGGCCATTATCTCTGGGATTACTATGACCATGGGTTACTCAAGTTGCCTGTGCCACCTTTTAAACTGGACATGAGATGGATTCCTGCTCGGGCTATTCCACAGTGCTTAATTTCCAAGTATCCCGGCGACTACAGTCTTCACTCTAATTTTGAGATATCTCGCCTAGAGCATTTACTTGATCTTCCCTCAGTAATGAATGTCAGGATGCTTCGAGACATAAACTTCATAAACTCTCCTTATGCCTTAGATGATCCTGCTGCTGGAGTAGAACCTATTTCAAAAGAAGATGGGAAAAAGCCAATAGAATAGGATTTTTGATGTAATGGCTTTTTATGTAATATTTAATTCTTAATGTAATTTGTTCTGGTTTTAATGAAAAACTTTTTAGTTTTATTTGCAATCTTGACTGTCATTGTCTCTGAAATATTCTGTTTTATTTACTGATATGTATGTGTATAAAAAATGTCCTGTATTACTTTAAACTGTCGACTAACTGGTTTTGGTCAAAATTTATTAATTATCCTGAGTTGGTAATGATTGGTAATAAGTATTTGATGACCAATTTTTGATATATCACAAGTAAAGAAATTTTGTTTTATTCTTTATAGTGACTTATCACTTTTTACTTTTATGCCATGAACCGACTTTTGTCCTGCGATCCTGCATTATTTAACCAACTGTTCCCGACCAACTATAGTTGGTGGATTTTCAATCTCGACCAACCGTAGTTGGTGAATGATTTTGTTTACTGACCAACCGTAGCTGGTGGACCGATCGACCGTAGTTGGGGGGATTTTGTTTACCGACCAACCGTAGCTGGTGGACCGAGCAACCGTAGTTGGGAGTATTTTATTTACCGACCAGCCGTAGCAGGTGGACCGACCAACCATAATTGGGAGGATTTTGTTTACCGACCAATCGTAGCTGGTGGACTGACCAACCGTAGTTGGGAGGATTTTGTTTACCGACCAGCCATAGCTGGTGGACCGACCAACCGTAGTTGGGAGGATTTTATTTACCGACCAACCGTAGCTGGTGGACCGACCAATCGTAATTAGGAGGATTTTGTTTTGCACTTGATGCGTAGTGTGTAGCACTAATACTCCGAAAAAATTTCATCAAAAGGAGAGAATTGGATATAAATTTCAACACTTTATTCATACTAGAGAATACTGCATTACATAGGGGTTGAAGATGAAGATAAACGTTCACATCAAACATATAAGAGACAAAGGTTTTTAAAGTGGTTCGGCTATGAATAAAGCCTACGTCCACTGTTATTTTATTCCCAGGGGTTTATAATAGCACAATATGGTGTAGAGAGAGAAATGATGTGTATCTTGTGTATGGTGTTTCTTAGTTATCTCTCCCCCTTTTGGCTAAGAGAATACATGTATTTATAGTGATGGGAGATAAAGAGATACAATGTCTTTATACATTCAGACATTTATGTCTACATACAATGAATCAAATTGTTGGCCTTCTATGATGGTTGGTCTTCCTTGAATTGCTTGGTATGCTATGTGTTGTCATCTATTAATACACTAGAAATGTACATTAAGGCTCATTAAATGCGTTGTCATCTGCATTTAATGCACATTAAATGCATAGTTATCCTTTGATCTTCCTAGTTGGTATGCCGACCAACTCTCCTCGGGTGCCGACTATCTCTCCTTGAGTGCCAACCAACTCTCCTCGGGTGTCGATCAACTCTCCTCGGGTGCCGAATATTGCCACGTAGAATGACATGTGCCCTTTTTTGATTGGTCCTCATAGATGGAGATTTTTTGCGTCAACAGAAGCCCCCAATGCTCCATGCTCGATGGTTTACTGAAAGGATGGAGTATTTATTCGGCAGTGTTGCTCGGTGCTCGTGAAATTCTTGAACTACCTTCTTGATTTGTTCAACATAAAGTGCACTATCTCCTGGATGACATATGATGAAGGCTGATCGATTGTTGCTAATATCTCTTTTTTGGAACTCCGTTCGTCAAGTGAACGTGTGCTATGTATCACCCCTGGGAATTTGGATGCAGCCATGCCATAGTATGCAGCTTGTAGCTTGTCATAATCTTCAAGTATGTTGATTGGTTTGCTAGCCGACCAACTGCCTCCTGTGCCGAGCAACTGAGTGCTAACTTCACGTGCTTGATTTTTCTATTTTATGCTCCTCTAAATACTTTGTTGAGTAACATTCTAGCTTTTGAACCCAATTCTTCAATGTACCAAGCTAGTGGTGGACTTTGAAACATTTTCATACAACTTCTTCTTCATTATTGGTCGGGACAGTCGTAGTAAAGATCTCAGTGCTGTAGATGCTGAATTTGACTCCTAAACTTCAATAGCATGTGCATAATAGCTCCTGAATATGCCTCCTGAACTTCTGAATACACCTCCTGAACTTCTGGCTTTTATTATTTAACTCAGTTAAAGTGTTTAAGAAGAATATATGTTGACATTTCAATTATGAATTTCTACATTTCTTCCTACATTTGACTCTTGTCGGCTTTTGAAGAATCTGTTTGAATTCCAAATTGGGAATTTCTACATGTGTTCTTTAGCTCAGTACGAGTGTTTGAGGAATAGATGTTTGAATCCATAATTAGAAAGGCCTACATGTATCTCTTCTCTTAACTCGATTAAGTTAAGTATGAAGCTCTATGCCCAGGATTGGGGCATGTATGAAATGAATCTGACGATGCCGACTGAATAATTGTTGATCGGACAAGTTTAAAAGCTAATTGGTTAACTGTTGAAGTTGTTAAGGGAATTATTGTTTACAGTCTTGCTGCTATGTAGTGTGCAGTCTAATTGCATTGTTCTTGTTCGGTATTGACCTTTTAAGGTCTTTATGTGCTGTTGATGAGCAACCAACAATTGTACTGGGCAGATAATTTGCCTGAGCACCTATTGAGACTAGATCAAATAATTGTTGTCATGAGAATAATTATTTAGCCAAACAATATGTGATGGTGTATCAGCATAAGGCAATAAAAATTTCAAAATATGAAATAGTATGTTTTGTGCCAAGTGTGTGTGAGATGGACAAATTTCCATAAATAAGACGTAGAGTTTTTTGTAAAGTTATTTAATCTCCAACAACTAATCAGGTATAAGTTGATGTTTGAAAATTATTTATCACTTGGTTTTAAAAATATTTCTTGGGTGATCACAAGTTTTTAAAAAAAACTTAAGCCCCCCGTTTACCACCAAGCAGAACTCGTGTTTAAAGAAATATCTGGGGTGCTCCGTATTTTTTAATATCCCAAGATTCTACTATTGTCGAGCAACTGCATGGGTGTTGCCAACCAAAATTTGGGGATGTCTCAGGTTATAGAATATATGGTGTCGACCAAGAAGCAAATGGTCCCCGACCAGTAGAGCGATTTCCCCGATCAACAAAAATGGTGCATTAATATTGCCGACCAGCTGTTGGATGGTCACCGAACAACATTAGATGTTGTCGACCAAGAAGTGGATGGTTGGATAGTTTCAATTGATTCCACTGAGCTACAATACGGGTCTCCGACCAACAATACGATACCTCATAGTTGGATAAAATTATTTCAACGTTGATGATGGATCTTCACATCTTATCTCTGACAAATAAAAGTGGCCTGGTTAAGCTTCCCTTTAATAAAAGATGGCCCAAGATTATGCCGACCAACAATATGGATGGTTGACCAGAATATCTCGAATCCAAATTTATATCAAAACCAATCAATGAGATTTTATTAACCTGAATGGCATGCGAACCAAATTAAGTATATTGCTCATAAAAATGAATGAAAAGAGACTCAAACTTGAAGAGAGAGAAAATAGATCTTGGTCAAGATTTCCATGAGGAAACTTTTTATTGTCTTTAACCTTTCCCATTCTGATTAAAAATGTGATGGGAATTTGAATAGACATCAAAGATCTTACAAAATTTATAATGAAAATTATCAAATCATACCATCGTCCTATATATTGGTATATGTAATCATTTAAAACATTTATTCCATGATATAAAATTGAAACTTGAGAATCAAGCAAAAAGTTATGATTTATGAAATCCACTATTTTTCAGATTTCTAAATAAGAATTAATCTAACAGTTGTGATTTTAAAATCATGATATGCAATATTTTGCAGATAAAAAGTGGACAATTAATTTATGTAAATAAAAATAAAAATCATGATTGAATCAAAAGATGCATGTATAATATATAATTGATTATACATAGAGAAAATAAAAAACTTATCTTTTGATGGAGAACAATGCATGTAACACGTTTCCACAGACGGAACCAATCTGTTAAAGACAGAAAATGGCCACTGCCATTTTAGTGGCGTCAACAGCAGATAAATGATGAGGATGAGATTGAAGATGAAGATAAACATTCACATCAAACATATAAGAGACAAAGGTTTTTAAAGTGGTTCGGCTATGAATAAAGCCTACGTACACTGTTATTTTATTCCCAGGAGTTTACAATAGCATAATATGGTGTAGAGAGAGAAAGGATGTGTATCTTGTGTATGGTGTTTCTTAGTTGTCTCTCCCCCCTTTTGGCTAAGGGAATACATGTATTTATAGTGATGGGAGATAAAGAGATACAATGTCTTTATACATTCAGACATTTATGTCTACATACAATGAATCAAATTGTTGGCCTTCTATGATGGTTGGTCTTCCTTGAATTGCTTGGTATGCTATGTGTTGTCATCTATTAATACAGTAGAAATGTACATTAAGGCTCATTAAATGCCTGTCATCTGCATTTAATGAACATTAAATGCATAGTTATCCTTTAATCTTCCTGGTTGGTATGCCGACCAACTCTCCTCGGGTTCCGACTATCTCTCCTCAGGTGTCGACCAACTCTCCTCGGGTGTTGATCAACTCTCCTTGGGTGCCGAATATTGCCACGTAGAATGACATGTGTCCTTTTCTGATTGGTCCTCGTAGATGGAGAATTTTTGCGTCAACAGTCCAAAACCATTATTTCACCCAAATCGTTTAAGATCCAAGTTTCATCGTCAGATATGATTTGAGATCTTATTTTGTGCACAAAAGTTTAGTTTCTCTTCATCTTTTTAAGAACCTGTTTTGTGCAATAGATTTTGTGTTTGGTTTGTTTACATGCGATGGACTCCATATTGTGTGATGGTTGCCGACCTTGGATAAGTGGATACTGAGGCGTGTGTGGAATCACGCGTTGTGGTAATTTTATGGGTAGAGTCCTGTGTGTGACTATAGTGAAGGTTAAATGAACGAAGAGCGTCAATGTTTGAGAGGGCATCGAGTCTCTTATATAAGCCTTCTGTCGTGTCCTTTTGGAATTTGGTGCATAGTGAATTTGCGTGGCTGGGTTTTTCGAATTTTTTTTCGTTATTGGTTTTCCTCATACATCGGGCGTTGTGTATGATTAAATTATTTTATCTTGCTATACTCACCTAGATTCATGCTTTAGGTTAAGATAAAATTCGTTAATCGTTTTACGACAATAATCGATTAATTGGTGCTTAGTTTAAATCGGTTAATTTGTTTGGTTTAATTTAAATTGAAAATTTTAAAAATAATGATTTGTTTGTTTTTAACCAGTCCATATAGAACCCTTTAGTGTTAATTTCACTTTTAAATGATCTTGGACTACGATACCCTCTTGATATACTTGTAAAATTTGTTTTCACTAATCCATCTTGATCAATGAATTATTTTTATAATCCATTGGAGTATCAAAACAAGTTAATTTTAAGAATCAAGGAATTGATTAGACGTTGGTTAAAATCAATTTGCGACAAATTATTTTGACCAAGAGCGTATCAGAAGATCAATGTGGGGAATCACATTATTTACCATAATCAACTTTGAAAATAAGACCTCATTATATTTGAGTCATTGTTTAGATAATTTAATTGTAGTGAAGTTACAATTATTTAGTGAAATTAATTAGGATTAAATAAATAGAGCAAATAAATTATAGGGTTGTAATTTAGGATTTTCGAGTATTTATATGGAAGCTAATTTTATTATTTGTCTTGGGTCTGTAGTATAGTCCATATGCCCCAGTAGTTAGGCCTAGACTCTCTAGAAGCCCGGTTTATCCCAATCCAACAACTTATACAAATGTATATTAGTCTAAGTTAGAGTTTTAAGTTGGATATTCATAATTAAGGAGTAGAGAGGGGGATAAAACATACTATTCACATTTTTTTGAAGAGGCCAAGAGAGAGAGGTCCACATTTCACTCAAAAGTGAGAGTTTTCATCTCAAAAGGTGCCGACACATCTACCTAGTTTTGGGAGGATCATACACTAGAAGATCCAAGAATTTTTGTGGACACAAACATGATTTTGCAGGATCAAAAGAAGGCAACCATTCAGCACTAACAAATACATTTCTCCATATTGGATTGTAATCGGATCCACAAAGGTATTGTATTCATAACCCTAGGTTTGGGTTTCAAACCTAGTTTTTATTTTTACTCTTCCTATTACATAATCATTTGAAGACTCATGGGTTAAAATTTTTTATTCCGTGTATACCGATCCCCATCAATTGTTATCGAATCGCATGTTGTAAAATTTTCATGTTTTATAAAGACCCATGTTGTCCACGTTCAAACCCTAGGTTACATGCTAAAAATATTTCCAAAATGTTTTTATTTATTCACTATCATGGTTTTGTATGATGCATTTGATTATATTATTTCCATTATGGTCACATGATTGTATGCTGAGTGAATAAATCCTACCGTGGCTTATCCATTGTTATTTTTTGTTCTTGATTCAATTTGGTTGTAACAATTAGGGTTTTATAATTTTTTTTAATAATGTATTGGAGGACATTATGTGGGGATGTAATTTATATATTCCTATCATGTATTGGGTTTTTATACGGAGGATTTAGAGGGGGTCTATTAAAGTCTGGAGACCATTTTTGGAGGTTTTGAGAAGTTTGTAGAAGCTACATGAGAAGAACAAAGAAGAAATAACAAGAAATGAGAAAGAGGCACTAGGTAGGAAGAACCAACTGCTATAGTAGCTGTCTTGGCCCATTTTAGTAGGATAATGGCTGCTATAGTGGCCAGACAACACCGCTATAGCTATGGTAAGATGGAAGGTAGACGAGGATTTTTTTTTCTCCTAGGACTTCTTTAGTGTTTTTCTTTTACTGGGTCTCTTCTTTAGCTTTTTCCTCCAACGATAAGTCTCTTTACATGAGTGTCCCCGTTGTTCAAGGACTTTATTCCAAGAAGGGTTTTGACCATGATTAAAAGGGATAATTTTGTCATTCCATTCATTTTCGCAATTATGTATTATTTTCATGTCTCTTTATTATATTTTGTTTCATGATTTTGTGTACTAATTAATTGGATAATTAAGGAGACCCGATTTTGTGGACAACATAGTTTTTTGTTTAAAGATTGGCCTAAATAATTTTTTTCTTAGAAAATTCATTTTATTTATTATTTTTAAATCGAATTTGACCAGGTAATTAATTTTAAGGTGTAAATTAAATTGAGATATCAGGGCTTTAATTTTAATTTAAAAATATTTTTATTTTTGGCAAATTAAAATAGTTAGATTGAAAAATTTAATTTGCATAAGTAAATTGGAAATTTACCAAGGATTCAATTAAATTTTTATAATTAAATAAATTGTTTTTCAAAAACCCTGAAGTTTTAAATATTAAGTGGGAGAGGGATTTCAACATAAACGCCGATGTCTCCATCAGTATTTTGAAATTGTGATGTGATTAATTCCTCGTGTCAACTTGATTCCCCCCCCCCCCCCATGGGATGGTTTTGATCAAGGTATCATAAAAAATTTAAAATTCTTAAGTGATGGTTCATTAAAATTGAATGTGAGTAAGTTCAGTTTTCCCATCGAGGAAGTTTTACACAAGCGGGTTTAATTTCCTTGAATGAATTGATGGTATGCACTTAAACACAACTAATGATATTCTCCCCATCGGAGTCACTGTTATTAGGTATGGGACTAAAACATGCCAACTATTCAATTGTGTTGGATCGAAGTTACCGAGCTATCTGGATTACATAATTTAAAGATGAAAGTCTGTCTAGTTCAAGGTTAAGTGATTTAAGCTCCCATTGAGAAATCTCACGTCAATAGGGAACTACGGTGTTTAATAGGGTTTTATTTTTATTTGGTGGTATAGGGATGTCAAATTAAAATTTAATCAAAGTTAATACTTACATGTATGTTTTGAAATGAATTCCGCATTCAAAATTTATGATTCTTAAATTTCAAAACGAACTCTTCATTCAACCCACCTGCTTCAATATTGAAGGACAACAAACTCACTGGCATAAACTATATAGATTAGAAAAGAAACCTAGACATTGTCTTGACTGTTGAGGACTATAAGTTTGTTTGGATTGAAATCTACCTTGCCATGCCTGACGAGGAAGCACCAGAACGGGATGTTTAATCTTATCATAGGTTGTAAGAGGTTAATCAAATGGCTCATTTCTACGTATTGTCCTCCAAGTCCAATGTGTTGGAACATTAACATCATCACATGTCAAGCATTTACGACATAGTTTTGAACCTCAAGGACGTGGTTGAGGATCAGAATCATGCCGCAAGGCTATTTAACAATAAGATGCTGGATGGTACTCATGTACGTAAGCATGTTCTTAAAATAATGTTCATCTTGGGACAACTGAAGGTTATTGAATATGAAATCAATGGAGAAGCCTAGGTTAATTTTATTCTCCTGTAACTATTAGATTCTTTTAAAGCAGTTTCACCTAAACTATTTTATGAACCAACTTGATTGCTCTCTGGCACAGTTTCTTAAAGAACTCAAAGCTGTGAAGAACATCAGTAAGCATAAGGATATGGTTCAGGTTGGTAAGAAAGGCCCATCTTATTTTGTCCTGCAAGGTAAGAAGAAGAAGGGAAAGTCTCAGGCACAACCTCTTATTGCTAAAATTGCTTTTAAGCCTCACATTATGGGTTAAGGGCCAAAAGGAAATTGTTGTATCTGCAAATGGTCTGGACATTGGAAGAAGCAGTCCCTGCTCTTCTTAGCAAGGAAAATGAAAATAGTAATTTCTCTTTAGTCATTGAGAAATCCATTGCGACACAATCTACCAGTACCCGATGCGTAGATTCAGGAGGCACTAATCAAGTTTGGAATTATTTACAAGGGTTTTAGGTAACTAAGGAGCTCAGTGATGGATACATATTTCTATTCATGGGCGATCACATCAAGGAAATAATAAGAAATTTAGTTTTAAATTTTGGTGAAGACAATTAGTTAATATTAGCAGATTGTTTTTATGGTCAAATGATTATAAAAAAATTGATTTCTATTTCTAATCTAGTTTTGAATGAATATATGGTTTATTTTAATGATTTTTTAATAAAAAAATGGCAAATGTCTTAATTGTTCCAGCACATTAGAAAATTATGTTTATATTATAAGAAGTTTCTCACCACTATTGCTTAATACTAAATTGAATAACTTAAATGGAAATAACCTAAATATAAAAGGACCTTCTAAGTTTAACCAAACATATACTCAGCACTTACACTTTGGTCATATTAATGTAAAAGGAGTTTAATGTACGGTTTTAAGTTGACAATTGAGTTCATTAGAAGTTAAGGAAATTCTTTTCTGTGAATCCTACTTAGTTCATGTCTAAGTGCTATAGAGCCAAAGATGTGTTGGAGCTGGTTCATTCTAATTTGTGTGGCCCAATGACTATCCTGGAAAGGGGAGGGTAAGAGTACTTCATCACTTTTATTGACGATTACTCGAGGTTTGGGTATGTTTACCTTATTCATCACAAGTCTGAAGCCTTTGAGAAGTTCAAAGTGTATAAGGATGAGGTGGAGCATAGGCATGGTAAACAAATCAAAACTTTACGATTTGATCATGAAGGAGAGTACCTATTGGGATATTTTAGGAATCACTTATTAGAGATTTAGAGTAGATCTCAATTGTTTGGACTGGGCACCATACAAAAAAATAGTGTAGCATAAAGAAGGAATACGACTCTTTTGGACATGGTTTGATCAATGATGAGTTATTCGAATTTGCCTGATTATTTTTAGGGTATGCACTAGAGATAACTACTTATTTACTTAACTTAATTCCTTTTGAATCGATCTAAAAAACTCTCACAGAACTATGGAATGGGTGCAAACTTAGTTTAGGGCATGTTCGAATTTAGAGTTTCCCGATACACGTGTTAAGGAAGGAACCCGAGAAGTTAAAATTGGGGAGATAACTATGTCTCTTTGTAGGTTACATGAAAGGAACTAAAAGTGATTTATTTTATAATACTAAGGACCAAGGGGTATTAGTTAGAACCAATGCTCGGTATTTAATGGAAGATTATATGATAAACCATAGGACTAATAACAAGATTGTTTTGCAAGAGATAAGAGGTAAACACCAAGTAATCTTAATTTCTCGTACATGATGAGATATAACTTGATATCAATAGTACACTACCTAGCGGGAGTGTTAGTATTACCGATAATCAGGATACACATGTCACTTGTTTTGGACCATAAGTGGAGCGACGTCATAGTGGGAGAGTTAGGCATCTTTTTTACAGGTTACTATATTTGGGTGAACACTTCAGTGAGATCTTGGGGGAACATACACCGAATCTGAAAACCATGACGAGGCACTCCAAGATAGGAACTCTGAGCTTTGGCTAAAGTTTATTTATACCTAGGTGGATTTTATGCATTTGAATAAATTTTGGGAACTCATAGACTTGATGAATGGGATAAAACTCCTCAGTTGCAAGTGGATCTACAAGAAGAAGAGAGGGGTGGACAGGAAGATGGAAACCTTCAAGTCAAGGATTATTACAAAAGGGTTTTCTCAGAAAGAGGGGATCCACTATAAGGAATCCTTATCACCGATAGCCATGATGAAGTCTATCCAGATTCTCTTATATAATGCATCTCATCTCGATCTCGAGATTTGGAAAATGACGTTAAGAATGCATTCTTGAATGTTTGTCTTTACGAGTACATCTATATGTTACAACCTGAGGGGTTCATAGCAAATGTCTAAAAAAGCAAGATGTGCCAAATTAAGAGATTCATTTATGGACTTAAGCAAGTGTCGAGGTATTGGAATATCTACTTTGATCAAGAAATCAAATCAATTGGTTTTGATCAATGTTTAGATGAAACTTATGTGTATAAGATGCATAATGGAAACATGATGGTATTTTTAGTAGTTTACCTGGATGATATTATCTTAATTGGAAATGGTGTGGATGTATTATCTAGTATAAGAGTGTGGTTATCTATTCAGTTTGATATGAAGGACTTAAGAGAATCCAATCAGATTTTTGGGATCAAGCTTATGCGTAATTAGAAAACATGATGTTGGGCTTATCCCAAGCCATTTATATTGACGATGTTCTCACAAGGCTTATCATACAGGATTTCAAGAAAAGTTTTATCCCATTTAGACATGGGATTTCGTTATCTAGGGATTAGTGTCCTATGTCACATGATTAGTAAAGAGGATCATAAATATCCTTTATGCCTCGGTAGTGATAATCCTCAAGCATGATTTGTTGTGTACAAGACCGAATGTGTGATTTACCAGTGACGTGGTCAGCAAGTTCCAGTCTAACCCATGTGAGGAGCACTGGATTGTTGTTAAAAACATTCTCATGTACCTAAAAAGGAATATATATTAAGTTTTTGTTTACTTAGTAGATAATATACTATCTGTTAGGCACACGAACTCAGATATTTAGTCAAATAGTAATTACCAAAGATCGGCCTCAGGATATGTGTTTACCCTAGGAGGTGGAGCCTTAATTTGGAGGAGTATTACATGTACTGCTGATTCAACCATAGAAGACGAGTATGTTATTTCTTTAACGACAAGAAAGGAGGATGGTTGGATCTATAACTTCTAAGTGACTTGGTAGTAGTTCATTTAGTGCAGTCGGCTATTTAACTTTATTCTGATAATAGAAGTTCAGTTGCGAATTCGAAAGAACTAAGAACTTATAAGAGTGAAAAGCACATTGATCGTAAATATAACTTGACTGGGGAGATCGTGTAGAGGGGTGGCGTCATCATTACTAAGATTGCATCTCAAGTTAACTCAAAATAACCTTGTACAAAGAGCTAATACGTTTGAGAGTCATGTAGAGGGATTGAGAGTCAAATGCATAGGCACATGGCTTTAAGACTAGGTGGGAGATTTTTGGGGTTTTATTTTTACTACCATATAGTGACATTTTATATATTACTAAAAGGTTTTTCTAGTTCATGTTTAAATGAGAATCATGTTTGTGAGAGCTAAATATATTATTATTTATATGTCGATCAATTGTACTTAGTAGGAATTCTAGTGAGTTGGGTTCGGCTTAATAACTGGAGATCAAAATTTCAATTTTAGTGCAATTGAAAATCTCACAACTTAGATAGGGATTTGTTATCCTATCAACATGGTTGTACATACAATCCTAGTGGTCTATCTCAAATTATGTGAACCTACCTGATGGTTCGAGAACCTGTATGATAGTTTGAAAGAGGATTGTGATCGATGCATCTAGGAATATATTGAATAGGGTCACCCCTGAAATTTAAGTCTAAGGGCTATCTTGATAAGACTTATGTAATCTCAAACTATTTTCAAAGGGTGAATATATTCTTAATCGCAAGAGTTATGAGAATCGAAATGCTTGCACAATTGTTACTTCAATTGCTATGAGTGAGATTTGATTGTATAACCGGTCAATAGATCCCCACAAGTTGGACAAGAATTATGTGAGTAGGTATGAGTTCATAATAAATAGGAATCCACATCCCAAATAGATCTTTGATTGCGATACTGCCTTAATAGATTTATAGTATTTGTTTCCACATGTTAAACCTGATAAGTGGATTATTTATATAATTCGGTGAAGTATTAAAATAAGTTAAGTTTGAGAATTAAGGAATTGATTAGATGTTGGTCAAAACCAATTAGAGTCAAATTGATTTAACCAAGTGGGTATCAAAACCTTAATATGGGAATCACATTATGTTCCATGATTAACTTTAAAAATAAGACCTCAACCTGAGCAATTTTTTAGATAATTAAATTATAGAAGATCCAAGAATTTAGGTGGACACAAGAAATATTTTGGAGTATAAAAAGAAGGCAACCTTTCATCTCCAATAAATACCCTTCTCCATATTGGATTGCTACGAGATTCGCAAAAGTATTGTTTGGGTTTCAAACCTACTTTTTAATTTTTCTCTTCCTATTACATAATCATTAGAAGATTCACGGGTTTAAAATTTTATTCCACGTATATTGATCCCCGTCAATAGAGTGGTTCAGAACCTCAACTGAGGGTCCTACTTGCACTAAGAACAATGTTGCTTTGTATATTAGGTTGTAAATGAGAACATTATAATCTAAAAACCTCTTGAGCTATAGCCTAGCAAGTCTGAGGATCTTTAGGTCTTCGTTACTAGTCCAACAATCTCTCAGAATAACTAACGGACTCCTCAAGGGATTTCTTAGATTATTTTAGATTTATATAGAGAATACAAGTATGATAGGTTAAGAGTGATTCAATCCTTATTATATATCTAACAAATAGTGGGTTAACTAAAGCTAAGTGATAAATAAATAGGAGATAAGGGATATAACTGCTCTAATGGTTGCTTGATCATCTATGTATGCCTTTTAGCCCTTTATAAATCTTTAATATATAGGCACTCCTTGGACATAGAGTGAGTGGACTGCAGTGAAATGGGTATAACTTCCCTGAGGTATGATGGCTACAGTAGAATGATGGAGTGTGAGTTAAAGACCTGAAGGTGATATAAGGTAGTTGATGTTATACCATATTTGTAGAGCATTTCATAACATGAAGATAATTGAGTAAAACCATTCAACAGTGAGTAAGAGGTCATCCCAGGCTGAGCAGACTTACTAAGGGATGACCTCGACTCAACATAGAGGGTCGACCATAATTAATGTATTCAGCCTCTTTTCCATCTAAATGGACGAGATCATTTTCAATAAGGCTAACTAATGGAATAAAACTTTGATAACTCCTTTAAAACCTAACGAGTGCAATGTGAGTGGCACTATCATAAAAAACATGTGAAGAAGTATTTCTTCATGGGTAAACCTTTAAGGCGTGCTACATCTTTGACGGAATCCATTGAAAACATGTTCCTGCCCTACCTATAGGGGTAGGACAAGTGTAAACCACTTAGTCTTTACTTGATATACATTCTTTCATACTTATTCAATATAAAAGGAGAGATCCCCCTTTCGGACCTGGATCGTAGAGATATACTCTTATAGTAGACTATCAAATCACCGAGTGAGGAGAGATTGGGAGAATTATATTGTTATTAGACCTCTGGTCACCTGAAACTACAGTATGAAAAGTAATATGGTAGACCTAGTCTCCTCCTTGAGGCTTGAACCACGTAGCTCTTGGTGTAATTCTTCTTATTCTCATCTTAGTTTTTTCATATCTACATTTTACTGCTTATTTATTTTTTGTTATCCTAGATTGTATCCCAACTTGTTAAGACGAACCTTAAAACTAACTTTAGATGATAACCTAATGGCTTAGTCTATGGGAACGATAAATTCAAGTTCTTTCTGACCTATTTTCTAATTTTTAATTACATAAATTTTGTAAATACCTCCTAATTTCATTGATGATCATCCCTTGATAAAATCAACAGATTCTTTTGATTTCTGACTTTAAAATCTTGATTTACTTTTCTATTGCACAACTCTGTATAATCTGAACTTAGGCATTCTGTCTTGTAGCTTAAAATAACCTCTCCACTTTCAATTTTAAAAATTCTCAATCTCACTCTATTTTCCTTTGGTTATACTCTGTTTTCTATAAATCTTGTGAAAAATAGACGAACATCTTGAATGTAGTAGGGATAAAGAAGGAGAACCACCCTTAAGCCCTATTGGAATAGGTAATTTAGAAGGATTGATACATTACTTTATTTAGAGCCAATAAGCCATGCGAAAAAACATGGGGAAACTCACTCAAAGTGTTCTGGACTCACATAGCTAACCAGTTCATCCAGAACCAATTCTAGTGACCCCAATCGTGGAGAAAGACCAAGATAAGCGTAAGGAAATTAACCATCATTCCCCATACAAATATAGGATGCAGGAGAACTACAGTAAAGCGGTAGAGAATCCCAGGAGGCCAACTTTTGGGTTGATGTGAGCAGATCTACTCAGAGAAGTGCATCAAAATGTGAAAGATCCTTCCACCAGCCAGGAAAAAACTCAACCACGAGGTCAAATGGATATAATGATGGCCAAACATATTCGTCCGAATATATAAGTACTTTAAGAGGCTTAGTAGGGTACCTGTCTTTGATAGGTTAGGAAGACAGGGGCACGAGCACATCCGCACCCTGTAGGAAGTGCAAGATGAGAAGAGTTTAGGAGACATGATTTAAAAAGTTAGAATTTCTCAAGATACAATGCTAAGTCATCATCCAGGTTCGAGAAAAATTTTCAAAGAGTAAAGAATTCGACCGTGAGTCATGGATGAGCTAATAAGGTGGCATTAACAAAAGAATCCCAACCATAAAAACAATAAATCCAAAGAGCAGAGGATTATCTGGGCGACCAGAGAGGATTTGTGTAGGGATTAGTATTTGTGACCTCCGTGAATACCTATCCCACCCCTGCAAAATTCAATCTACTTGCGATAGCTCCTAGGTATGAGTAAAAATTAGATCCAATCTTACATGTCGAGCATTACCAGGCAACCTACGACTTATTTTTTATATCTCATGAGAAGCGTTGCTGAGCATTTTCAATCACTCTCACAGACCCTGCTCAGATTTGGTATAATGGGTTAATGATAGGTAAGATATCTTAATTTAAATAATTAGCTGGTCTTTTTATTAATGATTTTTATTTCGGAGCAGAAGCTGGTAAGAGGGTATCTCACTTGTTAAGCATTCGTCAACTTGAGGATGAAATGACAAGGGAATATATTACCAAATTCAATATTGAAAAGTTATCAGTGTGAACTGAGATGAAAAAGTTGTCATCACGTTAATTATGAGTGGAATGTTACCTAGGAAGTTATACTGGGCATTAGCCAAGGAGCCTTAAAACAATATAGCCGAGATCTTAGCCAAAATAGGAGAGATCATGAATGCCAATGAAGCAATGGTTGTAAAAGAGTTTAACCACAAGAAATTAGAATAAGGTAAGAGTTCAAGGAAGAAAGAAAAGCCCAAAGAAAGATACAAAACATAGAACTATAAGAATCCATATCCAAAGTATGCTGAGTATACTCCCCTAGCAATGGGATTTCACCATATCCTCGACGAGATTCGAGGAAATGGTGAGTTGAAGTGGCCAAAAAAGTTAAAAACCCCAGTTAGAAGAAGAAAGGAGAATTAAGTATTGCAAGTTCCATAAAGTCCATAGATATGAAATCAAAGATTTCCTAGATTTAAAGGACAAAATTATGGCCCTCATAAAAAGAGGGAAGCTGAATAAATACGTGGATAAAAATGGAAGGCCAACACCAACTCATAATGATTATAATTTGAGAGGGAAATCATGGTCACCTCATAAAGAAAATAAGGAGAAAAAAATTTCTCGGGAGAATAATGATGAAGAAGATCCATACCTCCCTGCAAGGCCCAAGGATCCAGTAGAAGAAGTGGGCATGATTTCTCTAGTGTAGTTTCATAATAAGAGGTGATGTTAGTGGTGGTGATGGACCAGTTGAGAGAAAAGGCATACCTTAACAAAGCAAAAACTTGTTCCACTAAAAGAGAGGTTAATATGATAATTATAGTGAATATTCGACCTGATAGGTTTGCAAAGGATTAATTGGTTATAGGTTTTTTGAGAGACGACCTCTTAGGATTGTTTTATCCTCATAATGACCCACTAGAGACAATCGTTATGGTCCATGAAAAGAGTGTTAAGAGAGTTTTAGTATACAATGGGAGTTCGAGTGATGTACTATTCTATTACTATTTTATGAAGTTAAAGCTTTTCGAAAGAAAATTTCAAGTCTGTAATCATCCACTGATCGAATTCTAAGGCAAGAAGGTATACCCACTAAGCACAACCGAACTGGAGGTTATAATTAGAACATGGTCGACATGTAAAATGAAGATGATTAGATTCTTCGTCCTTAACAGAAATGTTTTATTGGCCTACAACATTATTTTTAGAAGAATGGGACTGAAGAAATTCAAGATTGTCACCTTAACTATTCATCAATGTTTGTAGTTTGCCACCAAGTTTGGTGTAGTATTGGTAAAGGGAAACTCGAGGGAAGAACATAAATGCTATTACACCTCGGCTAATAAAGAGGAAAGAAAGAAGTTAAGTGAAACATATCAGATTGAGACATTATATCCTCAAGATTAATATAAGTTAGTAACATGGGCAACCATTGAGTAAATAGAGCCAAAAATTCTGGACGATGAGCATCATGAAAGGACATCTTAGATCCTCTCATCCATGGATTCCATCCTCAAGAAGTAACTAGCTGACTTCTTGCAATCTAGAAAAATGTTTTTGCTTGGAGACATAAAGATTTGCCTGTAATGGATCTAGCCATTATTAGTCACGATCTCAACATAGAGACGAAAGTAAAGCCAGTAAAGTAGAAGTGATGAGTATTCTCGGAGGAGAAGAACATGGCAATTCAAAAAGTGGACAAGATGAAGAAGGTCGATTTAATTAAACATGTGAAGTATCCCGATTGGTTAGAAAATGTGATGATGGTACCAACGAAGAACTACAAGTGGTAGATGTCGGTGTTCTACAAAGACTAAAATAAGGCATGTTCCAAGGATTTTTATCCTTTGCCTCAAATTGATTAACTTGTGGATGCAACAACTGAGCATGAATTATTATGCTTTATGGATGGTTATTCTGGTTATAACCAGATTAAAATGAAGCCGTAGGACCGAGATAAGACATCATTAATCACAAGCCGAGGTACCTTTTTCTATATTATTATGCCCTATGGGCTAAAGAATACAGGGCCAACGTATCAAAGGTTAGTGGAAAAGGTGTTTGAGAAGAAGATAGGGAAGAATATAGAAGTTTATGTCGATGACATGCTAACAAAAAACTTGAAGGAAAACGACCACATCTAAAACCTTAGACAAACCTTTGATGATCTAGAAAAATATTAAATGAAGTTAAATCCATCCAACTGTGTGTTCAGAGTCAAGGCTGGAATTTTTTTTTTGTAACACCCCGTATTTTTTAGGATAAATAATTTATTTAATTTGGAGAATTAGAATCTAAACTAAATTGATGAATTGGAGAAACTATTTAATTTAGAGAATTTATTTAAATTGAAAGATTCAATTTATTTGGAGAATTAAGATTTAAATTAATTCGGGTTATTTCTTTTAAGAATACATGTGTCATAATTTGAGGTTGAAATTTTTGATTTTACTTAAGTAACTCGAATGGAGATTCTGAGTGCACGGTTGAGTCCAGACGGGTCGAAATAGTCAAAAAATAGTATCCGGGGTAATAAATGGGTCTCGGGGCATTTTTAGGCATAACCGGGCCCACACGGGAGTATTTAGGCCATTTTAATAAAAACCACAAGAATAAAAACGGGATTGGCATAATAAAACCTAAATGTGAGAGGGTGTGGCAACCATAAATCATTTAAGAAAACCCTAGTTGCAGAGGAGAAAAGAGGGATCCAGTGGGAGAGCCTTTGGGAGCCAAACCAAGAAAAGATTGAGGTGTTCTTCATCAAAATTATTCTCTACAACAAAGGAATCGGACACTCAAAAATTATCCAGGCAAGTAGTTAAACTTTCTTTTAATTTAATTATAGTATTTTGATTCATATCATAGTGGGTGTGATAAATAAATTCGTTTTTGGGAGTGAGTTTTATATAAAATGGGTTTTGACGATTTGAGGTTATTTTGTAGATTAATTATGCGATTGATGATGTTCTATGATTTAGTTAGGTCGGAATTCGAATTATATTAGATATCCAGTAGTATATGTGAAGTGATTGGGATTATAAAATCGAAAATTTGAAAACGATTGTAGTAAATCGTGAAAACCCAATTCGAGGATTTAAGGTTACTATGATGATTACAAATCATATTGCAGGTGGGTTGGGTTACATTCGGAGAAGCATTACAGAAGCTCCCATGGGTTAACAATGGCGAAAAAGAGATTAGCGAAGGAGATGAAGCTGGACGACGTGTTTTAAAAGACGTTAGACGTCGTTCAAACGACATTGGATCTCCTTTGAACGACCCTGGTTGTCGTTCAAATGACCCTAGGTTGTGCAAATGGAGATAGATTTTTTCGGGACGAACGCGTGGCCACCAGTTTTGTATTTTTTTTGTTTTTTTAAAAATTAGTTATGATTTTATTATGGAAGGGTGTCTGAAATTGAAATTCTTTGGGAGAAATAAAATCTGGATTATTTAGGGATGTCCGTAGATGTATGCAGGACTCTGGATGAGGAACACTATTTTTACCTTCAAATTGGATGGGAATGAATTCGAGGTATGTACTTACAGTGTTTAGGATGAACAACCCTTGAAAATATATGAACGAATCCGTATTGAAATTTTGGGTGAAATTAGGATATAGACTAGATTGAGACGTGCTTAGTATCTTGAAATGAAAATATGAATGTGAGTTAATACTTATAGAATTAAGAGTCAGGGTAATGACTTAAATATTTTTAGTCTAGTGCGATAGGAGTTAGGTACATAGGCGCCGATTTTATATATTATACATGTACATAATAAATTATCGAATATTGAATTTAATAAATGGTGTTTTACCTAGTAGTGAGACTTGGTGTAATTCATTCTAAAGGGTGAAGATACAGACCGAATGAGTGAGTAAAAAAATTGTAGTTTGGTGACACTCCTTTAATAAATTAATTAATGTGAGATTAATTGGATTGATCGGTGTAATTTAAATGCAACGAATTCGGAGGATGAGAATGAGTTATGGTGAAGGTGAGCGACCCTAGGACTTAAACCTGTTGGTAATGAGTAAATTACTTATTGAAATACGTTAAATAATGATTGGAAAACTTCGATTAGTGGGGTATACTCGGAAGTATACGATGACAAGTATAATAAAAATTTAATAATATGTAGAATATCATAGGAGGTATATATGGTACGTATGGGATATATATTATAGGTCGTGTGTGTACCTATACTGATGATATAAATATATGGGTTGTGTGTATACCTATTGCATTAATTCTTATGTGTATGACATACCTACGCTGCTTGCTGTCACGTGAGGTTTTTGCATCGGGACAGTCATATCCTGATGAACCTTTGGGGGGATTTTTGACTCGTGTCTCAGAATATCTAACCTAGGTAAGGGCTATATGTGATAATGATAAAGATGAAGGTCATATGGGTGAGTGGGTATGGGCGTATCCCAAAGGCTTGGAACTATATTCGCCTCCGATATGTGTGATTTGTGATGATGGTTCGAGTGAGATACTGAACCAATAGTGCTTTATATAGTGCGTGATGTACCGGGACTTGATAGCAGAGTATGCATGCACCGTAGGTCTCAGCCTAGGGGTGTTGTTTTGTATATATATAATTAGAATAATAAATATATATACTTGTGTTTTATTCTACTATGTGTACTTGGTAGATGATGTATCGGGACATGATAGCATAGTGTGCTTGCGCCGCAGGTCTCAGCCTAGGGGTGCTGTATTTGTATATATATATATCTGGAGGGATATATATATATATATATATATATATATACACACACTTATAATTTATTCTACTGTGAGTGCTTAGTACATGAAAAAGATAGTAACATCTAAAATAACCTAAGTATGTTTAACTTAATCTTTAAATGGGAAATCCATAGCTAGCTAAAAGACACGAAAAATTCGATAACGTATTATATGTGCAATATGAGCGGGCAATACAAGAATTTGTATGGAGGAAAAGTTTTGGTTCAATCTAGTTAGATGGGGTAGCATAACTAGGGAGGTTAGAAGATACGCGTTAGGGTGCACATTAGATGAGGGGTGAGCTATGTCTCAAGAGAGTGTGACACTAGCTTAAATATGAAAAGTGTGCATTCATATTTAATTATTGCAATTTAACTTCTTGCTAAATATTTTAAATTTTTTTTACTTGGGATCTCACCTATGTATAAAATATTTTTTAAAACCTTTTAGGTGTCCAGCCACAAGGACGCCCAGTTTGAATATCCTATCCAGGGATGCGAAGTTGCAGCTCATGTGGAATTTGCAAGACTCGCTATAGATGCTTCATTCATTTATTCCTGGTGTAGGATCTTTACTCAAGTACTCATTTGGGCATGTCGCCCTCAGATGTATTACTTAGTTTACTTATTTGACCTTGTGTATCCTGGTTACTGTTTCAATTTACTGTTGTATTTTATTGTTCAACTGATAGTTGATTTGGTTACTTTTAGTTATATTGTTCATATGTGTTGACTTTATTTATTAGTTTAGGATTGATGTTTTAATTATTATTTACCTCCGCCTGTTGTTAATTAATGAAAGATAAAATTTGGCACTAGTCTAATTAAATTACTAGGTGGTTAGTAATTTAATTTTTTTTCCACAGTGATGCTGAGAACGAACCATATGAGACCAACATTTTATTTTGATCACGGGCTGGTCACCGAGTATTTTAATAGGCGAGGTGTCACAAATGGTATCAGAGCATCAGGTTCTAGAGTCCTTAGGATTTGTGCGACTTATTACGTTTTAACGTAGAGTTCTTTGATATATAGACCTATTATAGGATTGTTGTATTCCTTCACGTATGCAATTTAGTTTCTCCTATTATTAAGCAAAGTTAATGTGATTTATATACGATTTCGATTAGGCTTCGTACACCGAACAATTTTGGGACGACCAATGAGGGTCGTTAGAAGGTCGCTGAGAGGGGAGGTTCAGCAGAAGCCATGAAATATTTCGACAACGGTAACTGCGATAGGAGTCACCATAGCCATGGGAGGAGAAGATTCAAAGACAAGTGTGTAGGGTGGAGTGCAGTGGCACCCACGATACAAAAATAAAATAACATTGTGCGATAATTTTGGGCTAATAGGAGTGGCATTATAGTGGTGGGAGTCCTACACTGCAACCATGGACGGATACCATGGGTGACGAGGAGTTTGAGGTGCGATTTGACTCACCAACTGTTTTAATAGAAAGGAAAAAGGGATTTCAAGACTTGTTTAAAAGGGGTCGTACCGTGGTCGGTCATGAAGGGGAGTTAACGTGTTTAGCGAACTTCGTACCAAAAGAGGTGGATATGGTGAATCAAGAAGGTCTGTAAGTTAATGATGGACGCATGAGTGGACTATACAAGAATGGATGGGAAAATCCGAATAAACAACTGATATCGTTGTTGTCATTGTCATGAGAAGGGAGCTAAGAGAGTTAGAGGATCTAATCCAAAGGGAAAGACTAGATTTAACGTTGTTAGTGAGGCACCACATGAGGGGATACCCAATATAGAATTCATTTTAATGATTGAGATCAATAGCATTCCTACCAAGTGACGGTGGATTCAATCAGGGTCGTCAAGGACAATAACGAGTCCCATAGGGGCAGCAGAGCCAAAGGGACAACGGGGGTAGCAAATAGGGACAATTGTGCTAGGCACGGGAGAAGGACAACCTTGACATGGATAGTGGGGCAAAAGTAAGGGTAATGACATAATCAGGTGTTTTTGTGTAAAGAGTAGGGACACAAGTTCTAATATTATCTGCAATAAACCGGGGGACATGATCGGGATGCCCAATAGAGGCAACAGTTAAAAGAAGTTTTTAGTTCGATTGGGATAAGGGTGTTATGTACAGGAATCATCTGAACCTTGAGTGCTATTGGAAATTGGATGTATGAGATTTTATCCCGTTATTATTTGGGGTCTTCTTTGTGTGGCACGAGTGAATCACAGTAGTTCGTAGTACTAGATTCACATGTGAAATGGGCGTAGTAGAAGTATTGGTAATATTTCTATAGTGTGTGTATATTTACTCTAGGAGTAGTGGGTTAACCTTAAGTTCCATCTGTAGGGGAGAAGGAGTGGACATTGAGAGGATGTATTTTATAAGGTTAACTCATTTTGAGAGGTGATATTCGAGGTATGGTTCTGTCCTAGGTACGGACTATTGTGCGATGGTGGGAGAATATAGCAAGACTGTCATATTCACTGTTCCGGGGTAGAATGTATCCTTTGGGGATGTCTCACCTGAGTTGGGGTCGAGCTCACCTATTTTTTTTATGAAATAGACTTTAGAGATTATAGTTGTCTACTTATATTGGATCCTAATGAGTAGTAACTTTTCCTAATGTGATTCAGAGTGTATCGGGTTTATCGTGGAGTGGAGAGATTTTACTCATTGTTGTGTAAGTGCTGAGAACTTAGTGATAGTGAGAGCATAGTATCGTGTGATGCCTTGAGAGACATGGGCATAGATAATTTAATTTATGTGTTAGGAGACAAAATTCGTGATATCTTGGTTATGTTGTTAGGACCCACGGATTTTGATGATCGACAATGCTAGGGAATAGTGCATTGGGAAAAGTTCTTTTGAGTTTCATCACAAGATGTTATACGCATGAACCTTAATAAACATTGGGAATAGTGAGACTATATTGGATGTTAGTTCATCGATTTTAAATGTTAAATGATTAAATGTGTAGAGGAAACACTTAAAGCTGAGAGCTATTATGATATATGTCCAGTGGAGCCGGGCAGTGCTATGAAGGAAGCACTAAGAAAACTTATATACCATAAGTTAATGGGTGGGGAAGTATCGAGAAGTATTATATGGTAAATTAGTGGGGTAATATATAATATTCGTATGATATATCTAAGCTTGAGATAAATATATTACGTATGAGATGTTACTGATAATTATAGTAAAATTTTTGGGCTATAGAATATAGTATGGTGAGAATTTGTTTTCGTTGTTCTGAGATATGATTTACATGTGCTAGTTATCACCTGAAAGAGGGCTTAGTATATATATTCGTGTATATATGTTATCATGTGCTGCATAATAGACTTACGAGGAAGTGTTGGTATTTTTATATTTGATCCTGAGAAATAAGGACGTTTATCGATGGGGTTCAGAGTCAATATGTTTAGTAACAAGCGAGGATATATAGATTGTGATTGACTCGCGCTAATATACTACTGATAGTAAGGGGCTCTATATTGTATGATGTCTTTGGTAATATGAAAATGGTCGAATATACTTTAATGATAAGAGACGGAATTTGGGGGTACGTGCTATGGACCGAGGGCGAAACGGATCTCATCGACCAGTAATGCTAGGTAGTAGTGTATCGGGGGGTTCCTTGTTTGGATTTCACTTTGCGAGACATCCCACGCATGAAACTTAGCACACCTTTGGAAGTGGGGAGATGTTTGGTCACTAGCACATAGTTTTGGTACCTTGGTTACTATGCATTTCGGTAGTTATAACTGTGAGTTGAAAGTTGTATTACAATTAAAGGCTAGTGGATCCGGGTAACCTTTGTGCAGTTATGCATGGATATATGGTGTATGGGAGCCCTGGACAATTAATTAAATTTTAATATAATTCACGATTATAAGATGTATAAGTATGTATAGCGATCTTAGAGACACATGAGTAAGGAAGTATTCGAGGCTTGGAGTATGAGACTCATCTTAATTTCGAGGACAAAATTCCTTTGTAAGGGGGGAAGTATGTAACACCCCGTATTTTTCAGGATAAATAATTTATTTAATTTGGAGAATTGAAATTTAAACTAAATTGATGATTTTGAGAAACTATTTAATTTCGAGAATTTATTTAAATTAAAAGATTCAATTTATTTGGAGAATTAAGATTTAAATTAATTTGGGTTATTTCTTTTAAGAATACATGTGTCGTAATTTGAGGATTAAATTTTAGATTTTAGTTAAGCAACTCGAATGGTGATTATGAGTGCACGGTTGAGTCTAGAAGGGTCAAAATAGTCGAAAAAGAGTATACGGGGTAGTAAATGGGTCTCAGGGCATTTTTAGGTATAATCGGGCCCACACGGGAGTGTTTGAGACATTTTAATAAAGCCCACAAGACTAAAAATGGGATTGGCATAATAAAACCTAAATGTGAAAGGATGTGGCAACCATAACTCATTAAAGAAAACCCTAGTTGCAGAGGAGAAAAGAGGGATCCAGTGGGAGAGCCTTTGAGAGCCAAACCAAGAAAAGATTAAGGTGTTCTTGATAAAAAATATTGTCTACGACAAAGGAATCAGACACTAAAAAACTTATCCAGGCAAGTAGTTAAAATTACTTTTAATTTAATTGCAGTATTTTGATTCATATCATAGTGGGTGTGATAAAGAAATTCTTTTTTTGAGAGTGAGTTATTATATAAAATGGGTTTTGACGATTTGAGGTTATTGTGTATATTAATTATGCGATTGATGATGTTCTATGATTTAAAGAGGTTGTAATTAGAATTATATTAGATATCCAGTAATAGATGTGAAGTGATTGGGATTATAAAATCAAAAATTTGAAAATGATTGTATGAAACCATGAAAACCCAATTCGGAGATTTAATAACATTTGATGAAAATAGACGATATTTAAGGTTATTATGATAATTACAAACCACATTAGAGATGGGTTTTAGGTTATCTTCATCGAGTTACATTCGGAGAAGCAGTATAGAAGCTCCCATGGGTTAACAATGGCGAAAAAAAGATCAGCAAAGGAGAAGAAGCTGAACAATGTGTTTCAAACGACATTAGACGTCGTTCAAATGGCATTGGATCTCATTTGAATGACCCTAGTTGTCATTCAAATGATCGTAGGTTTTGCACATGGAGATAGATTTTTTCGTTACGAACACATGACCACCAGTTTGGTATTTTTCAAATTTTTTTAATTAGTTATGATTTTTTTATGAAAGGGTGTCTGAATTAGAAATTATTTGGGAGAAATAAAATTTGGATTATTTACGGATGTCCGTAGATGAATGTAGGACTATGAAAAATATTAAGGAACACTATTTTTTTCTTCAAATTGGATGGGAATGAATTCGAGGTATGGATTTAGAGTGTTTAGGATGAACAACCCTCGAAAATATATGAGCGGATTCGTATGGAAATTTCGGGTGAAATTAGGATACGAAATAGATTGAGATGTGCTTAGTATCTTGAAATGAAAATATAAATGTGAGTTAATACTTATAGAGTTAAGAGTCGGGGTCATGATTCGAATATTTTTAGGCTAGTGAGACGGGAGTTAGGCACATAGTAGCCGGTTAAATTTATTATAGGTGTATATAATAAATTATCGAATATTGAATTTAATAAAGGGTGTTTTACCTAATAGTTGGACTTGGTGTAATTCATTTTAAAGTGTGAATATACAGATTGAATGAGTGAGTAAGAAAATTTTAGTTTGGTGACACTATAAATTAATTAATGTGAGATTAATTGGATTGATCGGTGTAATTTAAATGCAATGAATTCGGAGGATGAGAATGAGTTACGGTGAAGGTGAGCGAACCTAGGACTTAGACCTGTTGGTAATGAGTAAATTACTTATTGAGATACGTTAAGGAATAATTGGCACACTTCGAGTAGTGGGGGATACTCGTAAGTATACGATGAGAAGTATAGTTAGAATTTAATAATATGTAGAATATCACGGGAGGTATATATGCTATGTATGGGATATATATTATAGGTTGTGTGTACCTATACTGATGATATAAATATATGGGTTATGTGTATACCTGTTGCATGAATTCTTATGTGTATGACATACCTACGATGCTTGCTATAATGGGAGGTTTTTGCGTTCGGACAGTCATATCCTGATGAGCCTTTGGGGGTATTTTTGACTTATGCTTCAGAATATAGAGCCTAGGTACGGGCTATCTGTGATAATGATAACGATGATGGTCATATGGGTACGTGGGTATGTGCTCATACCATAGGTTTGGAACTATATTCGCCTCCGATATGTGTGATTTGTGATGATGGTTTGAGTGGGATACTGAACCAATAGTCCTTTATACAGTGCGTGATGTATCGGGACTTGATAGCAGAGTATGCATGCGCCGCAGATCTCAGCCTAGGGGTGCTGTATTTGTATATATATACAACTAGAGGGATATATATATATATATATATATATATATATATATATATATATATATATATACATGTAATTTATTCTACTGTGAGTGCTGAGTAGATGAGAAAGATAGTAACATCTCAAATAACCTAAGTATGTTTAACTTAATCTTTAAATGGGAAATCCATACATGGATAAAAGACACGAAAAATTCGATAACGTATTGTATGGACAATATGAGCGGGAAACAAAAGAGTTTTTATGGATGGAAAGATTTGGTTTGAACTAGTTAGACGGTGTATCATAACTAGGGAGGTTAGAATTCAAGAGTTAGGCGTGCACATTAGGTGAGGGGTGAGCTATATCTCAATTGAGTGCGACACTAGCTGAAATATGAAAAATGTGCATGCATATTTAATTATTGCAATTTAACTCCTTGCTAAATATTTAATTATTGAAATTATTGCTAAATATTCAAAAAAATTTACTTGGGCTCTGACCCATGTTAAAAATATTTTTTAAAACATTTTAGGTGTCTAGTCACAGGGACACCCATTTTGAATATCCTATCCAGGGAGTCATGTGGAAGTTGTCGGACTTGCTATAAATGCTTCGTTTATTTATTCCTAGTGTAGGATCTTTACTCTAGTACTCATTTGGGCATGTCGCCCTAAGAGGTAGTATTCAGTTTACTTATTTGACCTTGTGTATCCAGGTTACAGTTTTAATTTATTGTTGTATTTTATTATTGAATCGATAGTTGATTCGATTACTTTTATTTATATTGTCCATCTGTGTTGAATTTATTTATCAGTTTGTCATTGATTTTTTATTTGTTATTTACCTCTGCATGTTGTTAATTAATGAAAGATAAAATTTGGTACCAGTCTAATTAAATTACTAGGTGGATGGTAACTTTAAAAAGTATTTCGACAGTAATGCTGATAACGAGCCATATAAGACCAACGTTTTATTTTGATCACGGTCTGGACACCCGGTATTTTAATAGGCGGGGTGTCATAGATGGTATCAGAGCATCAGGTTTTAGAGTCCTTAGGAACTGTGCGGCTTATAATGTTTGAGCGTAGCGTTCTTTGATATAGAGCCCTATCATAGGATTGTTGTATTCCTTTACGTATGGGATTTACTCTCTCATGTTATTAAGTAAATTTAATGTGATTTTTATACGATTTCGAGTAGGCTTCGAACACCGAACAATTTTGGGACGACTAGCGAGGGTCGTTCGAAGGACGACAGGAGGGGAGGCTTTGCAAAAGCCATGGAATATTTTGACAACGGTAACTGCGATAGGAGTCACCATAGCCATGGGAGGAGAAGATCCAAACACAATTGTGTAGGGTGGAGTATAGTGGTACCCAGGATACAAAAAAAAATTGGGCAAAATTTTTTGGCTCATAGGGGCGGAATTGAATTGATGGGAGTCCTACACCGCAACTATGGAGGGATACCGTGGGTAATAAGGAGTTTGAGGTGCAGTTTGATCGCAAATGCTCTCACCAACTGTTTTAATAGAAAGGAAAAAGGGATTTCAAGAATTGTTTAAAAAGGGTCGTACCTTGGTCGGTCATGAAGGAGAGTTGACGTGTTTAGTAAACTTCTTACCAAAAGAGGTGGATACGAAGAATCGAGAAGGTCCGTAAGTTAATGATGGACACATGAGTGGACTATACAAGCATGGATGGGGAAATATGAATATACGAATGATGTCGTTGTTGTCATTGTCATGAGAAGGGATCCAAGAGAGTTAGAGGATCTAATCAAAAGGGCAATACTAGATTTAACGGTGTTAGTAAGACACCACATGAGGGGATACCCAGTAGAGAATTCATTTTAACGATTGAGATCAATGGCATTTCTACCAAGTGACGGTGGATTCAGTCAGGGTCATAAAAAATAACTCCCATGCACCGAAGATATAAAAGAAATCGATTATCCAATCATATTTTCTACTCTAGGTAAGTTAGTTGATTTTTGTGTTGGAGGCCCAAGGAGAAAAGTAATAGTTCCCAGGGATTTTAACATTATTTTTCAAAACGCAGACATACTTGAATATATGCCTATCGATGCCAACCCCCTATATTTCCTAGAGAAGATCGTAGGCCCAACTATAGACCTACACATGTTTAAAGGAAGTTGTGTAAGGTCCACTCCATACCCCTTTAAAATGGATATTCTTTAGGGACGGATGGGAAGAATAACTCTACCTTGGAGTGCCCAAAGGGGAAAGAGAACTACGAAACCCCGCCTAATTAAAAATACGGGTGATCAGTCCTTTACTAATTAAAAGAGTTTTCTCATTCAGTTCATTCTAATCATCACAGTCGAAAAAACGTATTAAATACTAACCACCTTTTAATAAATTAAGCCGGTGTCAAAATTTTATTTGTCATAAACAATTGATAATAATATGCTGAAACTAAATTAAAATATTTACACCATTAATATTGTCTCAACCATCACAATGAAATAAATAAATGAATAGTGTCTTGCCGAATAAACCATTAGCTAAAATCCAACCCAAACAATAATGCAACGAATAGGAAAATAAATCTCGCTACAAGTCTGAATAGAATAACTAAAATAAGTAATGTTTGATTGGGGCAACATGCCCAACTGGGATACTGGAATGAAAGCCTACACTAGGAATGAATGATAGATGGGTCTAAGCAAGTCTTGTAAGCCTCCATAGTGTTGTAACTAATCGTACCTGGAATGGATCATCAAGTCTGGCGTCTCTGTTGCTGGACACCTAAAAGGTTTTGAAAAACATTTATAACAAGGGTTAGAACCCAAAAAATTATGAAAATATTTTGCAAGTGTTTATCACAATTTAAAAATCAGTTATTTATTACACATGGAATATATACGTACAACCCCTTGAGTTTCCTCTCCTCCCATATATTATGCACGCCTAACACTTATAATTAGCCCACCTAGCCATAATACCTAAGCTAACTAAGCATAAGTATCTAATTGGACTATCAACACGTATAAGTCCTTGTATTGCCCATATAGTACATATCTAAATTAACATCTCTCGTATGTTAATAATATTATAAGTACTATTATCTATCTATGGTTAAATGCATACTATAAATTTTTCTACTATCACATGTAAGTAGAATTAGTTGAATGGTTATATATATTTTTGTCACTAATATATATAATTACGATGTCTCTCAAAAGGACCACCGTAACAAATAGGCATACTCTGCTATCAATTCGTGCACCTCTCGTACTAAAATAAGGACAATTGGTTCAGTATGTCTCCTCGAACTCAAAATCAATAACAACCAATGGAGGCGAACATAGTTCTAAGCCTTTGGGATATGTACATACCTAACATACCAAAACGACATATCAGTCCCACTAATACACGATACATAGTGGGCCTCCCTAAGCTCTATGTCCTGGGGCACAAATCCAGACCTCCCTAGAATTGGCAAGGTGGGATCGCCCACTGTGCGGGAACCTTTGTGATCGTAGGCAGCGTTGGTATGTTCACGTACAATCATTAATAATATAATAGGTACACACACGACCTATATATATATATATACACACACACACACAGTAGGTATTCACACAACCTAATTATCACACCTCGTACGTAGTATATATCACTCAAATACTCACCGTACTTTCAATTTACGATTATTCTCACTATCGCATTTAATGAAGTATCATTATCTACTATAAGGGATCTAGTTACCCCTTATTTTATTTCAGTAGATAAGTCTTCCTTACCCTACTGATTTGTACAATAAGCTCACATAGCTTTCTCGAAATTCTATTCTCATTCTATCGAATTAATTACGTTACGATTTAAGCCCGAGATAGTTTTAGCCCTAACTCTCTCCATAAGACTACCACATGCCCTTATTAAGGTCCTACTGTAATCCCATAGATCCCTCATAATGATTTAAAGAGGCCCCAATGGTAACCCAATTATTTATATGAAGTTTCGAGGCTTAAATAAGCAAAAAAAGAAAAATATGAGAAGGACGAATCGATTCGCCCAAATACCAAACCGATTCGTTTGTATCGTCTTCTTCGTTGGAAAAGTTTGCATTTTTCACCATTTTCATTTACCCACTTTCCATGATTCTTTACCAATCGTAAAACCAATTGTCCCAAAATATTTCTACATGTACTAGGATGATTCCTACGTTCTAAACATATTAAATTTTCACAAATTCAAGAACGAATCAAAACACATTAATTATCATAAACCCTAGTTTTGTGTTCTTCCCACATTTTTATCCAAAAACTTAGATTTGATTCGTGGTTATAATCACATCTCTTATGATTTCTAATCCTCTACAGATATTAAATCATTGTACATGCAAATCCCTACCCATTACATGCTTTTAAATTAATATTTTATTCCAAGGATTTTCATTTAAATAATATAATTGAAATTCTAGTCACATGGGTATTATAACCTTGAAATAACTTATATATGAACACTTGACTTTAATCAGTTGGGTTTGATTGTTGCCTCTTCTAATTCTTCCTCCCAAGTTATTTGTGGTGCAAGAACAAGATGAAAGCTCCAAGAATTTTTTCAAAAGTTCTAAGAAATCTCTCCTTTTCTTCTCTAATGGCCTCCTTTTGTATTTTGAGTTTCTAACCCTAGCCCCTTCTATATAATATAAAGGAGTTAAAAATCTATAGGTCTCGTAACCCTCATTTCCCAAACGACTAAAACGCCTATATACGTTGGTAGTTTAGCCTAAAAATTCCCTAGATCGACACCCACGAGTATACTATTTTGACTATTTCGACCCTTTCGGAGCGATTCGTGACATCAAAATCATCATCTGAGTCACCGTACACAATTATAATTTCTCAACCTCAATTTGTCTACACGTAACTCTCAATTGAGATAAAATCTAATTACGCCAATATCACTTGCTATCACACGTAATAATTTCCATGCGTTATTTAATATTCACTTAGTAAATTTAGTTCATACTATTAATCATTATCTTTATCTCTCGATTAATATTTAACAAACGCATTATCATTAAATTCTATTAAATTACTTCTATCGTGTAATTTTAAAATAAAGCCAATTAATTAAATTCAAATATGAAGAAATATGGGGTATTACATACTTCCCCCCTTACAGGGAATTTCATCCTCGAAATTTGGTCATACCTGCTGTGAATAACTCTGGATACTTCTCTCGCATGTCATCCTCCTACTCCCGTATTAACTCATCAACACTATGGTGTCCCCACTGAGCTCTGACTAGTGGCACCACCTTACACCACAACTTATGCTCACTACGATCCAAAATAGCTATGGGTATCTCCTCATACGAGCCGTCAGGCTGCAAATCAATCTCCTCGAGTTGAACGTGCTAGAAAGCTCCCTCGTTCCTCATATACTTCTTCAACGAAGATACATGGAACACATCGTGTATCCACTAAAGATTATCTAATAATCCCAATTTATATTCCACTGATCCCACTATCTCAATAATCAGGAAAGGTCCCTCGTATCTCAGCGCTAGCTTACCCTTATTGCCAAATCTCATGATCCCCTTCATGGGAGACACCCTTATCAACACCTGGTCCCCAACCTCTAACTCTACGTGCCTCCAATTTGCATCGGCATAACTCTTCTATCGGTCCCGAGCTATTCGAATACGACCTCGAATCAGCTCGATCTTAGAAGTCATCTCCTATACTATCTTTGGCCTCAATAACTTGTTATCCCCTATCTTCAACCAACAAGAGAGAGAACGACAAGTCTCCAATAAAGTTCCTCAAATGGTGCCATATCGATGGTAAATTATTAAGAGTTGTTATAAGAAAACTCTACCAATGGAAGATATCACTCCCATCCTCCCCCAAAATCCAGAATGAAGATCCTCAGCATATCCTCCAACATCTGATTAACCCTCTCAGTCTGCCCGTCTATCTGTGGATAATAAGTGATACTCAATCGGAAGTCTGTACCCATGGCCTCCTGGAAGCTCTATAAAAAATGAGACACGAAGATCTTGTCTCTATCCGACACAATGTTAAACGACTCCCCATTCAGGTTAACTATCTGTGTGATGAACAACTGCGCATACTAACTCGTCTCCTAGTCGGTGTGGATTGGAAATAAATGGTCCACCTTTGTCAGCTGATCCATAATCACTTAAATGGAATTGTGACCCCTCTATGATGTTGGCAGTCCCGTAATAAAGTCCATCGAGATACTCGCCCACTTCCACACAGGAATCTCTAATGGATGTAGCATCCCTAAAAGTTTTTGATCATCTACCTTAACTAACTGATAGGTGACACACTTTGAGATAAACTCTGCTATGTCTCACTTCATCCCGACCCACTAATATTGTCTCCTCGTGTACTGGTACATCTTATCCTCACTAGGATGTACCGTAAACCTTGATTCGTGCAACTCAGTCATCACCACATGCTTCAAGTCATCATCCTCTAGCACAACTAGCTTCATATTAAAACTTATGCCTCCCTATGAGATGATCGAGTAAGACTCTATACCCTCAGCAAATAAGTTCCACACTCTATCCTCAGTGGGTCTCTCTTCCTGTGCATTCACCACCCGCATGATAATCTTGGGAGTGATATCTAAAATTTACACGCTCGTTCGGGTAACCTCATCATTGTGTAAAAGTTCACTCTACTTCGCCTTCTAGATCTCTGCCAACTCCCCAGTGGGTCTCCGGCTCAGTGCATTTGCTACGACATTAGCCTTACCAGGATGATATTGTATATCGAACTGGTAATTCTTCATGAATTCTAGCCACTGCCTCTATCTCATGTTCAGAACCTTCCATGTTAAGATATACTGAAGTGACTTATGATCCGTAAATAATGTAAATTTCTATCCTAACAAATATTGCCTTCATATCCTCGGAGAAAATACTACTGCTTCTAACTCAAGGTCGTGAGTGGGGGTAATAATTCTCATGGGGCTTAAGCTTTCGAGATTCATAAGCTATGGCCCTCTCCCCCTGCTATAATACACCCCCAAGTCCCTGTGTAGACCCAATCCACCCCACTCCTAGGAAATGCAAGCACTAGTATTGACGTCAACTTGTCCTTTATCTCATAGAAGTCCAGTTGATAGTGGTCACTCCACACAAATGGTATCCCCTTGCGAGTTAGGTTTGTTATTGGATCCGTAATCTTCAAAAATCTTTTAATGAAACGATGATAATACCCGACCAAATATAAGAAACTGCAAATCATCTTCTGTGTCGTGGGCTATCCCCACTCCCTCATCGTCGATACCTTACTCAGACCAACTGCAATACCCTTGTCAGATATGATGTGGCCAAGAAATTTCACCTCCCGTAGCCAAAATCCACACTTCCTAAATTTAGCATACAACTGATGATCTCGAAGTGTCTGTAAGACCCTACGCAGATGCTCTGCGTGTGCCTCCTCAGTACGAGAGTAAACAAGAATATCATTTATAAATACGATCACGAACTGGTCCAAGAATTCATTGAATACTCTGTTCATGAGAACCACGAACATTTTTGGTGCATTGGTTAGCCCAAATGGCATTACCCTAAACTCGTAAGACCCGTACTGCGATAGGAAAGAAGACTTGGGAATGTCCTCCTCCTAAATACGTAGCTGGTGATATCCCTATCTCAAATCAATCTTTAAGAAGTAGACAACCCCTCTCAACTGATCAAAAGGTCATCGATCCTTGGCAACGGATATTTATTCCGTATCGTGACATTGTTCATCTCCCTGTAATCCACACACAAGTGAAGAGAACCATCACTCTTCTTCACAAACAACATAGGCGCACCTCAAGGCGATGTACTCAACTGAATGAAATCTTACCCTAATAGTTCTTGAATTTTCTTCCTTGACTCTCGGCATCTCTATCGGGGGTGGTCGGGTAATCGGTCTCATACCCGATGCTAGGTCAATCGCAAACTCAATCTCTCGGTTGGGTGGTAATCCTAGTATCTCCTGAAATACATCCTCGAAGTCCTTTACCAACAAAATTGAGTCCATCAAAATAACTATCTCCTATGAGGTCTCCTCCTCAATATAGTATAGGTAGGTATGTGAGCCTCCCTTGGGTAGAAGCATCTCCACCATGAATATCTCCAGAATCGAAATGAAGAACACTACGATTCTCTCGTAAAAATCTATCGTCGCCCTATATTCAACCAACCAATCCATACCTAGGATGAAATCGTATCCCTCCATGTCTAATACTAGAAAATCTGTAGCTAAGCTCAAACTCCCAATAATAATATCCACTCCTCTACATACTGAGTGTATAAGTGATCTAGTATCCAACGGTAACTCTATGAACATAAGGCGTGTGCTAGTTGTCTCTAAAAGACCGGTCTCTTGTGCAAATCTAGTGGAAATAAAGGCGTGCGATGTGCCTACATAAAAAAGAATCCTACCATCATTCCTATAAATAGGAAATGTACCCTCGACTACTGGTGGCGCCTGAGGGGCTGTCAGCATAGGCACGTCGTAGACGTTATATACACACCCATAGTGCATCTGAACCTACTACTATTGTGGGACTGGTTGTGCTGGTACTGGGACTGGAGGTAATGGAGCCTGCTGCCCCTGTTAGCACCTTGCTATTGTGACCATGCTGTCCATAAAGAAAACACTATTTTGAAAATGGTCTCTGCCTCTGGCCCTATCGAGGCTATCCCTAATAACCCTAGCCCTGTTGGCTACCTCCATGGTTCCCTTGGCCCTGATGCCCCTGAGGAACCTTCTGCTAGTGATTAGTGCCCTGCTGACCCTATCTATACAGCTGGCCCTCTGACCGATATCCTCCTGACCAGAACCTCTTGGCAAAATCCCACTGACGGGAATCCTCCCCCTGCTATATACCTGCCTATTGTGATGGTCCACTAACACCACCCCACTGGCCTTGCCCGGTTATCTCCGCTCACCTCCAACATTTGTTTCCCTTCAAGTGGAAGCTATAGTCCTAGCAGTGTAATAAATAGGCATTGATGACATATGTATACGTCACCAATGCGGGGTTGTCGATCAAGTGCTGCCTGATCCTCCAGGATAATCCATCCATAAACTTTGATTTCTTCCGCTCCTCATTTCTTACCTCGTTTGGCACAAAATTTTCTAGACGGATGAACTCTTCCTCACACTCTGCTACGGAGTGGTCACTTGGTGACACGTCATTAAATTTCTTTCACATTTCGGTCTCCACTGCTGCCGAAAAGTACTTGCAGTCAAACCGCACCCAGAACTTAGTAATCGTCATCGAATCTCTCTCTTCAACGGTGGTCACTGACTCCCACCACTGTAGTACCACCCTAACAAGTTTGAAAGTAGTTAGCATCTGCTTCTGTGTCTCACTGCACTCCACCATGCACATATGGTGCTGTATATTCTTCTTCCACTGACACGCATCCACCACATCATAACTACCCTGAAACTCAGGCAGGTGGCCCTTATGAAATGCCTCTCTATCTGTCTGGGCCTGATTGAACGGTGCCATTGGCTGCTGTGGCTAGGGTTGTGGTAAATGAACGACCATAGCTATCATCGCTAGATTGAGCGCCTGGTCCACAATCTCTACCACCTGGGCGGTTGAGATCATCTCTGGTGGTGTATATGGCTAAGGCAACTCCTATGGATCCCGGTGAGCCTCCCTCACCTCATCCCTGGATGCTGCCCTAGATGCTCGCTCTCTCCTCGGTGGCATCTAAAAATAGATCAAATTGTATAAGTACACACTTTATACAAATTTTAATACCAGAAGTACGTTGTCTCAAATACGAAAAGATAAAAGCAATAGTCTTAATAATTGGGCTCTACATCAAAATAATGATACACAAAAATCGTAATAAGCTATACAAATCCTGTGGACACTAGAACCTAATACTCTGATGCCATATGTGACACCCCGCCTAATTACATACTGGATGATCAGTCACTTATTAATTAAAAAAGGTTTCTCATTTGGTTCATTCTCAACTTCACTGTTAAAAAATTGTATTAATTACTAACCACCTATTAGTTAATTAAGTTGGTGTTAAAATATTATCTGTCATTAAAGACTTAATAGTAATATGCTGAAACTAAATTAAAACATTCACACCATTAATAGCGTCTCAACCATCACAATGAAATAAATGAATGAATAATGTCTTGCCGAATAAACCATTGGCTAAAATCCAACCCAAACAATAATCCAACAAATAGGAAAATAAATCTAGCTTCAAGTCTGAAATGAATAACTAAAATAAGTAACGTATGATTGGGGAAACATGCCCAACTGAGATACAATAATGAAAGCCTATATTAGGAATGAGTGATAGATGCGTTTAAGAAAGTCCTACAAGCCTCCATAGTGCTGCAACTACTCATCCTTGGAATGGATCGTCAAGTCTGACGTTTTTGTGGATGGACATCAAAAAGGTTTTGAAAAAGGTTTATAACAAGGGTTATAACCCAATACATTTTGAAAATATTTTGCAAGTATTTATCAGAATTTAAAAATCAGTTATTGATTACACATGTTATACATACGTACACTCCCTTGAGTTTCCCCCTCTCATCAATTGTGCACGCCTAACGTTTATAATTATCCCACCTAGACATAATACCCAAGATAACTAAATATATGTATCTAATTGGGATATCGACACCTATAAGTCCCCGGTACCACCCATACAGTACGCTATCCGAATTAACATCTCTCTTATGTTAATAATATTATAAGTATTATTATTACTTGTCTTTGGTCAGTTAGTCATTTAATTAAGTTTCACTACTTAATTCATTATTCATATGCATACTATAAATTTGTCTAATATCACACATAAGTAGAATTAGTCGAACGATTATATATATTTTTCTCACTAATATATATAATTACGATGTCTCTCAAAAGGACCACCATAAAAAATAAGCATACTTTTCTATCAACCCGTGTACCTCTCATACTAAAATAAGGATTATTGGTTCGGTATGTCTTCTTGAACCCAAAATAAATAACAAGCAATGGAGGCGAACATAGTTCTAAGACTTTGGGATAAGGACATACCTAACGTACCCAAACGACACGCCGGTCCCACTAATATATGACACATAGTGGGCTGCCCTAAGCTCTATATCCTGGGGCACAAATCCAGACCTCTTTGGAATCGATAAGGTGGGATCGCCAACTGTGAGGCAACCTCCATGATAGCAAGCAACGTAGGTATGTCCACGTACAACAATCATTCATATAATAGGTATACACACGACCTATATATATACAATAGGTATTCACACAACCTAATTATCACACTTCGTACGTAGTATATATATCTCGAATACTCACCGTACTTTCAATTTACGACTATTCTCACTATCACATTATTGAAGTATCATTGTTTACACTAAGGGACCTAGTCACCCCTTATTTTATTTCAGTAGCTAAGTCTTCCTCACCCTATTGGTTTGTATAATAAGCTCACGCACGCTTTCTCAAAATTCTATTCTCATTCTATCAAATTAATTACATTGCGATTTAATCCCGAGATAGTTCTAGCCCTAACTCTCTCCATAAGAATACCACATGCCCTTATTAAGTTTCTACTATAATCTTATAGATCCCTTATAATGATTTAAAGAGCCCCATAAGCAAAAATAGGCAAATATGATAGGGCCGAATCTATTCGCCCATATACCGAATCGAATCTCCTTGCTGAACCAGGTCATCTTCTTCGTTGGGACAGTTTGTGTTTTTCACCAATTTCGTTCACCCACTTTCCATGATTCTTTACCAATCATAAAACCAATTGTCACAAAACATTTCTACATGTATTAGGATGATTTCTAACGTTTTAAACATATTAAATCTTTACAAATTTAATCAAGAATGAATCAAAACCCATTAATTGTCATAAACCCGAGTTTTGTGTTCTTCCCACATTTTTTTCCAAAAAGTCAAATTTGATTCATGGTGATAATGACATATCTTCTGATTTCTAATCCTCTATAGATATTAAATCATTGTACATGCAAATCCCTACCCATTATATGCATTTAAATCAATCTTTTCTTCCAAGAATTTTCAATTAAACAATATAATTGAAACCCTAGTCACATGGGTATTATAACTTCAAAAAAACTTATATATAAACACTTTCTTATAATCAGTAGGGTCTGATTTTATGATTAAAAAGTTGGGTTTGATTGTTTCCTCCTCCAATTCTCCCTCCCAAGTTGTTAGTGGTGCAAAAACTACATGAAAACTCCTAGAATTTCTCCAAAAGCTCTAAGAACACTCTCCTTTTCTTCTCTAATGGTCTCCCTTTGTATTTTGAGTTTCTAAACCTATACCCTTCTATCTAATATTTGATAAAGGAGTTTAAAATTTGTAGGTCTCTTAACCCTCATTTTCCAAACTACTAAAACACCCCTATACGGTGCCGGTTTTGCCTAAAAATGCCCCGGGACGCAATCGACACCCCGAGTATACTATTTGGACTATTTTGACCCTTTCAGAGTCATTTATGACCTCAAAATAATCATTTGAGTCACCTTACAAAATTATACTATCTTGACCTCAGTTTATCTACACGCGACTCTTAATTGAGATAAAATATAATTACGCCAATATCACTCGCTATTACGCGTAATAATTTTCGTATGTTATTTACTATTCACTCAGTAAATTTAGTTCATACTGTTAATCATTATATCTATGTCTCGATTAATATTTAATAAACACATTATCATTCAATTCAATTCAATTACTTCTCTTCTGTAATTTTAAAACAAAGCGAATTAGTTACCGAATTAATTAAATTCAAATACGTAGAAATATGGGGTAATACACGAACCTTACTAGAAAATTTTCTATTGTAGGCCCTCTCCTCTGGGCCAGGAATCCCCATGGTCACATCATCAGGTATAGAATACATAATTCTAATGTTGGCCAAGTCATCCTCTTGGATATCACTACCATACGACCTAATATTAGTAGTTAAAGGGTCATAAGAGGTCGAGGGGACTTTTGTAATGTCCACCTCCTCGACAGTTAAAGGAACCTCAATAGGCAAGGTGGAGGGTGAAAGGTTACCTATCCAGAACCTATCTTAAGAGTTTAGATGATCAAATGAAGTTTTTTTTGTTAGTGTCAGCGTAATTTCCCCCCAACTCGATGGTTTATGTTGTTAAAACTCTCTGAGGTGTGATATTCTGATGTGTCATACTCAATACGTGCTTGGGGGCTGATTTGAAAGAAAAATCAAGTTTTGGGATGAATTTTGGGCTTGTGAGATTGTCCTCAGGTCTAAGGATCTAGAGTGGAACAGGAAACTTATCAGCAAAAACTTTGGGGAAAATCTTATTGAAAATCAATAATGTGTTTCTAGATTCTCAAAGCCTCTCTCATACAGGGCACACTCAGACCTAGAGTAACTTTTAGAAAACTCTAAAAATGAACAAACCCTAGAAAAAATCCCTCTACTCAACACAAAAACAAGCCCAAATGAAAAAAAGAACAAATGATTAAAGAGTTGAAAAAAATAGCACAATGAATACTTGATGATAGATTCGAACCAAAATATGAATCACAAAGTTTCCAAGTGACTTGAAAACAGGGGACTGGAGATCGTTTCTCTCTAGAAAGCTTGGTCAGAAAGAGTTTGAATGCACTTAAAATGGCTTTGCGAGGATTTTTAAGGGATAAATATCTTGTGTCAAATACGCCTATTGAAGATCCACTAGATTGTTGACACATGGCACATTATCACAAGTTATTATTCTTAGTCGGTGGAGCAGAATAACTTTTGACCTCTGAACCAAAAGATGCCAACCTAAAATCATTTGTAAAAACTTCACTCACTTTTTTGCTCAATGCCTCTCCTAAAGATTAAGATATTTAGTCGTGAGCAAAGTCTTGGGATCTTTCGTTATACTATATTTGTAAAACATCTCATGACCTAAAGATAACTGAGTAAAACCATTCAATAGTGAGTAAGAGCTCATCCCAGACCGAGTATACTTACCAAGGGTTGACCTCGATTCAGCATAATTGGTCACCTGTGGGCAATGTGGTCAACTTATTTTCCATCTGAATGGATGCGATCATTGCTAGCAAGGCTAACGAGTACCATGTGAATGGAACCATCATCAGAAAGCATGAAAAGAAGCATTCCTTTATGGGTAAATATTTAAGCCATGCTATATCTTGGCTGGAATTCAATAACTCGTGCCCAACCTATAAGGGCAGGACATATGTAAACAACTTGGTATTTTCCTAACATACATTCTCTGATACTCACTCACTATACCCTTTGAAATCTGGGCCAACAGAGAGATATGTAGTTAAGTTGTCAAATTACCGAGTGGGGAGAGATTAAGTGAATGGTATTGTTATTATACCTCTGGTCACCTAAAACATTTCTAAAAAAAGCTACCTAGTGGACATAGGTTATTCCTTGAGGTCTGAACCACTTAACTCGTTATTTAATTCTTCTTATTCCCATTTCAGTCTTTTTATACCTGCATTTTACTGCTTATTTGTTGTTTGCTATCTCGGATTAGATCTCAACTTGCTAAGACAAACCTTGAAAGTAATTTTAGATGATAACAAATGATATTGGCATTAAATATTTATTAGAAGATTTAATATTAGTGGAAGCAAGTGGTGGCTGTAGGTAGAATAATGTATGTACTTACTACCTAGCCGCCAAAGAAGATGCAAAAGCTTTATCAGACGTTTGAGGTGTCCTGATGTGACTACGATTATCTTAGAATTTTCTGGGCTTATTCTCATAACATAAAAGGAAATTCATCTCAGAAGAGGTTAGGATCCAAGCAGAGTTCAGTTCTTTCTAGGTGAAGGTCTTGTAGAATTGTCTGAGGCACGATGATGATGTTCCTCTTAAGGTCTCTAGACTTGGTCTTCAGGTTCTAAATGTATCGGTGAGTACTTGGTAACTTTGAGAGTGCGACAATGGTCTTAAAATATTTGTGGGACTTTCGTTAGGGACAACTATGGTCACTAAGGACTAGAAATCACATAGCAGAGCTCTCTTCCAGGTCTTGGGGCCTCATCCTCTATATGAGGGAGAATTAAAGACTGAAAATCCATGGATGATCAAGGAACTAAATGTCGTGTCATCAGTTTTAATCTTCAATATAATTTGTGATCAAAGTTTTAAAATTAAACACTAAAAGAACATAAAGAGAAATATGAAGAATATAAACAATACTTAAACAATCTAGAGTAATCAAACTTAAAAATAAATCTCTAAAAAGTTTCCTCCTTAACCAAGTGCCTTTGATCAAAAAAAAATTTAAAATAATTTTTCTCTTTAGAATTTGATAAAATATATGTAAATTGTGAAGCTAATAACTATGGAAAGTGGGGGATCACATCACAAGGGGATCAAAGGAACTTAAATCTAGGAAAGATTTTACTGCCAAAAAATCTACACATTTTCCAAAAAGGTATTTACCAAAATATCTAGTTTGTAGGTCAAGGTCGTGACCAATGAATGTCTTGTTGTGGGCGCGACATGATCGCTCGTGAAAATGAACAACCAATCGAGGAATTCACGAGGAATTCTGGAAAAACTGGTGAAAAACTTTGGACAGTGTCGCGACCAGTGAAGCCAAGCTTTGTTGTAGCGAGATACCCAATTTACATAGTTTAAGTAAAAAGCTATCCATGAATGTTTGAATCTTACACAAACATTCATGTGGTATACTTAGGAAAAAATTAACTTCAAAAAGTATACTTTATAAGAATAATATACTTACATAAGTTAATCACTTAAACCATAAAATAAAACCAAAACACACACACAAAAGATTTAATTTGAATGTGACAAAGTGTGAAATGGTATTTAGGAAGTTCAAACACCCCAAATACTTGGATACACCAATATTTGATCATGTGGGTGTTGGGTTGAGAAGTCGAAGCATGTCCGGATCAAATGTACCGTTGATGTGCTATCCCGAAAAGACCTCAAGGTCTAGTAAAAGATACAAAGTATGTTTTGCACACATAATAAGATATTATAGATACGTGTCAGGGCATATGAGTATACAAATACTCTTTTAGGTTAATGCACCCTTGGCTCAAAAACTTTTAAAAAAAATATACGGACTATATCCTCAACTTCATAAACTCTGAGGTCCAATGACCTTGAATTTTCAAATTTCTAGGAACTTTAAGGACTACACCCATGGTTCCGCTTAAATTTTTGAGTTTTAATGACCCTTAACCTATCACGTTTTTGTTACAGATTACTTTGGAAAAGTATGGCAACGTTTTGACAAAAAGAAATGGGAGTTACGCCCACTACAAGTATTAAAAAACCCCAAAAATGTTAGAACAAAAAATTATTATTGATAAAGCACAAGAACAACAAAAGGCAATAATTCAGATGAATGAATACAATTCAAATATGAAGGAAAATATTTCATTACGAGAAGATAGGATTACAAAGAGTTCAAAAATAAAGAAATCATGACACCCCGCCTAATTAAACATCGGGTGATCAGGCCTTTATTAAATTAAAACAGGTTTCTCAAATGCTTCATTCTTAGCATCACTATCGAAAACTTTTTAATTACTAACCAAATTTTATTCTTAGATCGGTGCCAAATTTTATCTTTCGCTAACATAATAAAATGTACCATGCAAAAGATAAATAAAACATTCATAGTATACTACTAGAGTTCAATCCAACACAATATATATGAATGAAAGACTTGTTGATAAACCATCGACTAAAAGTTCAAAACCACAATCCACAATAGTCAAAAGAACTGAATAACTATAAACCGTCAACGGACAACATGTTCATACAAGGAATACAAAATAAGATCCTACACTAGATCAAAAAGGTATAATCATCTAATCAAGATCCTGTCAGCTTCCACAGTGCTACAAATCCTAGTCCCTGGAATGAAAGCCTCAAGTCTGGTGTCCCTGCAGCTGGACACCTTAAATGTTTTGAAAATATTTCATAGCAAGAGTTAGTACTCAAAATATTTTGAAAATATTTAGCAAACATTTATCGCAATAAAATATAGTTATTGATGATGATGCTAGAATCAGCCCCACCAGATAAGGTGTTTTCAAGCTCAATCTAAGAACAACAATGGCAGCATAGTTATGTAGCAAGGTAAGAGAATGAGATGAGTGGAAGAAGAGAGAGCACCAGAATATGAGTGGTTCAGCCTAAATTGGCCTACGTCCACTGTGTGTGTGTGAATAACCTCACTACAATAAGGCACTAATGGCCATGTATACAATCTCTCAAGCTTTCTCTCTCTACTGTGTGTCTAGACAGGGTTTTAGCTAGGATTGAATATCTAGGGATCCCTTTGCAAGGTAGATGATGACCTCTATATATGGTACTTAGGTGGTGTAATGTACCCTCCATGCATGCAATGAGCATGTGTTTGGTTAACTCACCAATATGAGAGTGCCATCTGTCACTGTCACATGTAGAGAATGATGATGCAATATTCTCCCCACGTGTGGGGAATAATTTTGTTATAACTGATTTGTGTCCACGTGTCCTTATTTAAATGTCAGCAGGTGCTCGGCTATTGCGTCTGGTGTATGACCTCGGCCTTGGAGAGGCCGAGGTTGGTGAGCCTTGATACCTGTTCAGTCTGAGTATTCCATGGAGGTCTCAGCCTAATCCTAGTCGAGACAATGGGCAAGGTCGGCCTGAGACGAGATTGAACTGGTGGCTTGACGAGGTTCCTGCTGGCTTGCTGCGAGCTCGACCTACGGCTGGCCGAGGTTGCCATCCCAAGGTATCCGAGAGTGCTGCCGATCCTTGTGACGTCCCTTGGAGAGGCTCATGGTAGTGTCGGCCTGGGCCGACCTTGATATGGCCGAGGGGTGATATCGCGTGTCCAAGACATGCTCCACCTCGGCCATAATACCGGCTGAGGTCGATGTATCTAGGCCGAGGTTACACTTGGTGCATATCAATCACCCCCAACCCTTAGTCATATGTGAGAGCGAGTGAATAGGGGATTACTATACCTCCGAGGCCTGTTTGTTACAAGCCAATACTTTCTTCACACTTGTCCAATGCTGGAACATGCTTGCTTGGTAGGCGTGTGCTGTCAACCGCCCTTTGGGGCTCCCAAGGCAATGATAGGCCTTGGGAATCGTGCCTACTTATTTAAGGGTTTTAAACCCTCATTTATTCTTTCTTCTTCACTTCCCTCTTCTGCGAACGCTTTCTCCCTCTAAATGGCATTTCGAACCAGAATCTACTGCAAAGGTCTTTGTTGGTGGTTTTTTCTGAATTTTCATCACTTCCCCTTGTCGTTTCATTTCCAGGTATCTTCTCCCCTTCATTTTCTTTGCTTTTTTCCTTCTGGTTTGCATTTTCCAGCGAGTTTCTGAGTTTTCTGACGAGTTTCTGAGTTTTCCGACGACTTGTGTTTGCTTTGAATTTCTTGGTTTGATCCTTAGATTCCTTTGCTTTATCAACCAGTCTTGTTTGTAATTTTTGGAGTTTAGGAAAATCCCCAAGTGTAGTGTCGTCCTCTGATGCTCAGACCCTTATATCAGCTTCTCGAGGAGTTACCCTCTCTTAGAGAGAAGACTTTAAAAAAGATTAGGAAAATAGAAAGAGCACAGGAGGAGGCTCGTAGATCATAAGAGTTTCCCATTAGACCCATATTTCCACCACCTCTGAAGGTGATATATCCTAACCCCCCGGGGAACTTCTATTAGACAGAGGTTCCTGCTGATCCCATACCTATGTCTGAGTCTGAATCTTCTACCTCAGACCCCATGTCTGTTAATTCCTTTTAAGAGGCCATGGACTTCACACCTAGGCCTGATCAGGCCCCTGATCAGGCCGAGGTCTCCAGCCGAGCCTCGTCCCATAATCACTCAATCACCTCAGGGTCTTCCTCAGAGGTTGAGATTCTTGAGTCGAGTGTGGCCATTCCACCACCACTTAACGCCATCCCTCTGTCGGCTGTCACCGGGGCAGAGTTCGCTCAAAGGTTCCTGAGTAACCCATCAACATCTGCTCCAGCCGACGTTGAGTTGGATGATGATGAGGTTAAGAGCGATGTCGATGTCTCTGAGGTGGCCGAGATCGAGAGTACAATTACTGAGGTAGACATTCTATACTTCAGACATCTGTATTCTATCAGCCCCTCAATAAAACTTAGGAGAACTCTGAGGGAAGATAGGGCTTATCATGGCCGAGATGGCGAGATCTGCCTGTACGAGCAGATGTTCAAGTTGGGGTTCCGTCTTCCCATTCACCCCATTATCAAGTCCATCCTTTCTTATATTAATTTGGCCCCCTTTAAACTTTCTCCTAATGCCTGGAGAGTCCTAATAGGGTCCATAGTGTTATGGATGGCTCTCCACCACTCAGACCTTCCTATTAAGGTCTTCGTAGGTTGCTACGTCCTTTCCTCAGCCAAAAATCATCCGAGGTACTACCATTTTGTAGCTCGGAAGCCTGAGAAGAAAATGATTCAGGTTACACAGACTTCCAACCATAATTGGAAGCCTCGATACTTCTTTGCATGGGAGTTTAGCCCATGTGTTCCCTCGTCTAATCTGGAGCAGAGGATGCCCCTGAGGTGGGGTAAGGTCACCATGTCTGCTAGGTCCGACCCTGGCCTAAGTCTACAAAACCTTCAGATGGTGAAAGCCCTTCAAGATCAGGGAGTACATGGTCTATTTGTCAAATTCGAACACTTGATGACTCCCCACTACCTCTCTGGGACAGGTCTAGGTGGAAGTCCCCTTGCCGAGCTTGGTAAGCATTTTTTTTAAGTTTAACCTCTGAGTTTACTCATATCTGCTTATCTAACTCAGATCTACTAACTTTTTGCAGAGCGACCAAAGGATATTCCAGACGAGCTTTGGGAGATGGTTGCACCAAGCTTGACGAGACTCACCAAGAAAGCAGGCCTTAACACTCCTCTACCAGCTCCCTCTGCCTCTAAGCCCCCAGCCACAAAGAAGAGGGCTCCATGGGGTCATGCCCTTGAGGATCAGAGGCTTAAGAAGAAGACTGCCGACGCTGCCATCCCCATCTCTTCAGCTGAAGCCCTGTCGGCTCGTCTGGATCAGTTGAAGTTAACCGACAGTGTAGTCGGCAACAGCCTTCAGGCCCTGGATGCCGTTGTCTCTGTAATGACTGAGACTGACAAACGCTTCTTCAGGTCTCTGGACACCCCATTGCTGGTTGAGTTCGGCCTTCACAGAGCCGTTCAGGTATGATTTGATCCTTCTTCAAAAATTCTTCTAAGTGTAACATCTTATTTTTCTTTAGCTTATTTATGATCATTAAATGTGCAGGGCTTGACAGCCATGCACCATTTGTTCAACTGGACCCTGAGGAAGATTCCCCTCATCCAAAAGGGGCAAGAAGCCGAGAAAGTATAGAGTACTCTGAACGCAGAGATTGAGCGCCTCAAGTCTGAGCTGAAGGACTCTGAGAAGAAGGTGAAGGGATTGGAGAAGGACATCTCCCAGCTCGGCAAGGATCATGCTGCTGCACTGAAGGCTAAGGATGACATTCTGTAACAGAAAGTCAACTCAGCTGTCAGGGTCGCCCTTGATGACGCCTCTAAGAAGATAATTGCTGACTACAAGGCCTCATATGAGTTCATGGGCTTCGGCTTTGAAACCTTGAAAGAGGTATGAAAGCCACTATTAAATGGGCAGACATCAGGGAGAGAGAGGCCGGCACTTTGAAGGCCTCTGATTTCGTTGGTCTCGGCTTTGCTGATCCTCAATTTGCCCAAGCTCTTCAAGAGGATGAGTAAGAGGCTTCCGCTCCTGCCAAGACTGCCACATTGGAGTGCACCGAGTTTGGAGGGGCAGACCATCGTGATGATACGGTCGAGGTTACCAATCAAGCCGAGGATGTCGACGTTCCCCCTTCATACCCTTAGATGATTTTTTTTATCATTGTTTGTAACCCTTAGAATTTTTGTAATCGTTGAACATATTATTTCTGAATATATATATCAACCTCTGATGAGGACCATCTTCACTTTCTTTTCATTGAATGTCATGTGATGCTTTCCATTCTTAGTTCCATTGTCATGGTGTCTGCTAATCATTAATTTGTAATCTGAGCTTTAACCTCTAAAGTCCTCTTTCTAAGCTTGTATTTTTGCAATGGTCTTGTTTAAACTCAACCAATGGTCTTGAGCTCACACCTCGTCACCACTGAATGGTGTTATGAGGGTCTGAGGTCATCACCTAAGATGTTATCCCCATAATAAATCCTCACCAAATTAATGATGTTATGTGTCTGAGGTCATCTAATTTATAGTGTCTGACCTCAGACCTCGTCACCACTGAATGGTGTTATGAAGGGCTGAGGCCATAACCTAAGATGTTATCCCCATAATAAATCTTCACCAAATTAATGATGTTATGTGTCTGAGGTCATCTAATTTATAGTGTCTGACCTCAGACCTCGTCACCACTGAATGGTGTTATGAAGGGCTGAGGTCATCACCTAAGATGTTATCCTCATAATTAATCTCACCAAATTAATGATGTTAAGGGTCTGAGATCATCTATTATGTTGTCTGAGCTCAGCCCTTGTCATCACTGAGTGATGTTATAAGGGTCAGAGGTCATCACCTAAGATGATATCCCCATAATAAATCTTCACCAAATTAATGATGTTATGTGTCTGAGGTCATCTAATTTATAGTGTCTAACCTCAGACCTCGTCGCCACTAAATGGTGTTATGAAGGGCTGAGGTCATCACCTAAGATGTTATCCTCATTAATGAATCTCACCAAATTAATGGTGTTATGGGTCTGAGGTCACCTCATTATGGTGTCTGACCTCAGACCTCGTCACCACTAAATGGTGTTATGAAGGGCTGAGGTCATCACCTAAGATGTTATCCTCATTAATGAATCTCACCAAATTAATGATGTTAAGGGTCTGAGGTCATCTCATTTATAGTACCACTGAATGGTGTTATGAAGGGTCGAGGTCATCACTTAAGATGTTATCCTCATTAATGAATCTCACCAAATTAATGATGTTAAAGGTTTGAGGTCATCTCATTTATAGTGTCTGACCTTAGACCTCGTCACCACTGAATGGTGTTACGAAGGGCTAAGGTCATCACCTAAGATATTAGCCCCATAAATTAATCTCTGATCTAAGCATGAAGCAAGAACTGTCATGGGAACTGATCTTTATTAATAACCTCTTTATAATGAGATAGTACATTTACATAAAACTCTATGCAACATCATATGAAGTATCTCTTTAGGTGATCAGCATTCCATGGGTTGGTGAAAGGTTCTCCTTCTAGGTTTCCTAGCCTGTAAGTGCCAGGCACAACCTCTTCTGTCACTTTGTAAGGGCCATGCCAGTTTGGGTGAAACTTGTTTGCTTTCTGTAGGGTTTTATTTAGCACTAGGCCTCCCACTGCAATGGGTCTTGACTTCACCCTCTGGTTGTAGAATTTTGCTACCCTCTGTTGATAGGTTGCTTGTCTGACCTCTGCGTCTTCTCTTCTTTCTTCGATAAGATCTAGGTCTAGCCTCCTCTCTTCCCCATTATTGTCAGGTTCATAAGTTTGAATCCTATGAGTTGGGAGCCCTACCTCCATTGGTATGACGGCCTCTGAGCCGTATGCCAGCATGAACGGGGTTTCTCTTGTTGGTGTCCTTGTCGTGGTTCTGTAGGCCCATAACACGACGTAGAACTCTTCATCCCATCTTCCCTTTGCATCCTCTAACCTCTTCTTGATCCCATCCAGGATAGTTCTGTTTGTGACCCCGGTCTGGCCATTTGCCTGAGGTCGTCCAGAAGAAATGCTTTATTCCTACTGTTAGGCAATATTTTTTTAAAGAGGAGTTCTTGAACTGGGTCCCATTGTCCGAGATGAGAGTGTTTGGGAGGCTATATCTGCATATGATATTCCTTCAAATGAATTGGAAGGTCTTCTGCTCTGTGATTGTTATCATCAGCTTTGCCTCCACCCACTTTGAGAAGTAGTCAATGGCAACTATCAAGAATCTATAGCTGTTGACAACTCTTGGCAAGGGTCCCACTAATTCAATTCCCCGTACCGCAAATGGCCATGGAGAAGAGATTGACTTCATAGGATGATGGGGTTGATGAGGGATAGTGGCGAACCTTTGACATTTGTCGCACCTCTTCACGTAGTCTGCAGCGTGCTTAGACAAGGTAGGCCACCAGTACCCCTGAGTGATGATCCTCTTCGCCAAGGGCCTTCCCCCTATGTGGCTAGAGAAAGAACCCTCATGGACTTCCTGTAAGACCCTGGAGACTTCCTTGGGATGCACTCACTTAAGAAGAGGCAATAGAAATCCCTTTTGGTACAAGATGTCTCCTATCATCGAGAACTTGGCAACTCTATATCTCAATCTTCTCCTCTCTACTTTGGACTCAGGCAGCTCTCCCTCTCTTATATATCTGACGAGCGGGTCGATCCATGAGTCTTATAGGTTTAAATTGTGACAAGGGTTATATACCTCTTCTTCCTCGATGGTTTCCTTTCCTAAGACCTCGATCGGAATGGTCCTTCTAACCTCTGTCTTCATTGCCGAAGCCAACCTTGCCAATGTATCAACGTGGCTATTACTTTATCGAGGAACTCTCTTCAGTTTTGCCTCTTCAGAATATTCCAGCATCTTTCTCACTCTCTCTAGGTACTTCGCCATTCTTTCATTTTTGGCCTCGTAGACTCCCAGCACTTGATTGACAACTAACCTTGAGTCGCTGTGGAGTAGGAGACGTCTTACGCGAAGAGTCTTTGCCAATAAGAGGCCTGATATCATGGCCTCATACTCGAACTCGTTCTTTGAGGCCTGGAAGTTGAATCTCAAGGCGTATTCAATGTTGGTGCAATCTGGAGCCGAGAGTATTAGCCCTACACCGCTTCCACTATCACAGGAAAAGCCATCAACGAAGAGGCTCCAAACGTCTGTATCTGATGAGAAGACCCCTTCTGTTATAACTCCTTACTTTAAGAGGTATCGATCCTCTTTGTTCTCTTCTATTCTGCTCCGAGTTTTGCCTGAGATGACCTCTTCTCGATCTCAAAAGACATTTGGTGTCGTCTCTTCCAAATTTTGGAAGACACTACGGTTTGTCTCTTCGGCGTCCTCTAGGCCTTTCTCTGTCTAGGCATCTTCCTAGGTGAATTCTGCAACAAAGTTCGCGAGGGCCTGCTCTTTGATGGCTGTCCTAGGCTGGTAGGTAAGATCATATTCTCCTAATTCGATGGCCCAGGTCATCAATCTCCTGGACTTCTTAGGTTTATGCAGGACCTGACTTAGTGGGGAGTTAGTGAGGACTACCATGGAGTGAGCTTGGAAGTAAGGCTTCATTTTTCTTGAGGCATGTATTAGGGCATAAGCCAACTTTTCTATAGAGGGATAATTTTGCTCAGACCCTTGAAGGGCCTTACTGTTGAAGTATACAGGCCTTTGGATCCCATCCTCTTCCCGTATGATGGTCGCGCTAATGGCTGATTCAGAGACTGCCAGATACACAAACAAACTTTCTCCTACGATGGGCCGAGATAGCAATAAGGGAGACCCTAAGTAGGACTTGAGTTGATTGAAGGATTTTTTCACACTCTTCACCCCATTGGAAGGCCTTTCTTAAAACTTTAAAGAATGGGAGACACTTGTCCGTCACCCTAGAGACGAATCTGTTAAGCGCAGCCACTCTCCCCGTGAGTCTTTGGACATCCTTGATACTCCTAGGAGTCTTCATGTCCAGTAACGCCTTAATTTTTTAAGGGTTCTCTTCGATCCCTCTCTGGTTGACGATGAATCCCAGGAACTTCCCGGCTCCTATTCTGAAGACACATTTCGCTGGGTTGAGTTTCATCTTGTATGAGTCCATCACATCGAAGGTCTTCTCAAGGTTTGCTACATGAGTGCAAGATTTCAAGATTTTTGTCAGCATATCATCTACATACACTTCCATGGTCTTCCTTATTTGCTCTTGGAACATCTTATTGACAAGACGTTGGTATGTTTCCCCTGCATTTTTCAGACCGAAGGGCATCACTTTATAGCAGTACGTCCCTTTGTTGGTAATAAAAGATGTCTTCTCTGAGTCTTTGGCATCCATGAAGATTTTTTTATAGCCTGAATACGCATCCATGAAGCTTATGAGCTCATGTCCTGCTGTAGCATCTACCATCTGATCTATCCGAGGTAAGGGGTAGCTGTCTTTTGGACAAGATCTGTTTAGGTTAGTGAAATCGACACACATTCTCCACTTCCCATTGGCCTTGGGCACGATGACCGCATTTGATAGCCACTCCGGATAGGTAACTTCTCTTATAAACTTAGCCTCTTCTAACTTTTTCACCTCTTCACGGATGACGTTGTATTTTTACCTGCAGTAGACTCTTCGTCTCTGCTTGATAGGCCTAGCATCTTTGGCTACGTTGAGCTTATAACTCATTACTTCAGGATTGATGCCAGGCATGTCTGCGTGACTCCGTGCGAAGACACTCTGCCTCTTCCTGAGGAAGTTTATCAGCTCTTCCTTGATTTTCGGATTAAGGGCTTTGCCGACCTGGATGGTTTTTTTCGGCTCGTCCTCATCGAGGACGATGGATTCTACCTCTTTCGCGACCTCTCCCTTCTTCAATTTTGTTTCATCTCTTGGATCAAGAGTATCAATGCTATAAGTGGTGGTGGACCTCTTATGGGCTTCTCTCTCTTCGACCGAGTTGAAGTAACATTCTCGTATTGTGGTCTGGCCACCTTGCACTTACCCTACTCCATAAGGAGTCAGGAATTTTAGCATCTCATGGACCATTGATGGCACAACCTCGAACTCCCTAAGGGCCACCCTTCCTATGATGAGGTTATAGGCCGAGAAGACACTCTCGTCCATTACCAAGAAATTAATCCTCCTAGTCCACCTCTTAGGCCATTCGTCACCCATCCGTACGTCCATCTCATACATGCCCAAGGGGTTAACCTTTTCACCACTGAAGCCTATCAGGGGGTGGTGATAGGGGACCAGTCTTGCTCTACTAAGTCCTAAGCTCTTGAAGCAAGGCCAAAACATCACATCTGCCGAGCTCCCCCCATCCATGAGGATCCTCTGCACCTCATATCCATGCACCCTTGTCGTTATAACCAAAGGGTCATCATGGGGGGCTAAGATACCTCTGAAGTCAAGTCTGGAGAACCCAACTACGAGGGTGTTCATGTCTACTTTCTTCCTCTTCTGTACTGTATCGGAAGACGTTAGATTCATAACTTCAAGCTTGGCCACTGATTTGGCCTCGGCTACATGAGCCTTCCTATTAGCTACTTCAGATCCACCACCTGCAAATCCTCCGCATATTGTACCAACACCAAAAGAGATCATACCAACCCTCTTCACGGGGGTGTTGTCATCCTTTGGTGGGAGATTCGAATCATCTTCATCATCACCTTCTGAATCATCGTCTCTTCAGGCCGGGACGTTGTCACGGCATCTGTCATTCCTCCTTTTCTTATGGTCATCTCTTCCATTCTTAGGAGCCTTATCGTCTACATATTTTCTCAATTTCCCATATTTTAACATCTTCTGAATCTCATCCTTCAAAGCGAAGCATCTATCTGTGACGTAACCATGATCTTGGTGGAACTCACACCATAGTTTTTTGTTCCTCTTATGTGGTGGGGATTTTAGCTTCTCTGGCCATCTCAGAGCCCTGCCATTCTTAATCTCATTGAGGATGTGCTCACAGCTCACAATCAGAGGAGTACAGTGAGCGAACTTGTCAGCAGGTGCTCGGCTATTACGTCTGGTGTATGACCTCGGCCTTGGAGAGGCCGAGGTTGGTGAACGTTGATACCTATTCAGTTCGAGTATTCCATGGAGGTCTCGGCCTAATCCTAGCCGAGATAATGGGCAAGGTTGGCCTGAGACGAGATTGAACTGGTGGATTGACGAGGTTGTTGCTGGCTTGATGCGAGCTCGGCCTACGTCTGGCCGAGTTTTCCATCCCAAGGTATCCGAGAGTGTTGCCGATCCTTGTGACGTCCCTTGGAGAGGCTCATAGTAGTGTCTGCCTGGGCCGACCTTGATATGGCCGAGGGGTGATATCGCGTGTCCAAGACATGCCCCACCTCGGCCATAATACCGACTGAGGTTGATGTCTCTAGGCCGAGGTTACACTTGGGGCATATCAATTGATTACACATGTTCGCGTACACTCTCTCTTGAGTTCGCCTCACCTCTCATTCATAGTGCATGCTTAACGTTATATACTTAGCCCACCTAGCTATACTACCCAAGCTAATTAGACTAGAGTATTCAACTGAACTTATCTACACGTCTAAGTTCCCGTACCGCCCATACAGTACATAAATTTATTAGCATCCCTCATTTGTTAATTAACACAATAGTAACATTCTTAACATGCTATCTTTCCATAACTATGATTAAGTCTCACCACTTAATTTAATCCTTTAGATATAGACTATCTAACATGAAATCTATAAAATTAAGTTTCTCTACTCAATGTACTTTTAGAAGTCTACACGTCATCTAACTATCTACTATTCCACACCAGCAGATTATTTATATGGTATATATTTCACTCACAACATATACTATAAGGATAATTGGTCCGGATAATCATCGACCCCAATTATCCTATCATTATTTAAACCCCATAATTAAGTTTCACTACTTAATTTACTATAACCTATTCCCAGTCTATTTTAAATTTTGTGATTAAGTTTGTCTCTACTTAATTTACCATTTAGATGTACATCTCTATATATATCATCTACAAGTCTACTATCGCACATAAGTATAAAATCATAAGGTATATATTTCACCCACAATAAATACTAAAAGGATTTATTGGTCCGACAAATCATCGATCTCAATAATCCTACCATTTACATTGGTCCAAAAATACCTCGACTCCAATGTAAAGGTCATACGTATGTAAATTGGTCCGACATTATCATCGACCTCAATATCCCTACCATTTACATTGGTACGAAAATCCCTCGACCCCAATTTAAAGGTCATATGTATGTATATTGGTCCGACATTATCATCGACCCCAATATTATTCATCTTCGATTTGGTCTAGATAATCATTGAGCCCAAATCGAGCTTTTATATATTGGTTCGGAAAATCATCGACCCCAATACAGGAGTAAGCATACTTTAGGTATTCACCCAACCTAATAATCAATATAATAGGTATTCACACAACCAAATTATTCATACTTACACGTAATATATTTCTCTCTAACATTTACCATACTTGTTTGCTTTATAAATTTATTTCACTTTCGTATTAATTTGAGTATTCACGCAAATCTAAGGGTCCTAGTTACCCCTTGTTATATCAATTAAGAAGTTACCCTTTTTAACATACTTACCCAATAAATTTAAGCTCGCTCATGCTTTTCCGTAATTATATTTTTATCATCTTGAATTAGAATACGTCACAATCAAGCCTATGAATATCCACTTTAATTCTCTCACAAAATTAAAATCCAATGCTCAATCATAGACTTACTTCCATATCATTATTCCAGAAATATATTTCATCAACGTCCCAAAAACTTCCCTGATAAAATTTTAGGCATTTGATGCTTAAAAAGAAAGATCTTACATTTTCTCGTAACCGAAATGAATCATAATGTTTCTGGCAGATTAAACACCCTCTAGTAAAATTTTGATTTCTCCCTCTACATAACTCCAATTGACCTGATTCAAAGTTCATTGGAAATATAAGATATAGAAATTTCCATAAATTTATGATTTAGACTCTAATTCTAAGTACAACTCGAATCGTAGACGTTTAAAGTCACGTCAAAATTCTGGCAGATTACTATGCGGCAGATCAAACACCCTGTAGTAACATATCTATTACTCCCTCTGCAGAACTCCCATTGACTGGATTCCAAGTTCATTGGATAGCTAAGAGATAGAAATTTCCAAGAATTTATGGTTAACACGCTAATTCGAAGTACAATTCAAATGTCATACGTTTAAAGATACATAAAAAATTTTGGCAGATTGACATCCTGTGTTCATCAATTAAACCCTAAGTCACTCAAGATTCATGTTCTTCAATCAAGAAATCACAAAGATTCTATGTTAATCATCAAATATATTCAAATTTCATTTTATATTTAATTAGGGATTCATTCTACATGCAATCCTACCCAAACATGTGATCAATTCATACATTTAATTCAAGATTTTTCAATAGAATCAACCAATTCTTAAAACTCCCTACACATGGGTATTATAACTTGATTTTGATTTGCAATAAATAATTGCCTCATAGTTTGTAGGGTCTGATTTTATGTTCTTGATGGTGGATTGATGTTCTTCTCCCTCCATCCTTCTTTCTTGGATGATTTGGGTGCAAGATTCAAGTCCAATTCTTCAAGAATCCCTTCTTAAGCTTTGGAATTGGTTTCCCCCCTTCTCTCTAATGGCCTCTCTAAGTTTTGTCAGTTATTAAACCGAACCCCCAATTATAATTACCAGATATAGGGTGCTAATTTTTGCAGGTCTTATAACCCTTATTTTTAAAATGACCAAATTACCCTCAAAAGGTGCTGATATGGTCTAAAATTGACCTGGGGCCCAGACTATACTCCCAGGTACACTATTCCAACTATTTTGGCCCATCCAAAATTATTAATGACCTCTAAATTATATTACGTGTCACTTAAAATATGTAAGGACACAAATTTCCAATTGAGTCCTTTGTAGTTTTGGCTCAATTCTGAACAAAAATGTTTGAGTCATAGGATAGAGTTATTGACCATCTTTCAAGCCTATGACACTCTAAAGTTGAAGACGTAGCGATCGAGTTTAAAGATTAATTAAAATGATGGCTTAGTGTGCCTCGTTTATACGTCATCAACATGTGTTCCGTTTACTCCTAAGGTATGAATGCATTGTAAATATATAGGACTTTGGAACATGTTTCATTGGGTGAACTTTTATTTTAAACTGTTGTTTATTTTTAGAAAGATTTTATTAAAACTTCAAAATAACGTATATAAAGTTTCTAGGCTAAAGGTAGTATTTTCATCTTTCTGGAAGTTCGTTCAGTATTGTCGTTCGAACGAGTTTTTTGTTCGAACGAGAACGTCATTCGAACGAGGTTTGCCAACGAGTTCCCCTATTGGCCACTGGAATTCCGTTCGAATTGTCTTTCGAATGAGAATTCCAACGAGATTTCTAATGATTTCGACTTTTATACACTGGAACTTCGTTAGAAGGCTCATTCGAATGACACTTCGTTCGAACGAAAATCTCGTTCGAACGAAAATCTCGTTCGAACAAGATTTGGTGGGAACAGTTTTTGTGGTAGTTTTGAGCAGTTTTTCCCACTTTCCCACTTTTGTTCCCACTACTTTTTTGTCAGAATAATTATGTGTGGGAACTAACTCTTTCTAATTAACTTTTCATACTATTCCAACTCCTAGAGAGAGTTTTTGATTGTTCACCTTTCCCATGAAAATTTCATAGTTTAAGTGTATATTTTTCCAAGAAAAATTCATAAAACACTTTTGTTTTCACCCATATTGTTTATTCCAAGTTTCAATATATATACATCTTGCTTGGAGTGTTTGGCACTGGGTTTTTCTCTACCACATTGAAGAGAAGTTTGGGTTTACTTCTAAATCCCTCAAAGAAGAAGAAGTTTGTTTTGCTGCGACATTCTCACATGGTGAAAGGCACTATGTGTGGTTGACGGTGGTTCCTAAAGTCCGATCGGTAGATTCCGAGACAGCGATGGAACTCCGTGGTTATTCTCTTGGAATAGGTAGTTACAAGAAGACGCATCGAGGCATGAAGGAGTCGAGTCGAGTCGAGTGTTGTAAGTCATGTTGCTTGTAATTATAAATTTCGTACTTAGTGGATTTGAGGTTAGGGTCGTTCGACGTTTTTTCCTGTTGTGGGTTTTTCCTCATACATCGCGGCGTAGTGGTTCATTGTTTATTTTATCTTTTGCAATACTCACCTAGAACGGATGCTTAGGGAAAAAGATAAAATTAGTTTAAATCACTACTCGTTTAATTCGGTGCTAATTAATATTTTGGGTAAAATTAATATTAATTTAATTCAAGTCAATAATTTAATTTGATAGAATTTGGTTTGGTATAAATTTGCTAAAATGAATTAAATATTTTATCTGGTAATTTTTTAGGACTTGGGTTGATTTAATATGTTAAAGTGAAAAATTATTTTGTTAATTAATTTTATTTCACTTTAAGTTGTGTTTAATTTTAATATGAAAAGAAATTAAAATTAGTTAATTTGTTTAATTTGAACCGTCTCTCGCTTTCCCATCTTTAAAAAGGAAATTACTTTTTGTGTTAAAGAATTTAAAAATTTGGGCCTATCGTCCTTTTCAAATTGGTATCAGAGCGGGATCGCTAAATTATTGCGTTTAAGATCCTTTAAATATTTTTGGCTAAAATGGAATTTTTTCCATTCTCAAAATTTCCTATTTTCGATGGTTCTAATTACGCGTACTAGAAAGCGCGTATGAAATCGGCACTTAAATCTATCGACGAGAGGGTTTGGTTGTCTGTAGTTAATGGGTGGTCCCCACCAACTCATTTAGTAGATAATGAACGTGTTTCCAAACCGGCCGATAGATGGAGTGAGAATGAATTTAAACTCTCAAATTTTACTTCTCATAGTTTAAATGCCTTGTTTAGCGCGGTCACACCAGATGAATTCCGTCGCATTATGACATGTGAAATCACTAAAGAAGCTTGGGATATTTTACAACTCACTCATGTAGGTACTAGTGTCGTTAGAGCTTCGAACCTCCAAAACCTCACCACTCAATTTGAAACCATCAAAATGATTGAAAAAGAAACCTTTGATGAATTTTATGCTAGACTTTTCGATATTGTTAATTCATCTTTTATTTTGGGAGAGAAAATACCGGACAACCAAGTAGTAAAGAAAATTTTAAGGTCCCTAACCGATAGATTTATTCCAAAAGTGATCGTTTTATATTCTTTACCAACTTTAGCCTCTACGAAATTAGAAGATCTCGTAGGTGATTTACAAACCTATGAACTATACATGTTTCCCTCTAAAACTGAAAAGAAAATAGAAAAGGGAGTTGCTTTAAAAGCCCGAAGAGGAAAAACAAGTAATAGAGAGTGAACGTGATAGTGACTCGGAGGATATGTCTATGTTTGCTAGGAAATTTTGAAAATTTCTTAAATTTGACAAAGATAAATTTAAAAATGATTTCAAGAAATTTGAAATTACTAAGCACGATAATGCCAAAAAGATCCCTAAAACTCCTAAAGAAAATTTAACTAGGGATGAGTCAAATAAGTGTTTTGGTTGTGAGGGTTATGGCCATAGGGCTTTCGAGTGCCCCACTAAACTAAGGAGAGAGAGGGTAAGCAACCTATTTCATATAATGCGACCCTTAGTGATATTGATATGGAAGAGGGACCCGATTCCCCCACTGAGCCCAACTTTGTGGCTTTTATGGCTTGTCATGTGAGCACCGATAATGAATCTTCCCATGAAGATATTCAAACACATGACACTTCCATTGTCAAAGTTTATGATTCCCTTATTTTTTATGGTAGTGAGAGTGAAAAAGAGAGAGAGAATGAAAATGATGAGATTGATATGAGTGAACTTCAAAATACTTTTCAAGAATTATATGATGAATCTATTAAATTAAAAAGATAAAATTTGAAGTTAGAAGAGAGTTTAAGAGAGCGTGTCAAGGTCGTTGATGAAAGTGTTTTAGTTGAAGACCTTAGGACACGTGAGAGAGTTCTTTACGAGAAGATTGAATATTTAGAAGGCGAGAGAGATAACCTTAAGGGTTTAATGGAATCCTTGAAAAAGGAGCTTCTCGCATTTGAAGAGCGCCATATTTTATTAGCGTCTAACATTTTAGAATTACAAAATAAATTAAAAGACTCTAGGAAAGTCAAATTTGATTTGGAGTGTCGTTCGGAGAAACTAGATAAAATTTTAGGAACGGTCCAAATTAAAAATGACACTTGTGATTAGGCTTCGATACTTGTAATGAATCTACTCATAAAGCCAAAACCCATATTTTAGGAGAATCACCTAGGAAAGCCTTTAGAGATCATTCCTTAGGTAAGTCTTTTCACCGAGTCTTTAAGTGCTCTCATTGTGGTCGAAAAGGTCATATTAGAAAATTTTGTTTTGATCTTAAGCGAGGTCCTAGAAAACCTCAATGTAAGGCAACCAAGGTAACCAAGATTCCTATGCTCCGAGATAGTGATTCGTCATTGGTTTGGATTAGGAGATCCGACTTGGTTGCTTTACAAGATAGGATTTTTTATTCTCACTTGCTTTCACATGCTTCCTCCTTTGCAAAATCTAAAGGTTGAATGTGTTAGTTTTATTTGCATACTTTAGCTTTTTTACTACATGCTATATTATCATGATAAATGTATGGTTGTTTTAGTCATTTTCTAGTCATTGATTTATTTCATATCTCATGCTAGAAATCATGACTTGTTTATCTTTTGTATTTTTACTTCTTTCATTTTACTTGCATTAAATGAAAAATACAAAAAGATTTTTGTTTATCATTTGTGTTTTACCTTTTAGTAATATAGGCTTAATGAAAAAGACAAATGATTTTTGTTGGTCTTTTGAGTATATATTTTATTTTTGGTTAGAAATTGCAAAAACTCAAAAAGATTTTTTTTATGTGTGTATTTTAGTTTGACACACTTTATGTGGCATATACTTGGGTTAGAATGACATCTTTTTCACTCCCAAGTGGCTAGAACTTTTGGTTTAGACTGTCAATCCTTATTATGTTCTTTACCGTGCTTATATGGAGTAGTTGAATTTTGTGTTTCTTAAATGGATTCTATTTTTATATGCCTCAATTCACACATGCACGAGCTCTTTTGAAATTTATTCGTCACATGTTATATTTGAGCTTTGTGAGGTGTTCTCCTATCAATTTTTTCATCAACATATTTGAGACCAAGGAGGACTAGTGCATGTCAAAATCCGTTGCACTTGAGATTTGTGAGAATAAAAATTAAAATATATAAATGTTCATGGGGAAGGGTTCCGAAAGGGATTATTATCCTTTGCTAATAGTAAGCCACCGTTTATTTGGACCTAAAAGAAATACGTGGTACAAAGGCCTAAAAATAGAATAATGGCATTAAAAAGAAAAATAATTGCCAAGGCCTAATTTTTGTTTGATATATTCATTCAAATATATATTCTTATTGAGGGAGATTGGACGGTATATCAACGGTTTGCACAATGTCCGTTTATCCTAGTTATACTTTCAATGTCATGGCTCTATTGGTTTGTAGAACCATCAAAAGTCTAGGCTTGTATGAATTGTGTATGTCTGTTCATTGAGTTCAATTTATATTGTCACATGAGGTTATATTCAAATGTGATGAAGTTTGCAATCAATTGAGAACTCCGTGAACATGTTTTAAGTGATTGGGCCTAAATTTAATTGTTGCTAGTTCACACCCCAACTCTTCCGTTTCAATATGACACATTTTTACCATACGAGTGTGAAAAACTTATTGTATTTTGTGTCATGTGCATGTTTATATCTATATATATTTACTTGTGCATCTTTGGTATATCTAGAGTATGTATATATATGATATTTTTATTTGGTATTTGCCTTGCTTTCTAGTCCATCTATCCTTTAATTCATAATTGGTATCTATCTTGTTGCATTCTTTATTGATATCACATGCTTAATACTTTATGTATCCTTTTGGTATCATTGTCTTACATCTTAGTTAGTATCCGTTATTATTTGTTGGATTAGTAGTGATTTTGTTGCCCATGTGCTTTAATGTTCTCATCACTTTATGCACATTTGCATGTTTAGCTTGTTATCCCATTATATTTATCCCTTGTTTAGTTTAAGGGTAATATGCTTTATTTTGGGGAGATAAGTTAATTTTTTATTCTTAAGCCTTTGTCTATTCCTGAACGAAAAGGGGGAGAATGATAGGGGCAGAAATGGTATCTAATCTTATTGTCATCGTATCTTAGTTTGGGAGCTTTTACTTAGGGGGAGAGAGCTATATTCTTAGGTTGACCATATTTGATAAAGGGGAGAATTAGTTAAGGGGGAGTCTTTATTTATTTTATGCATTTAATATTCTTGATATTCCCTATTCATTTGATAGTTTTCTTAAGTGTGGAGGAATTATTCTTAGTGGAAACTTTCATTGTTGGCAAAGATATTGATCCTTGGGTCGTTTGAGTCAAGCATTGTATTTTATTTCGGGTGGGACAATTTTTGTCAGTCAAGTAGACCTTGATGGCCCTTTAGGATTTTTGTTGGTTTTTGTCCCGGAATAGCCAAAGGGGGAGATTTGTAAGGACACAAATTTCCAATTGAGTCCTTTGTAGTTTTGGCTCAATTCAGGACAAAAATGTTTGAGTCATAGGATAGAGTTATTGACCATATTTCAAGCCTATGACATTCTAAAGTTGAATACGTAGAGGCCAAGTTTAAAGCTTCATCAAAATGTCGGTTTAGTGTGCCTCGTTTCTACGTCATCAATATGTGTTTCGTTTACTCCTAAGGTATGAATGCATTGTAAATATATAGGATATTGGAACATGTTTCATTGGGTGAACTTTTATTTTAAATTTTGTTTATTTTCAGAAAGATTTTATTAAAACTTTAAAATAAAGTATATAAAGTTTCTGGGCTAAAGACAGTATTTTCAGCTTTCTAGAAGTTCGTTCGATATTGTCGTTCGAGCGAGTTTTTCGTTCTAACGAGAATGTTGTTCGAACGAGGTTTGCCAACGAGTTCCCCTATTGTCCACCGGAATGTCGTTGGATCGAGAATGATGTTCGAATGAGAATTCCAACGAGATTTCTAATGATTTCAACTTTTATACACTGGAACTTCGTTAGAAGGCTCGTTCGAACAAAAATCTCGTTCGAACGAGATTTGGTGGGAATAGTTTTTATGGTAGTTTTGAGCAGTTTTTCTCACTTTTCAACTTTTTTTCCCACTATTTTTTTGTCAGAATAATTATGTGCGGGAACTAACTCTTTCTAATTAACTTTTCATACTATTCCAACTCTTAGAGAGAGTTTTTGAGTGTTCATCTTTCCAAAGAAAAATTCATAGTTTAAGTGTATATTTTTCCAAGAAAAAATCATAAAACACTTTTGTTTTCACCCATATTGTTTATTCCAAGTTTCAATATATATACATCTTGCTTGGAGTGTTTGGCACCGGGTTTTTCTCTACCACATTGAAGAGAAGTTTGGTCTAAATTCCTCAATAAAGAAGAAGTTTGTTTTGCTGCGGCATTCTCACATGGTGAAAGGCACCCTGTGTGGTTGACGGTGGTTCCTAAAGTCCGATCGGTGGATTCCGAGACCGCGGTAGATCTCCGTGGTTATTCTCTAGACAGAGGTAGTTACAAGAAGACATGTCGGGGCTTGAAGGAGTCGAGTCGAGTGTTGTAAGTCATCTTGCTTGTAATTGTAAATTTTGTACTTAGTGGATTTGAGACTAAGGTCGTCCGAGGTTTTTTCCTGTTGTGGGTTTTTCCTCGTACATCGTGGCGTAGTGATTCATTGTTTATTTTATCTTTTGCAATACTCACTTAGAACGCATGGTTAGGGAAAAAGATAAAATTGGTTTAAATCACTACTTGTTTAATTTGGTGCTAATTAATATTTTGTGTAAAATTGATATTCATTTAATTCAAGTCACTAATTTAATTTGATAAAATTTGGTTTGGTCTAAATTTGCTAAAATGAATTAAATGCTTTGTTAGCCAAATTTCTAGGACTTGGGTTGAGTTAATATGTTAAAGTGAAAAATTCATTTGTCAATTAATTTTATTTCACTTTAAGTTGTGTTTAATTTTAATTTTAAAAGAAATTAAAATTAGTTAATTTGTTTAATTTTAACCATCTCTCGCTTTCGCATCTTTAAAAAGGAAATTACTTTTTGTGTTAAAGAATTTAAAAATTGGGGGCCTATCTTCCTTTTCAAATATTTCTCATTTCTCACCTCAAACTTGTCTACACGCGACTCACGATGAGATAAAATAAAATACGCACATATTATTCGTTATGCCGTATATAAAAAATCCACCATTATTTACTATTCATGCACTTAGTAAATCTCATAAATAAATATTAAATAGTTTCTATCTCTCAATTAATAGTTAATAATCACTTTTTTTTATTTAATCACATTAAATTATGTCACACATGTAATTTAACTAAACGTATTTATCCAATTAATTTTTGAATTTATTAAATCATAAATACGTAGAAATACGGGTATTACATACTTCCCCCCTTACAAAGGAATTTCGTCCTTGGACAAGGCTGGTACTAAAACTTAGGATGTTTAAAATCACGACATCCTCTAGTACCTAAATCAAAATCATAATAACATAAGGGTTACTCCACTATACACGCACTAGTGGTACTCACTAATCAAAAGTCTTAATCACTGTAGCCTCAAATTTCAACAAACTTCCTCAATTCACTACTTACTGATACGCTCTATTAGTCATATGATCCCAATACTGGCTCTATCGTCTCCATAATGAGAGAAGGCGGCACCTCCCTATGCGCCAATTCCCCTTACTCACCACAAATCATTACTCCCTCCATAGAAGGAATCACGATAACTTCTAACCACTCATGTCAGTATTTACAACTTCAGTTCATGGTGGCGTAGCTCTTACGACATTCAAAAGTCACCCAAAATAGTTTGTGCTTCACTCCAGTCTTAACAATGGACTCCAAATCACGGTCAATCCAAAAATCTAGTTATCCCCCCACCTCTAATCAACTAGAGAGTGGACGACAAGGTTTTCCATGCCAAACCTCAAAAACTATCTCGTGCCTGATAAACCAGTATAAGTTCTTACACACACTCTACCAACGGTAATTTCTCCCCGCAATTACCCTATAAGGCACCACATGGACTACTCGCATTAGCTAGCATAATAAACCACCTCTCATCTAACCCTCTAAATATAGGTGCTACCATATGCCCAAAACAAAACTCCTTCCCCATAGCTTCCTGATAATCCCTATCAGAGTTGGGATTGGAGGATCTTATCCCTATTCATAATAATATTGAGAGGCACCTTGCACCGGTGCAATCCTTATTTCATTGAGAGCATAACAATCACTTTATCTCAGCTAATCCATTCCATACACTCGGTGGAATTCTTACCCTAGTCATGATGTTGGCAGCCCATTAATTCATTTTAGCAGTTTATCTAACCATTTTATTACTAGAATCGTAGGCTTGTTATCTAATTCTGGTTGATCATCCCGAGCTAAACTTTTTCCATTTATGAGTGGTGCATCTGGAGACAGTCTCACTATGTCTCACCCCTCACCGAATTCCAGTTAGAATATCTCATATTTAAGTTGTGCTTTATACTCCCCTCTTCCCCCGAGGTATAACAATAGTCACGGACCGTGCACTTTTCAAACCTGGCACACTTCTTGGGTCTTCTTTCGTTATAGTCATCAATATTCTATGTGCGCGCAAGCCATTCTCATCATTTGATTGAGAAAATATCCGCTCTATTTTTGCATAATATTTGGGACTCATCTTTATCAAGAGATATCTTTTGAATGGCTTCCCATAACCTTTCAACCTATTTAGAGTGTGCTAGCTCTCTTAGCACATATATACTTGGATCATCGTCCTTCTCACACAATGTTCAAGCCATCATACCATTGCAACTTCATTGATAACTTCCCCACAAGTATACTTCACACTCATTAATTTCCACGCCCCTATATCTCGAACGATTTATAAACCAACTAACCAGGGCAGCCATACACCCCATAACTCGCACTTATCTGCATAATCATTGCAAACGTCACACACTTTTCTCAAGATTTTCCTCACATTCTTGACCGAGTTATAACACATGTGTCTTCTCAATCATCCCATAAAACGTAATTTAATTCCTCTTGATATTTTCCCAACCTTCGACTCATAGTGAGAAGAAGGCTTTAGTTATTTTTCCCTCCACTACCGGCTCCACTATCATTACACCGTATTATAATTCTCAGCTCAAAGTGTTTCCTCGACACGTTCGAGGATTTATATTCAAAACTGATGCCCTGGCATCCATCAACGTCCCTCTACTCCTGATGTTTATAAAAGTTCATACGAATTTCATCTCGAATCAGCACCTAGACAAGGAACTTTACCCCATGCGTTATCATTTAGTATTGGTGGTGATTGAGTTCCATATGCCTCAAACACACAATCGGGATACTCTGATGTTACCCCTAACCATATACTTATAAATCCCAACTCCCGTATCTCTAAAGGAGTTAAATAACACTGTGATCTCACTATCACTAGGCATTAGCGCTAATCACAACAATGAGCCTTATCTATCCGCTCGACAATAGACCCAATATTCCTTAAATCCTATCACAAAGTCTCTACGCACCGGGATCAATTAAAACGAGACATCTATGCTCTCCAAAGTCTCCACCATAATATAATATAAATGCGAGATCAACCCTCTTTCAGGTGAGGCCTCATCAAACAACACATCTTGCCCTGAAAAATTAAACAAGATGGCCTTGCTATCACCGCCCTCTATCGTTCCACCTACATCGCTAATCAGTCCATACCCAGGGTAATATTATACTCGCATAACACCTTACTAGAATGAGTAATTCCAACATCCATATACTCTCTGTGTCTGCACCTACCCCCTGTGATTAGTACTAAAGAGAGTCCCTCTAAACAAAGGCAACGACATACACATGCTAATGCTATCAACGATATACCCACTAAACTCGTCTCACACGTGAATCTAGTGCTAATAGAATAACGTGACTCACTCGTGTGGCATAAAACTTATCCTACTACTCGAGGATAAAATTCATACTTCCAATAGTCAATAATGTTGGTGGCTTAAATGGTTCTTGGGCATAACACCCTCGTCCCAACCGAACTAAAATCTCTATAAATCGTTGCCCCAGCTGTCCTAACACTCTTGTCCCCTAACTTAAGGTGTACTAGGGTCACACATGTGTCCCTACTCTTTAAAAGTAAGACACGTCTCCATATCATTCCCAATCTTCTATCTCTACTAGGTATTACATGACGGTCCTTCTCACAGACTTGGTAGAAGAAATGAGGATCTTGGCATAAGGTTTCAGCAGACTTGAATGGAGGCATATTTTCTTAGTATAATACTATAATTGAAGTTGTATTATGATGTTATTATTCATTATATTCTTAATTTAATGTTAAAATAATCCTAATTAAACATTGTTATGAAATTGGGACAATTTTCATGAATGAAAGTAGAAATGGTCAAACTGGTATTATAGCCATAGTAATTCATGATTGAAGGTTAGGAATCCCTTATAATTTTATGATAAAAAAATGAATTTGGGACTGAATTATATATGGATCTCAAGTAGAGTTCGAGATATGTTCTTGAGATGATAATTAGATATTAATGTCTAAATCTAGTATTGGAAGAACATATAATTATTGTAAAATAGTCAAAATTAGTATTATGACTAAGATATATAAAAAAATGTAAATTGTGAATCTATTTATGGACTTGAAAATATGAATATGAGTGAAACAATGATGGATAGTTAATTAAGGGATCGTTAATGGAGATTTAGATTGTTTAGAATTTTTTTTATAGGAAATCAGTCACTTAAAGAGAATTTTTTATATGGTATACCTAGGAATATAGATTTCTTAAAAAAAAAGAGTCCCGATTAAATTAAGTTAAGAAAGAGTGGGAAGTGGTTTCGTAATTTTTGGAGTTGTGATGAATATTTTATTATTATTTTCTGAACAGCACGAAGTGAAAAAAAAAGTTTGATGTGAATTTGAGACTTTGAAGTTAGTTTTGGAATAGTATATCTAAGAATTTGTCTTTTAAAGAAATAAAAGGTCCTTGTTAAATTGAGTTAAGAACATAGGCACTGACTTCGTAAATTTTGTAGTTTCAATGAATATTTTATGATTATTTTCTGAACAACACATAGGGCTGAAATTTCTACCAATTTGTTGAAAATCAATTGACTTCCCCATTTTCCTTAGGTTTGAACCGTAATTTGAAGATTGTGTTAACGAGACTAATTTTTTATTCTTACCTTATTTGGTAGAGTTATTCGGTGGAGAGAATTCTGAATATTAATTAGGTAAATGCATTTGGAGTTAAACCCAAAATTATATACGCGAGAATTAACTATATTATTGGAGATTATTGGATGTGTTATTTACTTAGTGGTTAAATGAGGAAATAAAATATACATATGTATGTTATGAGTTGGTGTATATGTATAAAGATATAAATGTACTCATGGTTTGAAGGCGGAATAAACTAAGAGTTGAATTTAGTACGTATATTATTTAGAGATTTATGAGACTCGTTGAGGATAATTACAGGGATAATTACCTATACGTATTATGTGTTAAAATATGTATTTATTATTTGTGTGAACATACCCATGTTCGTTGATGGCCTATTGGTTGGGGTTGCTTATGTCTCGGGACCATAGCACGCATCGACACAGATGGGCTAGGCATTGTGTAAGTCAGTATATTAGGTATTATATGGCAACGCCACTTACAAGGAGGTAATGTAAAGGCTTGGATCCATTGTCACCGTCAGGGGTATGGACCGTACAATGGTGTACTGCGTAGGCAAAACCCCTATTGTGTGTATTTTATGATGTTCGTTTGGATAAGGGACTCCACCAGACTTACCGACAGAGCACGAATGGGACACTAAAGATAGATGCCTTTGTTTGTTGTATATATAAAAGGACATATATAATTTTGTATATATTAATTGAGAATAAATCCATGTGGTCTAATGATGTAAACAATTATTACTGAACCAAATACTACGTAAAAATGCATAATGGATAATATGTTATTTCTTGTTGGTAGTATTGCGGGGTTTAGCTTTAGGATGGTGATCGTATGCGTGCACGTAGTTATATCCATATTATACGATAACTATTTGTAGCTTATTCTTTAAGGCAATTGGATAATAATTCGTTCAATTAAAAGGATATTGAAACTGAGAAAGTATTACCCTTATGAGACTAAGAATATGTTAAAAAAGAGCTTTGCTTGCGCTACATGATTTTGATTGTGCCGACATTATGTTATGTAGTGGTAGAACATGTATTGAGGTAGATAATTTCCTTGTATGCATTACGGTATATGTTTCTAATCGTACTAGCTTTTAATGATAATGATGTAGATATTGATGATATTGATATTGATATTGATACTTTCTTGTGATATTTTACCATGATTAAGCTCATAAGAATACATGTAAAATTGTACTTAAAATTTGATAATGATGTAAAATATTTAATCATGGGAAACACATTGGGCTCGGGAGTAAACACTTCTGATATGTTGGGTTCCTTGGGTTGGGTTAACTTAAAAATAATTAAAATACTTGATGAAGATGTGTAGTCATATTGTGGTACAAAGTCAATTATATTGTTATACTACTTGAACTTGCTGTGAACTTCTCCACTTAACATTATTCAAGTTATAGGGCATTAGTGCGACCTCATTCCTGATTCGATTTTGAGCTACTCTCCATTAATGACACTATAGGGTGCAGGTGTCAAGCTTATATTCTCACTCTCTTATTTCGTTTTATTTATTTGTCGGTTTAGATTGTGTACATGTGGTACTTGTATTCAGAGTTGAATTTATATAAGATATACAATTTGTGTTATTTTTGTAACATGAGTTATATGGTATCGGAGATCTTGTTATTCCAGTTAATACTTAATTATTTATTGTACTTGATCACTTTTATTAATTTCGTTATGCATATAATGTTAACAATTGTTTTTTATTCCCATGATTTTTGGTATTAGACATGATCAATCTATTATTAAATTTAACGGAGTGTCACAATTAATTTGCATTTAAAGGTCCTCATTTTGAGGACTCTAAATGGTAGAGTAATTTTACAAGTCGAGAGGACCATATTCCTAAAAACCATTATTATTCAAGTTCTTAACCAAGAAGGATTCATAAGACCATATCTCATTTAGGTGTCCCGCTCCTATGCGGGATGAAAATACAGGACTTCCGTCTCGGATATTTTCTAAAAAATTAAAAAATAGCTTTATTTTTATTTTTTGTCTAGTATTTAAATATTTTAGAGGACATGTAAAAAAATTATCCCAAAAATATTTTTTTGCTATTTTTAAAAAGGGAAATATTTGACGGTTTTTAAGAAGCTTAAAACAATGTCAAATATTGACTCATTTTTTTTAAAAAAAAAACAATAAAATCAATTTTAGATGATTTTTTTTTAGTCTCTGAAATTTTTAAATGCCACACAAAAAATGTTTAAAATGTATTTTTTAAAAAGATCCCACATTTTTGTCCCTCATTTTCCTTCCCTCACTTGCAACTCTCTCTCATTCAGTATGAGTCTGATTAACATGTGTGGTATATGAATGGAAAACTATTGTCACATAGAATAATAATATGCCCTAAAATACCACAAAACCTAACAAAAATATATTAAAAACCCATTTAAAAAAATTATTTTAAATTAGTTTTCTTCTAAATAGTGTTTGAGTTTTCTCCTAGAATACATAATAAATTTAATAATGTCATGGTTGGTTGGAAAAGGAACCACCAAAATTATTTTCCAAACCTCATGTGTACTTTCATTTAAGTATAATGTACAATCATTTTATCACATTTTAGTGTTGTGAAGCCATATGTAATAAAATTTTAAAGGAAGCTTCCTAGAATGTACAATTGTTATTCCTATCATGTGTTATTTTTTTGTGTTAAACAAATATAAAGTATGAAACAAATCATATTTGTGCAATAAAAAAAATTAGATTAATAGAGAACTTATAAACGAAAAAAATGATCGAGTCGATTATTGAACACTCTCTCCTTAATAAAAAAAATGTTCTCCTGCTATGGTGCTTACGGTAATGAATAATGAGCATCTGTCTTTCAGGATGATACATTATCAACACACGAAAGAATCACTTCAATATGCATGTTCCACGAACCAATTATGCTTGATACTATCTCCAACTCGATTAGGAATGGAAAATATTAAAAAATATTTTTTTCTCTCTTTCGAAATGAAGACAAGTGTTGTATTTATAGAAAACAAAGTGTTCTATCATGAAAAGATGTGTCCTTTTCTTAACAGTCAATTTAGAGACATTTTTCATGAACATTCACACTAATGGTGAACAGTCACGAGCTTTAGGGAGGGTTATATAAAACAATCGCGAACAGTCACAACCTTTAGCGACCGTTTAGAAAATTTGTCCCAAAATATTAAATAAAATTTCCAATAATTTTCATACATAAATGGGGTACTTTGAAACCAAATTTCTGATTCATCCTTTGTCTGTATTTAACAAATGAATATATCATGGTACTCGTCTTGCTAAAAGTTACACCTACGTACTTAGTCCCACCGTGTTTGAAGTGTTGATCCTACTTTTATAACAACTCAAAGTTGATCAATATATATATATATATATATATATATATATATATATATATATATGGTCAAACTATTAATTTGTGTAACAACATAATATTTTCCAATAATCTCCCACATGAATGAAATTTAGGTGAAGAATCAAATGAATATGAAAATAAATTAAAGAGAGTATCAGTGGAAAAGAGATGCATCAGTAAAGATAGCTTTTGGTCTTGAATCTTTTCTTGTGAGAGACTATCAGGTTTACTGTCCAATCAATGATTGCGTTATCTTGATTTGATTAACATATTTGTCTAAATCGGGATATAGAATTCACATAGTCCTTCTCTGAACATTCTTAATTCTCATTGTTATGTTTGTTTTGGCCATGGACACATCCTGGTTTCATAAGTGTGTTAGATAATTTAACAATGTATTCATTGATTATTCTCATAGACGAGGCCCATTATCACTCACATAGGTGATTTCAAAAAGAGTATACTGCTAATACCCCACTTGACACATATGTTCAAGATATAAAAATTATTAAAAATAAAATGTATCATGTTACATAAGACATATAGTGCATTTACTCATCCTAGGAATGGGATAACGAATTTGTTTTCTTCCCAGTGATAAATGAATCGCACATAATTAGGTTGTCCCATTGAACCTAATTCTTAGGATGTATAATGATTTTGGGTGGGTTTTCATTATGGAAATTCTTTTAGATTTTAACCGGTTTGAAGTCCATTCCCCTTAATGAACTTCTCTTAATCTCTTATTTGCTGATCCGCGATTATCTTATTAGGCATAATGTTGTCACTAAAAGAGAGAAATTTATTTATGATTATGTCATGACTAATTCGCGACTTGCTAGATTATTCTATGCCTTTTCAAACAATGATTGTCAATTGTAATAACAAGCATTATAATTGTCATCAAGGATCATCCTTTTTAAAATTGTCAAAGGTACCTTGCTTTACCAAGAAATAAATTCGTATTCCACCATTAATCTTGTATAAAAAATTCTTAAGAGGATTTTCAAACATTAACACATCCAATTATGCTAACATATTCCCTCAGAACTATAAGTGTCGAGGAACATATATCTCATTTGAGAGAAATCTGTGATTTTTCAATGTTTATGACATTTTTCACTATTATCTTGTTAACCATACAAAGTTATTTAAACTTTAGAGTCTTTGGTCCATTATCTTCCTTTTGAAGATTCGTGTACAATCTAAATCATTTTTTAATCTTAGAATATGATCAAAGTACTTAAGTATTAATTAATGTTTAAATAATCATGTGTATATACACTTCTCAAGAAAATTGAACATTTGAAATAGTACTGTATATTAAATACACTTATACAATCAATGAATACACATTCAATGGTTTTATTCTTATTTTTTATAGGACTCATATCTTGTTCCTACTTTGGATAGGAATCATTTCTTTAGATAATTATCCCCACATTTATCATAATTCACATAAAGTTCTCAACTTTTCCCATAAAATTTTGTCATAAGCTAATGTTTTGAGAATATAACTTATAAAAAGCAATGTTTCCCCCACAATTTTAAACATAAATTTGAAATTGTATAAAATTTTATATTTATTCTCAACCTCCAAAGGCTTTTTTTTATTTTATTTTTTTAAGGTGCAAAAATTTTGTCACATAAAATTAACGTTTATTTGGACTAATACATGTCTCCACTTATAAGGTAAACCATTCTTTTCATTCTAAAGAACAGGTATTTAAAATAATTTCTCTACTTTTTTGGCATTTGATGGCACGTTCCTTATCATTCTATCGGTCCACAAAAATAATTTGTAACAATTCTTAGCATTAGACTCAAGTTGTGTCAAAAGGATCGTAAAATAAATTATGTAATTAGGTTACATGCCCTTCTTTGATTTTACTAGTTTATGGAGTATTGAGATTACACCTAAGTCTCAAATGAGAACATAATTTGATTCTACCTTCTTTAAATCAGTCATAAAAATGCTCGGTTCTGAATCCCTTGATCATATCAATGGATTTATGATTTAATTATATCATCTTTAAGGCAATCGTTAAACCTCTCGATTTTGAATTTAAATGATAAATTCAATGAATAGATCTGCAATCACACGACACTAGTTTCCTGTCATTGAAGAGAACACTTGGTAATCACACAGACAAATACATTAATTGAAAGTACAAAATTCTTAAAAATAAATTTATTCCCTATAGAAATGCATATTCCACCCTATATATATATTAAAAACTCTTATAACTTTTGCAGTTTTCATCGAGAGCTTAACACTTGTGACGAAATATATGTGTATTCACATGTCCACGATATCTGTCATCTTTCGATTAAATCAAGAGATCTTATCATATCAAATAAAATGGAGTTGAACACCATTTGTTGTTATCCCCACTAAAAATTAGTCTCATTGGACCTCCCAAACCTTTTTTCCCATTTTGAATGGGCACAACAATATTAATACACATTGCATTATCACTTTTCCTTTACATATGAGATTATAATACCTTTAATTGCAATGACTAAATAAAACACATTATAACTAACCATTAAATCATATCGTAATCATGTAAGTAAACATCAGGAAAATTATAGTAATCAAAATGTAAATATTTGACAATGCATTATTCATAAAAAAATCACCTTTATTTTACTAATTTTAGCAAGTTAGCCACTTGTAAAATATACAATTTTCACAATTAAAATGATTAAATAACCATCATATTTAAAGTCATGACAATAAGATATTAGTATCACATCTACATGTGACCAAGCACATGATCATAATGTCATCATATAAATTATTGACATGTGTACGATTGATTGCACTTCTACTACAACAAAATAACTATCATGTAAAAAACATGTCAATGAATATGCTATTAAAAGCATGAAATTATGTCACTACATGATACATTCACAAGTGACCATAATCATACAATATTGGGAAGATATCATAAAACATACTATGACATATTATCTATTTGAGTCATTATTTTTCACACGTGAAATAAAAGATTAGAATATAAAATTAAAATTTGAGTAAAAAATTATATAACGAAATTTAAATTATATATCTATAAAAAAATGAATTTTTTAAATATTGTATTAGATCAAAATGTGATTGTCGTTTGGAAAATAGTGACTAAAAGCACGAGTTAATGAGAAAAGAAACAAAACATGAATCGCCACCAAGTTTATGATATTAAATACAAGGAACATATTAAATATACAATAATATGATTTAAAATATTAGCCAATGGCACCAATTTAGATATCATGTAATGCCCTAGTAAATCAATTGGATTTTGAGAAAGTCCAAATCTATATAACTATATAAAAATTGTAAACCCAAATCGAGTGAGGCTAACATGTGGAAGTAATAAAGGCTTCCTATATGAATTTCTCTCTCCACTAAGGGTTGTTTAATGAAGACTCAAACGGTTGTTTATTAGGGAGGCCAAACATTCAAAAGATGTAAACCCAAACGTCTTCTATGAAGATTTTCCTAAATGTATATGAAGAAGCCATAAACGGTTGTTTATTGGGGAGGCCAAACATTCAAAAGATGTAAACGCAACCGTCTTCTATGAAGATTTTCCTAGATGTATATGAAAACCTCTTTCATGTTGACATTTAATCTTTTATGCATATTTGTAAATGACAAAAAGGCTTCTACATCAACTTCCATAAGAATGTAGGAAGCTCATCAATAGATTCATAAGACGTCATGGATTTTTTTTATGTAGAAATGGCTTGATTAGCTTTTAAAGATGCTATTTTTTATGCAGGAAGATTAATCAATAAATTCAATAGATTGATCAACTTGATCAATAGATTCACAAACAGAAAAGGTTACAGGTTTGATCAATAGATTCACATCGTTTTGTGTTTGAGAATAACTTAATATCTTCCATAGAAATTTTGTGTTTGAGAAGCTCTGAAACCTTCTAGTTTTTTGCAGTACAAATACTTTTTTGGTTATTTTTTTGGTATAGGGGATAATAATTTGGTTCGATGGGTGGTGGTTGATCGATTGATCGATCTGATGATGTAAATTGAAATCAATGGGATTTCAAACTCGTCTCTTATTTATCCAATAATTATTGTGGTAGTCCGTTAGTTTACGATTTAGGGTAACAGATCTCCTTTGGACCGTTCATCAAACATCAGGTGATATTGGATTCTTAATTTTTGTTTAAATTTACCATGAGTCATTTTCCAAAGTTTAGAATGAGTTCTTTCGCATTCTTTTAAGAATATTTGAATGGTTTTGTTCGTAAATTATATTTTTGTGTGTACTAGGGAATTTTTCAACACTTAAATCATTAATGTTCTTGATTGAGTGAAAAAAGATAAGCTAGATTAATAATGTTTACATCTTTTTTTTATATGTTGTTTGGGTGGTCTTAGGGTGTGTACCCTTTAAGATGGCGTAGCTTAAAAATAGGGCTCCTGCAATTATATAAACATAAACTCCAATCCACATGATTATTTCTGCAAAGAAAGGGCAGAGAAACCTGTGGATCCTACATTGTCTTAGTAAGTACTGCCTTACAATTTAAGACCATGTATAAACGAATTCCATGCCCCTCCTTAAATTTCTTAATTCCTCCAATTAGATCACTTTGCTTATAGGTGATATATGTTTATGTGAACCATGCTACTAAAATAAGTGGTTTTGGGTACTATATGAGAGGGTAAATAGTAGGGACGTTATGGGTTTGTGGTATTTTTGGGAATTAATTTGTATGTGGCGACAAATTTTCCAACTATATATTGTGGTCAAATCTATAGATTATTGTTTCTCCTACCCTTAGTCTATTTTTTTAAAGTAATCCATTGTAGTTTGTGCTTTTTTTCCTTTTTCTAATGCAATTTAAGGTATGATGCATCTATAACACAACTCCAAATGTATGAGAGAATAATGTTGTTTAGGTATATAATCCATATCGATTGTAGTTTTTTTTTTCCATTCTTATTTCATATTAGTACTTTTGTTGCCCCCTTTGACCATAATTATTAAGTTCTTTTGACCATAGTACTAACTTTAAACTGTTATTTATCCTTGAAGTTTTTTTTCTTCTAATTATCATTAAATTTCCCTAGCTAAAGAAAATTGAAAGGAATATTACTGAACTCCAAGAATTTTGGTTGGAAATTTATTGCCATTGCTTCAAATTAGGATCTTCAACTACTCATGAATCCCAACATAACTATAAATTTAAATATAGTTATTGAAATAAGATCTTGTGATTTTAATTTACATCCATTATCATTTTAAAACACTTTTTAAGACAAATATACACTATCAAGATAAGAAAATGTATTAGTGGGTTTAAGAAATAAAAATCAACATGTAATTTCAAATAATATCAAATTAGACATAAAATTGTCTATTCTCTTATTTTTTTGTACGAAATTACTGTAATTTCTTAAGAAATATTGGCCATCATATTGCTTTTATTTTTATTTTAAATTTTAATCTCATTTCATTCGTCGAATATATTGTGTGAAACAAATAAATAATATTGATAAATTCGGCCACGCATCGAATGGCTTGCATGCTACTAACATATTATTACAATTAACCATTATTGCAAGTGCTATTAATCACAATAGATGATTTTAAGCAATGCAGAACCAAACAAGGAGTAAAACAAGCTCACAACAAAAAGTATTTGTGTGGTTCGGCAACTGCCTATGTATACAGGGTGTTTCTCTCTGTATAATTTGTAAAGAAAGAATTACATGACCCGAGGTTAGTATCCCTTTTATATCAATAAGAATGGTTGAGTTACATTCAAACTCTCTCAGTTGTGGGCCTCGAAATAACATTATAAAAGCCCTAGGGTTAGGCAAATAATGTTACACCAGTTTAAGATATGAGTCCTCAAAATGATATACAACAATAAGGTTATCCAACCCTTTTTTTATGTTTTCTCATCTGTTGTACACTAAATATAGGACATCATGTGGGCCCTCTCAGGAGGTGACTCGTTCCCTCATTCAAGGGGCAAAGAATGAGGTCCATAAATGTGTGCATCCATGATCTAAATTCTATTGTGACATTGTTGTTAGTTCACTCTGTTAGCTAACCCCATCAAGGCATACCTACATAACGTAATGGAATAGAAATAGTCCCACTCATACCCTTTGTGCACATGAGTAATATACACAATACCCCTCCCTTTTGTGGGTTGTAACAAACTCATGATTATTTGCTTGATGGCATGTAGAAGGTGCAACTGCCTCACGTATAAAGGCACTCACCCTGTCCTAAAACTCCCTCTCTCTCTCTCTCTCTCTCATAACCCCCAATAAATAGCACGCAATCCTACATGACAAGGGATTTAAAGAAAATATTCTACCTAATGGCTAACGTAAAACCATAGAGAGACTTTGGAGAGCTTGTATTATTTCCTTTCATAGTGATTACCCATTGCGATTTATATAATTGACACTGCACCTGTGGACGTAGGCATCATTTTGGGCCAAACCGTATTGAATATTATTTCCCATCTTTGTCTCTCATCCCTCTATGTTATTCTCAAATGGGCATGATCGTAGTGATAATTTCTTTATTTGTTATTGTTTATGATTAGTAAATTACAGCTAAGACCCACAGATTCATATACTAGTTTTAGACGATAATAGATTGGCGTCATCTGTGGGAATGACAAGTTGTTTGCTATTTTTTACCACTTTCTATCCCTAATCCAATTTTTAAAAATTCACCCTTATTCTATTTCTCCTGATCTATGTTTATACACCCCATGCTTTTTCATAAATTCTTGGAAATGGCAGAAAACCCAGAGAGTAGTTGTGGGGCTGATGCAAACCCGTCATTCAAGATTATGTGAATAGGTGACATACAGGATATTTGGATGATCCTGACTAAGTTTCCAGAGGAAATATAGGAGAGTGTGAAGAAACTAACACAAACACTCCAAGTAGGAGAGAGCAGGTCAGTAGCAGATCTTTTCACCTCGACTAGAAGAGATCCATCTGATAGGAGGTATGGAATGCCACCTCTTTTCCTACAGTGATAGGCGACACCCTTACCGAGAAGGGGCTATAGAAAACCCAATGAGATTGAATTTCGGCTCACAAGATAACATGAGTATATCTAGGTACTCTAGATCGTAAGATAACAAGTTGTATCACTCGAGAGCCACCTCATCTCTTAGAATAACCAGATATAATGAAGAAAAGTCTTTATCTGAGGAAAGGACAAGTGTATTGGAGAGACTTAGCAAAGGCCCAATATTTCATCATCTGGTCCCACATAAAATTATAGGGCAATAACACAGAGGGCCTAGAGAGTTTGGAGAACATTGAGAAGACCCGACATATTCTGTCACCAGGAGAACATAAAGCTCACCCAAGGCGAGGATGAGCGTGAGAGGGTCGACTAGAGTTGAGCAGACGTCTAAGAAAGACAACTCTTCTAAAGTCGAGACCGACCAGGCAAGACCATTGCAGTTAAAGCTGAGCATGAAGAACATCACTAGAAGGGATCAATCCAACAACTGGAGGATCGACTGGGAGAAATTTCAAGCTAAAAAATTCCTTTAAAGAGAGGTTTCATGAAGTAATCACCATTCACTTCATTAATTGTGGGTTATTTGATGGTCATAGAGATCAAACTGCCAGTTATTACCCCAAGGTATTATGACAAAATCGACCTAATAATGCACATGGAATAATATCAAGCTCCCTTCGATATCTACTCAATCCCTGACGAAAAGCATTGCCAAGCATTTTCTAGTATTATCACTGGGTCTAGTACAATAGTATATCGCACGGACAAATTTTAAACTTCTAATAATTAGCCGTCCCCTTTGGTAATAATTTATGTTATAGGGCCAAGCCCAGTACGAAAGTGGAACACCTACTCAATGTTTGGCAGAACGCCAATGAAACTCCCTATGGGTTTATCACACATTTTGTTTGAGGAAAAATGGAAATAATAGATTATGATGAAAGCTCTATGATCACTGCGCTAATGAGATAATTGTTTCTTGGGAAGATGTATTGGGCATTGGCTAAAGAGACACCCAAAACCATGGTTGAATTACTAGCCAAGGAAAGTAAAATTATAAATGTTGAGGAGGCCATGTCAGCCAAAGAATCAAATCACACGAACGTCGACGTCAGTAATAATTTTGAAAAAAAGGAATAAAAAGATAAGAAACTGACAAGACAAAGAAGTATTACAAGTACACTCCCTTGAATGTGGGAGTTCATCACATACTCAAAGAAATCCGCAGTGATAAAAACCTAAGGTGGCCTGCAAAGCTAAAATCCCTGACTAATCGAAGAGATAAAATCAAGTATTGCGAGTTTTATAAGGATCACAGACACAAGATGGACAACTGTATAGACCTAAAGAACAAAATTGAGACCTTAATCAGGCAGAAAAAACTATCAAGGTACGAGGATAATGGCAGATAACTAATCATGGCAACGAGAAGAAAACATGAAGATGATTAGAATCCCCCTGTAGAAAGGCAGAGGATAAGAAAATAAAAAGAGATGACGATTCGAAGGATGATCTAGACCTGTCAAAGAGACTTAATGACCTCTACATGAGGTCAAAATAATTCTTTTTAGGTGTCATTATTATTGTTGGTGGAGATTCTAGCAAGGGAGATGAACTAGCGGAGAGGAAGGCCTACCTCAATGAGGCAAAGGCTTGTGCTCACATCCGACAGATCAACCTAATGGGAAGCGTGGATACTCGCCCAAGGAAGGTAAAGAAAGATCATTTAATTGTTGGTTTTTCTAAATATAATTTTTCCAGTGTCCTATACCCACACGATGATCCTCTGGTTGTCACAATAATGGTTTACGAGACCAAGGTAGTAAGGATTCTAGTCAATAACGATAGCTCAACTGTTGTCAAGTTTTACAACTGCTTCAAGTCTTAAGGTTGAGGGACGAAAACTTGGAACCCTATTATAGGACACTGATTGGTTTCTTCAGAGAGAAAGTTTAGTCTCTAGGCACTGCTGAACTAGAAGTGGTGGTCGGTACTTGGCCGATATGGTAAATAAAAATGATACATTTCTTTACCCTAGATAAGAATGTTCAATTGGCATATAATATCATATTTTCCATAGTATGTCAAAAAAAGTTAGAGGCCATACCATCTATAGTTCACTAATATTTGAAGTTCCCCACTCATTATGGGGTCGATTTGGTTAAAGGGAACCAATTAGAGGCTAGAGAATGTTATTACACATCAGCCGACTAAGAGGAGCAAAAGAAACTGACAGTGACCTAAACGATCAAGACCATAGATTCGCTAGATGAGGAAAATTTATCAAAGGGAAGGATATTGAAGAAATTGAGTCATTTGTCTTGGATGACAAACGCCAAAAGAAGGATGTTCAGATCGTCTTGTCATTGGAAGACGAACTCAAAAAAGATTTGATTGACTTTCTGAGGTGGTAAAAAAATATGTTTTCCTAGAGCCATAAAAATATGCCTATAATTGATCACGATTTTATTTGTCATGAGTTAAATATATTCAAAGGTGCTAAGTCGGTCAAATAGAAATTATGGGTATTTCATCGAGAAAAGAACCTGGTCATTCAAGAAGAGGTGAAAAAATTATAGAAGGCAGATTTCATAGAGGACGTGAAATATCCCGAGTGGCTCTATAACATGGTGATGGTCAGAAAGAAAAATAATAGTTGGCAAATGTGTGTCAATTTCACTGACCTGAAAAAAAGTTTTTGAAATATCATTACCCATTCCACAGGATTTACCAGTTTGTCGATGCCACTTTGGGGAATGAGATACTCATATTTATGGACGCTTTCTCAGGATACAACGAGATCATGATGAAACCAAAAAGATCAGGAAAAAACATCGTTCATCACTAGCTCCGTACCTAGTGCTATAATGTAATGCCTTTTGGGCTCAGAAATGATAGCGCAACATTCCAAAAACAGGTGAACAAAGTATTCAAAGAATAGATCGAAAAGAATACAGAGGTGTATGTTAATGACATGCTCACAAAGAGAAAAAAGACATCCAACCATATAAAAAATTGCAGAATACCCTCGACGAATTGGAAAAGCACCAAATAAATCTCAACCCAATGAAATGTGTCTTCGGGGTAAAAAAAAAGGGATATTCTTCGGCTTCATAGTCAATTAAAGAGGAATTGAGGCCAACCCCATCAATATTCAAGCATTGTTCAAAGACTAGTAAGATAGGTAGTGGCATTAAATAGGTTTGTTTCCATAGCTATTGATAAATGCCTTCCATTTTTAAGGTGTTATGAAAAACATTTGAATGGAACGACGAGTGTGAAGCTTCATTCTTAGAGTTAAAACGATATTTGGGATCAACACCACTTTTCTCAAGACCAATTTCAGAAGAGAGGCTTTATCAATACTTGGCAGTAGCTGAATCTACAGTCATTTTGGCTCAAGTCTGACAAGAAGAAGGGGTATAGAGGCCTGCATACTACACCAGCAAGGCAAATCGAGGAGTAGAAATTCGGTATCTTAGTTTGGAGAAATTAGTTCTATCCCTGATTAAAGCTTATAGAAGGATGAAGTTGCACATGTAGGCCCATACCATTGTCATTTATATAGGACTCCCTCTCTCTAAGTCATTCATAAACCTGAGAAATCAGGCAGACTAATGGCTTGGGACATAGAATTAGGACAATACCAACTCTAATATGAACCAAAGATGGCAATTAAAGTCTAAATTGTGGTGGATTTTATCGATGAATTCACTTTTGAGGAAAAACCCACCAATCATATTTATAAGTAAACTTCTTCGAAAGAGAGCTCAGGCCTGAATCACACCAAGAAGACTTCTTTGGAAGAGAGCTCACTGATTCAACCAAACGACCAAACTCTTACAGGAGATAGCTTGATCATTAATTCGACCGACTAGATAATCGACGTACTAGAGTCATCCGCCAAACAAAAAGGAATGGCTTAGTACTTAGATAAAATAAAGAATTTATTCAAATATGGAAACTTGACTGAAGGAGATTTTGAACATAATCTCTCTATTTGGAAAATTTTCATGGACGGTTCTTCCTGTACCACCATAAGCATAATAGGTTTAATAATTACAATGCTAGATGATATCGAAGTGGAGTATGCCCTTAGATTCCAATTGGAGGCCTCCAATAATAAGGCATAATATGAATCACTCGTAGTAGGGTTTAGGCTAGCATCATTTCTTAGTGCCGCATAAATATTGGCACACAACGACTCTCAACTGGTAGTTTTGGGAATTTATGAAGAGAGACATGAACCTATGAAAAATACTCCTCCAAGAAAAAATGGTGGTTAGTAAAGTTCCTCGGAGTTAGGATGGTTCGAATATGAAGGGTAAAAAATGCCCAAGCAGACTCACCTGCTCGATTAACATCTGCTACAGGAATCGAGTTGAGAATAACAATTCCAATGGAAATCCTCATGCATCAAAGCACTCATAAGGAGTTAATCAATGTCATGGAGCTAGACATGGGGCCATCTGGGATGGATTTAATATGAGCATACGTGGAAACTAGTATCATCCCAGAAAACCTTAAAAAAGTAAGGAGACTTTGGTACGAAGTAGGGAGATATGTTCTAGAATGAGGAATTATGTTCAAAAGAGGGTTCATTGTTTCACTGCTCAGGTGTATTCATCCAGTGGAAGTAAATGACTTAATTAAATAAGTATATGTAGGATATTGTGGAGCACATTCAAGACGCAAGTAACATAAGGATATTTTTGGCCCGCCATGAAGGAGGATTCATGGACTTGCTAGAAAATATGATAAGTGCTAGAAATACACCACCGTCCACAGAACTCTAGGGGAATACCTCACCCCGATCACCTCCATTTGGCAATTTTCAATGTGAGGAATCAATTTGGTAGGCAGCTACCAAAAACTAGAGGCAGGTTCAAGTACATAGGGGTAGCAGTTTATTAATTCACTAAATGGGTGGAGGCCGAGCCTCTGGTAGAGATGCCATGTGAAAAAGTCTTCTAATTCATTTGGAAGAACAGTATTTGTCAATATGGTATGCCATACGCCTTCATCACTAACCACGGTATGCAATTCGTTAACCAAGAGTTAGAAGATTATTGTTGTCGCTCCAAAACCCTGAAGCTACACTTTGCAATCAGTCACCCATAGTGCGAACGCTAAAAAGAAGTCATCAATAAAACCTTACTTAATGGGATGAAGAAAAGTCTGTATGACGCAAAGGGAAACGGGATCAATGAGTTGTAAAGTGTCCTATGGGAGTACAGAACAATACTACGAATCGCGAAAGGTGAAACACCCTATATGTTTGATTTTGGACAGAAGCTGTAGTCCCAATAGAAATCAGTCTACTTACTCATCGCGTCCTTAATTTCAACTCACTGTGGTGTGACCTGGAAGTCAGAGAGCACGCAACACTTAGAGTTACAGCTTGCGAAAAATATAATGATTTATTTTAGAACATAAGGGTGAAATCGAGCACCTTAAAAGAGGGGATTGTGTCCTAAAAAAGGTCATCCAGAGGGAAAACGTGATAGAACCAAAATTTCATGGTTCATATAGAATATCTACTGTTGTACGATTGGGAACATACCAGATTGAGATCTTAGAATGAGAGAAGTTAAAAAAAAATGTTGAGCGTCAAGCACTTGAGGAAGTTCTATCACTAATGAAATGTAAAGTCTTTTCCTTATTTGAAATTCCATTTGATGATGAATAAAAAGTTCCCATTTCTCCCAAGAATGCTACTACCTCCATTTTTCATTATTTTATGGGTGTGATATATATATATCATCAATATGATCTACCAAACACTTCTTGTATGACTTCATTTATAGGCATGTCATGAATAAGAAGTCCAACTTCATGTACGATCTCGTCTTAAAATAGATCGCGAATACGAAGTCTTACCAAGTATGGAAAATCCAATGTAGTCTTAAGAATGATAAGATCTGACCATAACTGACTAATGCAAGGATAGATCCTAATAAATTTGGTTGATTTCGATAACCAATGCGGACACTTGGTTAGGACAACATGATCCATCCATACGACTTATAAGCTTCCACAAGCATCAGAAGATCTTAAGTTAGGACAACTCAGGTTCCTCCAAAACTAGTAGCTGTTAAGGAAAATTAAGTTGGTGACCATCTGTCCTGATGATAGTGGGACTAAACTATTAACAGGACCATCCCAAGGTCCAAAGTAGTTAGAAAGTTGACATGGCTAATAAGCAAAATGACATAATAAATCCATAAGACTAGAATTAAGTGGGTTAAAGAAATATGACCGTATTTACATGTGAAAAATGCTTTAAGTATATTATGACATAATCAAGTGCATGTGAATGTTTGCATGTGAATGTTATCATCAAATTCAAAATAATAATCATGAGTATGCAAAGTAGACAATCAATATGTTTAAGGATATATCATTACAGCAAAAGAGGAGCACAAACATATTTGCTAAAAATTAAAAAAATGTTTATAAAATAGAGGAGTAATTATAAAAGACTCACAAAACATTTCAAGATAGGGAGATTTATGGCTCGAGAGAATGCTCAGTCTCAGCCTCTGTCATTTAAACATTTGTAACAACAACAGGAAAATCATTAGAGGCACTCAATTGGCCAGTAACATTCTCAGCCTGCTTGTTCGCAACATCTTCAGTAGCAACCTTCACAACCATGGCTTTACGTTCGGCGGCTAGCTATTTAGCCTCATCATCATCGCATTCCCATGCCTGAATCATCTCGAAAATGTAAGGAAACTGCTTGATGACCCTTTTCTTAAGCTCATCGTAACCCTCCATAAAAAGAGTCACCATATTAATAATATATTCGCGAGAGATCATAAATTTTTTAGCTCCCTCTTCCTCAGCAAGTGCAAAGGAAGCAATGGTTTCTTCTCGAGCCTTACTAACCCTCTTCAGATCCTCTGCTCTCTTAGTAATTGCCTCATCGAAGGACTTGAGCTTAGCTACGTCCGCCTATGACTGCTCATTCAGTTTTTTAATCTCCTTATCCGCCTAGCTCAAGGCACTCATGTTGATAACCAATATATCGCCCTTCTATTTTAGCTCGAAATACAACTTGTCATGGTTAGACTTAACATCTTTGAACTCGATTAAGAAGGTCTTATAGTGTCGGAGGATATCATTATGCTCGTACTTCAATTCATCATACGCATTTTGGTACATGGCCACCTTATCCTCCATAATGATGGCATCTATAGAAACCTAAAATGAAGATTTCAAATTAAAACTTAACACAAAATGAATAAATCAGAAAACAAAAGTTTGATCTATAACTTACCATTATCCTATTGTATTGAGTAATGCTCCAGAGCTCGTCAACATTGAACTATCAGAGGTGTTGGAAATCATTGATGTAGCCATAGTACCTAAGTACATCAGTGGGATTTTCCTTGCATTAGAGTATGGAATCCTTCTCACTCATCCGTTGCTACTTTGTGACTGGATTCTTAAAACCCCAAGTAAAAGGATCTACCTCTCTATATGGGTTGGAAGACCCAACACCTCAGATCAATCTCCGAGTAGGTTCTCCCAAAATTTGAAATTTTTTTCCCCTAAACCTAGTCCTATATTTCTTGGGGATGGGTTGGGGAGGGGGTTCTCTATCAACATTTTTGGGGTAAAAACTAGCTCATCATCGTTGGTTGCGATCTTAAATTTATTGTTGGCCTTGGTAGCAACCTCAACCTCAACCTCAACTTACTTTTTAGCTACATATTCAATATTTTCATGGACTTTGTAATGTCCCTTTTCTATTCCTTTATTCTCCTCTTCTCACTGGCATCATCACCAATAATAACCTTCCTCTTCTTGGCCTCAGCATCTAACTTTCTTTTTTTGGCAATCTCCATTGCCACATGATCAAGGGCTGGGGAGACATTGAATTTACTGATTCATGCAAACTGGAAGAAGAGGTTGGACAAAAAGAGATGTGATCAAAACTTAGGAATGTAAATAAACCAAGTAAAAGTTCTTGACAAACACAACCATAAGTAAATAATCATATTCTGGGATTTTATCCTTACTAAACCCTCATAAACCTCTTGATTAGTAACCAAGTTAATCTACTTATCACTTGGGGGGGCATCGCCTAGAGTAATATATTCCCCAAGTTGATGAACTTTAGGATAGAGAACAACTTCTTGAACTCTATGGTATTGGGGGTACAGGTGGTTCTAACCAACTCCTTTAAGGTAGGTCGGAGCTTTGGAGCCTTCTTCATTATAAAATAATGATCATAAAATGAGGTTAGTAGATATAAATGATAACTAGTATAACAGAATGAAATATTAGATGTGTAACAATATGATGAGGGGATCACCAATCATGAGGAATACTACAAAACCTATCCCTTTTATGAGAGAGAAACTCCCAGTCACCTTTTATGAGGACAAACTAGTTTTTCCAGCTATGATTGCTCGTCTTCATGATATTCACCATCTTCTGGTCACACTTTTGAGGAAAAAAATAGTGGTAGTCATTGTCTTTGGCATTGTCTTTGGCATTGTCTTTTATGCCATATACCCGCCGAAAGATGTCACTAGTTAGGTCAAAGCCCTTATAAAGCTGCTAATACACCCCGGACCTAAGGATTGATTTATAGGCTTTCGGTGGGAGTTGAGTATGAGCTACACTATAATCCCTCAAAATTGATATTATGATGGGTTGAAAAGGAAACCAAAATCCCACATGAAAAGCCCAAACAGGGAAACAAATCTTATCGTCATTAGGCAGATCATAGGCCCTTTCACCGCAGTCGGGCAACCTCTATGCTTATTAAGATGTCATACATATCCCTTAAACCCTCTATTTCACCCTTCAAGATATCATAACCATTATCTATATCATCAGTATTGGCTGGGTCCTAGGCGTCAGAGGCCCTAGAATTAACTGACCAAGTATAAATTCTTTTGAATTTAGACCCTTAAGTTAGTGATTTTTATATCCCGAACAAGGTAATTGAATCATTTTTATTCCATATCATTGCCATTGACTGTTTTTAACAATTTCCCCGAGTCTTGTGTATTTTTGATGATTTTTTTTAGGAATGGAGTGCAAGAAAGAAACCGAAAGAAAGGAAGAAAAGTCAAAGGGAAAAAACGTGAAGTTATACCCAGAGTTCGAATTTGACACCTAAAGGGAAGTTGAAGAGCTTGATTTCACAAGAGCATTGGAAGAAACGACACACAAATCGGATCTCGAGATCAAAAGTTATGGCCAGTCAAAGAAGAAAAGGAAAAACTCAACCTGGAAGAAAATAGGACCGATCCGGTGTATATCCGGACCGATCCGAAATGACCCAAGTCCACTACACCCTGGATGGATGATAAACCGATGACATTAGAACCGATACGGTGGGTACCGAACCGATCTGATAGAATTAAAAAAGAACCGATCTGGTGGATGAAAAACGGACCGATCCGAAGGCTATCCAGACCGGTCCGGTCATGCGAAATCCTGGCATTTATTATGAAGATTTTGAAGTGCATAGCTGGTGAAATCTTACGTAACAAGCGATCCTGGCTGTCAAATTCGTACTACTTGGTGCTATAAAAGCCCATGCCCTACCTCATTCTAGGAAGGGGGTTGATTTAGAGAGAGCAATTCAGAAGTTAGGAAATTTTCATTTTCTTGGATAGGAGTTTTCATAAACCCTAGTTTGTAAGGTTGAAAGAGACAAAATTTCTGGATTCAAAGTCTTTTCCTGTTGCTGAATACAAGTATAACAATTCCATTCTCTTATTTGGTATCTATGTTAGTTAAATTTCAATTGTATTACAAATTATTTCCAATGTTTGGTAGGCCTATAATTCTGTATATGAATTTGCCTTCTAATAAAATAATGTCTAGCTAAATTCTTAAGGGCTGGGGTACATGAACTCACTCCGAGGCAAATTACTTATGTAGAAAATAGAGGGTAAATTATATATTGACCGAATCGTGGAAGGAAATTACATGAACATGCCAATCTTTTAATCTCTCTTGCCCTAGGTACTTGAGATGTTTAAGAACGTTTTGCAAGTGTAATTGTCCATTCACCGCTTTATATTTACCTTTGATTTTATATGGTGGGGGCTAGATCCTTCATATATGTAATGCTTAGGATTTATAATGATTGGATTTAGTCAAGAATTTTAATTTACATTTCTAGTATTCTATACGGTAATTCGTTAAGGTTTGAGGGATTGTACCCTACCCTATTTTCTCTTATTTTTCAATCTAATTTCTCCACAATTTTTTAGGGTTTTCTTTTCGTTGAGTATATTTTATTCCAATTGAAATTTCTCATCATCAATCATCTTTATATTTCTTTGGAGGAATCATTTCATGATTTAATAACTTCTCCTACAAAAGTGCCAATTTTTTATCCCTGTGGATACGATCCCGACTTGTCGGATTATTACTAACGCGACAGGCTTGCACTTGATCCTATAGAAACCGCACTTTTGAGACAAATTCTTAGTCGCGTCATTAACCTCATCAATGAGGGGTACCACATACAGGAGGTATGTAGGCCATCTGATCATTATGAGAAGTACGAGGAGGTTAAGGATTTAGGTCAACTACAGACATGAACACAGTGTTAAAGATCATATCTCCACTAAAAGGACGGTATACCATTATGGTATCAATAATAACGGAAGACTCATATCCTACTGCTAGGGGTTGTAAAGCAGAACCTGTGGATGAGGCAACCATAGGGGTAGCATTGCTAGTATGGGTTAGAATATGCATTAGGCATGCACATTAGTTGATAGGTGATCATCTCAAGTGAGAGCACGAATGAATTTTTAACATGTATATAATATGTGCTAAATTGTATTTATGCACTTGCTGTTTTAAAACTATTTTTACTCGAATTCTGGCCCGTTTCTTACACATCATCTCTCCTGCCAATATATATATATATATATATATATATATATATATATATATATATATATATATATATTCTAACAGGTACCCAGCCACAGGGACGCCAGGTCTAGACACTTGGATTATTTGACGAGTTGCAGTGATTATGGAGGTTGTAGGTCTTTGAGAATAGACGCATCTACCATTTCTTTCAGTTTATTCAAACTTTCTATTCAGGGCATATGTCACCATTCTTATACTATGTTTATTTCGAGAGATTTTTGTATTTCTCATCAGTATTTCAGTTTCAGTTAAACTTGGTATTTAATGTTAGTGATGGTAGACGTTTTAACTAGGACGTTCATCTCAGTATTTATTATTCTGTTATTTAGTTCAGTGGGTGGTATTTGATTTGTTGTATGGTTCATTTAGTTAATGAAGTGGGTTACTTATTAAAAGAAACTGAATGGATGTGTTAGGATTAAATGTTTTTTACACTAGCTTAATTAAATATTAGGTAATTAATCTAATTAAAGTGTTTCATTAGTGATCCTAAGAATGAACCAACTGAACATTATGTTTTAATTTAATAAAAGACTGATCACCCGATATTTAATTGGGCGAGGTGTCACAGGTGGTATCAGAGCATCAGGTTCTCATGTCTTTTAGGATCTTTGCGGCTTACTATATTTCCATCTTAGCGTTCTTTGATATAGAGCCCTATTTTAAGACTATTGCATACTTAATTATATGATAACGTCGTCAGCTATTAGATATTTGTTAATAACTGTAGACTAATAAAAATATTTCTCATTTTATATGCCTCCTCGATGTGCACCACGGGCCAGTGTTGCCACTATAGTTGCACACATGGTGAATGCAGCTTTAGCGATGGTGTAGCAGGCCCCACCCCAGGCTCAGGAAGTGGCTCCAGCACCAGCACAAGTGTTCCCTTCTTTGTGGGAGCATTTTAGGGAAGCCTTTCAAAAGGTGCATCCCCCGAAGTTTCAGGGGAGTTTCGACGTGATTACTACGAGCCAGTGGAAGAAGGACATCCAAAGATACCTTTGCATGTATAAGTGCATAGATGTTCAGAGGCAGTTACTGGCTACCTTTAAGCATGTAGGAGAAGCTTTATAGTGGTGGGAATCCACTACTAACTTGGAGGAGAGAGATAGCATTACTATTCAGAATTACTAGGTGTGGCTTGACCGTAAGTATTTTACCTCCATCATTTAGACTGAGATGGGGCTAAAATTACTGGACCTCACCCAAGAGGGGAAGACTATTGCTGAATATAAGGAGGAATTAACTAGATTAACTAACCTGGTGCCAGATGAGGTACCTACTGAAGGGAAGAGGATCTAGATGTTTATGGATGGATGGACTTAGAGGATACGAGAACACCTACCGAGTAACCTTTCCTTATAGTCCTTCACAGATGTACTTAATGCAATTCTACTACATTGTCAGGACCACCGCTTCCATGCTAAGGGAAGCAAGCAAAGAGGAGAGTCCATCCAGCAGGGCATGACCGGGGGAGGTAGTTCCAATGGGGCACAAGCCTAGTAGAGTCAGCAGAGGCAGGGTTTCCATCAAGGGGATTCTGCAAAGAGGTTTAGATCAGTTGGATTCAGGCATGGGTAGGGAGTTTTTAGGCATGGCCAGCAGGGACAACAGCAGTAAAGCCAAGGGAGAGGTGGAAATGGCTAGTAAGGCCAAGGCTAATAGGAGCAGAGGGGAGGAAACTTTACAGGCATATGTTTTTTTTACGATAAGACTAGCCATAGGAAGCAGGATTGCCTCGACAAGGGCAAGATTCCCCAGCAGCAGGGTACTCTCCAGGAGCCCCAGAGACATATCTTCCCCGTCGCCCTCCCAGCAGTATCATTAGTCCCAACTTTGCTTCTCATTCTAGTAGTCCCGATTCAGCAGGGACAATTACAGTACGGGCATGTTTATAACGTCCATCAGGCAACAGTCCCACGTGCGTCGCCTACAGTTGAGGGTACATTTTCCATCAATGGTACAATGGGGCGTATTTTTTTTGACACAGGGGCATCACACTCATTTGTTTCCACTAGCTTTGCACAGGCCGTAGGGTTGTTAGACATGGTAGAGAGCACAGTGACTTGTATAGACTCACCGTTGGGTAGTGGGTCTTTGATTTTCTTTATATGTCGGGGGGTTAGTATAGAGATTGGGAGTCTTATTTTTCCCACTGATATGCTCGTATTAGATTTATCTGAGCATGATGCCATTATTGACATGGATTGGCTTCTCACCTATAGATCCAAGATTGACTACTTAAGTAGGAAAATTATGTTCATTATCCCGGGCCAGGAGATGTTCATCGTGGTGATGCATCTCCCCAAGAGTGGATCATCCACCCACTTGTATTATATAGAGGAGGAGACCTCTATGGGAGTAGCAATTTCACTCACTTGACTCGATTTTAGTCGTTTATGAGTTCATTGATGTATTTGCGGACATATCGGGGTTACCGTCGAGTAAGGAAATTGAGTTTGTCATAGAACTAATACCGAGAACTTATCATATTTTGCGTGCACCATACCGTATGGATCCAAAAGAGATGAGGGAGATACAGGACCCATAAAACATTTATAGGGGAAGGGTTTCATCTGTAGGAGTACCTTGCCTTGGGGTGCTCTAATTCTATTTATGAATAAAAGGGATGGATCCTTACGGCTCTGTGTTGATTACCGAGAGCTGAATAAAATCATGATACAGAATAAATATCCGTTGCCTCACATCAATGACTTATTTGACCAGCTAAGAGGAGCAGCCTACTTCTCAAAGTTAGACTTGAGATCCGGCTATAATCAGTTATGTATCAAAGAGAAGGATGTATCGAAGACTTTTTTACTGACGAAGTATGGATCCTATGAGTTTCGAGTTATGCCATTTGGGATAACCAACGCACTGGAAGTGTTTATAGACTTGATGAATAGAGTGTTCAACGGGTTTCTTGATCAGTTTATGATTTTCTTTATAGATGACATTTTGATTTATTCTCGTACTGAGGAGGATCATGCCAATCACTTGCGTATGGTTCTGTAGACTCCACGGGAAAATGAGTTGTACATCAAACTAGAGAAATATGAATTCTGGAAGCGAGAGGTGCAATTTTTGGGAAACATTGTATCTGAGAGGGGTATATCAGTGGATCCCAGCAAAGTGTCAACGGTGAGAGAATGGGGACAGCCCACATCACCGACGGAGGTACGGAGCTTTCTGGGTTTTACCGGTTACTATAGACAGTTCATTCGGGGCTTCTTGAAGATTGCAGGTTCGATGACGCATCTGAATCGTAAGGGCGTGCCGTTTATATGCAATAATGCATGTCAGATGGATTTTAATGAGCTGAAGGAGAAGCTGACTTCAGCACCAATACTAGCACTTCCTAGTGTAGGTGTGGAGTACTTTGTGTATACTGATGTGTCGTTAAAGGGGCTTGGTGGAGTATTATAGTAGGAGGCTCAGTCTATAGCTTATGGTTCCGAGAAACTTAAGCCTCACGAGAGTAATTACCCCACCCATGACTTGGAGTTGGCAGCAGTCGTGTTTGCACTTAGGATATTGAGGCATTACTTGTTGGGAGAGAAATTTTGCCTATTCACAGACCATAAGTAACTGCAGTGCTTGTTCACGCAGAAGGAGATGAATATGCGTCAGCGCAGGTGGCTTGAGTTTGTGAAGGATTACCAGTTCTAGATACAATACCACCCAGGAAAAGATAACATAGTTGTTGATGCGTTGAGCCGTAGGATAGTAGGTGAGGTGGCTGAGGTATGGAAGGTGAAATGGAAAGAGTTGGGACATCAGGATGCAATGGCCTAATCATTCATGTCTATATGACTATTACAACCCAGATAGTGAAGAGGGTGGTTCAGGCCTAGGCAGTAAATCCGATTCGTTAGGAGCGGATAAGACAATTCTTAGATGGAGGAGCAGAGTCCTACTCAGTGACTTCCAAGGGAGGCTTACACTTCAACGGGAGACTGATTGTTCCAGAAGGGGAGGATCTACGACACGTAGTGATAACGGGGTTGCATGGGTCTCAATTTATGGTACATCTCAGAGGGGATAAGATGTACCAGGATATGAGGCGGCAGTAGTGGTGGAGTGGTATGAAGAGAGAGATTACAAATTTCATCTCCAAGTGTGCCACTTGTTAGCTGGTAAAGGTGGACCATCAGAGACCATCAGGATTGCTTCAGTTCCTAGAGATTCCTATATGGAAATGGGAAAGCATTTCCATGGATTTCATTACAGGGTTGCCTACTACTCAGAGAGGTCACGATTCTATATGGGTTATTATAGATCGATTGACGAAGGTAGCTCACTTCTTGCCAGTCTGGATGGACTACACTACAGGACAATGTGCCTAGTTATTTATTATCAAGATAGTGAGATTACATGGGGTGCCCCTTGATATTGTATCCAACAGGGACAAAATCTTTGGGTCACGCTTCTAGGAGAGTTTTTAGGAGGCTATGGGTATTGAGTTGCGGTTGAGTACGACGTACCACCCGCAGACAGATGGGCAGACGGAGTGCACTAATTAGATGGTGTATCCTTGATTTTGGAGGAGGTTGTGAGCAGTACTTTCCACTGATGGAGTTTTCCTATAATAACTCCTACCAGTTTACTATTGGCATGGACGCATTTGAGGCGCTATACAGTAGGCCTTTTCATTCTCTTACTTGTTTTTTGGAGGTGGGGGACAATAAGTTACTTTGGCTAGAGGTGATTCAAGATATGTCGGCCATAATTGAGATGATACGAAGTCGCATAAGGGTAGCCCAGGATAGACAAAAAATCTACACCGATGCTAAAAGGTTCTTCAAGAAGTTTTTAGTGGGGGATCAGGTGCTAATGCGAGTGTCTCATAAGAAAGGAGTAATGAGGTTCGGGAAGAAAGGGAAATTGGCTTCGAGATATGTAGGACCATATCCTATTATTGAGAGAATCGGACCGATGGCATACAGACTTGGGTTGTCGAAACACTTGCACCGTATTCATGATGTGTTTCACATTTTGTCACTGATATGGTACCTCAAAGATAAGTTGGCTCACACTCACATCGCGATAGAGGAGATAGACCTACATCCAGAAAATTCTTATGAGGAGAGACTAGTGGCTATTCTAGACCACGGTGAGAGGAGACTGAGGTCCAAAGTAGTTCCACTTGTGCAGGTCCAATGGGAACATCACAATAGAGAGGAGTCTACTTAGGAGCGAGAGGAAGATATGCGTGAGAAGTATCCATACCTATTTGTGCTAGGTATGCCTTATTTTTTGAATTTTGGGACGGAATTCCGTTATTAGGGGGAAGTATGTAATACCCCGTACTTTTGTTGATTTTAATAATTATGAGATTAATTATTATTGTGGGATTAATAAAATTAAATGTGAGAAATTAATTATTAATTAATCCAGTTTAAAATAAATATTAAGTAGCATGCCCAGGGTTAATACTTATTGTTTAAAATTATTGAATATTACTGTGTGATTAAGTAATATGGGATTATGATATTATACATTTGTCGTGAGTGAGAAATACGACGGTTTGATAAATTAAGTCGAGACGAGCGTGTGAGTCGTGTCTGGACTACCTTAATGGGTTAAAAAGATAATTTATTTTTAAGTAACTCATATGGGTATTTAGAGCGCGTCAATGAGTCCGGAAGGGTCGAGATAGTTAGAAAACTCTTCCCGGATGTTTTATTTGAATTTCGGGGCAATTTAGGCCAAACCGACACCCCGAAGGGGTATTTTGGTCTTTTTAGATTTTGGGAAATTAAAATGGACGAAAATTGGGAAATTAAAATGAAAGGTACATGGATTAGATGGAGGTTGTCAGTTTCTAAACCTGAGAGAGAGAGAGAGAGAGAGAGAGAGAGAGAGAGAGAGAGAGAGAGAGAGAGAGAGAGAGAGAGAGAATAAGAGCTCCATAGGTGTTCTTGGTGCAAAACTCAAGCTCTCACACAAACAATCTAGTTTCATTCAACATATAAAGTGTAGATAAAGAGGAGAGAATCCCCCCAATACCAGTTTCATTCAACAAATCAGAAGTTCTCCATAAGGCAAGTGTTTATCTTGCAAATTTTTTTGCATATATTACCCATGTTAGACTAGGTTGTTGAATCATCCATGAGATAATGAATTTGATGATTAAATTGATTTCAAATGATGAATTTGGGTAGGAACTTCATGTAGATTGAGAAACCCTATTTAGAGATATAAATTCTGAGATATATGCATGATTAAATACAAATTTAATTTGGGTTTAGATTAAACGTTAATGGTGATTATAGAAATCTAGGGCTTTTAAGGATTTCTTGAATTAATGTATCCATACTTGAGATTTAATGGAATTTTTATGTTAAAACATGTTGGAAGACATCCTACTAGGTGTAGAAATGATTTAGAATGAGTGGTTTTGTGTTGGGTGAAATTACACATGCATTGGGTGGACAAAAATAGAAGAAAAAAGCAGATATTCAATCAGGGTCAAGATCGTTCAAACGACCTATAGAACTGGAATCTCGTTCAACTGACCTCATTCGAACGATATTTCCAACGACAATTCCAACAAGAATTCAGACTTAGGTTCGTTAGAAGTAGTTTACAACATATTCATTCAAACAACCTCGTTCGAATGATATTTCCAACGAGAATTCAGGGTCCTAAGCCGTTCGAAGTTTTGTTCGAACGAGATTTCTTACACTTCTAACGAGATTTCAAAAAATTGTAAAATTTCTCGATTGAGTAGAAATCTAACGAGGATAATCCGAGAGGGAGGGAATAATCGTAATGGGCCAATAAAATAAGTAGTAAAGAATACTATGATACATATATTAAGAAAGAATTGGGTTACCTAAGGTTTATATTAGGTTGGGTAAATACCTAAAAGTGTAATGTGGTTTTGTGAATACCTAATATTGTAATAGGTTATGTGTATACCGATGGATTATTTACTATGTGTATGGCATACCTACGTTGATTTCTATCGGGTGAAGGTTTAGCGCTTGGGAAGCCTTATCCTGATGAGCCTTCGGGGGGATCTTTAGACTTGCACCAGAGAACATAAAAACTTGGACACGTGCTATCCGAGATATCATAGTTTGACAGTTTAATGGAAACATAGGTATGTGCGTGACCCATTGGATAGGAACTATCTTCACCTCTAATATATGTTATTGTATTTTGATGGTTTGTGGGAGATTATCTGAACCTTTATCCATATTCAGTGCGAGATGTGTCGGGATACGATAGCAGAGTATGCATTGCGCCAAGAGGTCTTAACCTAGGGGTGCAGGATTTGTATATATATATATATATATATATATATATATATATATATATATATATGTATGTATAGTGATGATATTGAATATATATATACTTGAGAACAATTCTATTGTGCGAATTAATAGATATTGTAATATTGATAAGTAAATTAATCTTAGTTAGTTAATGATTAACTACACGAATGGTGAAAACATAAATTAGCTATTTGGGATAAACTATGTTAATCACGTATTGTATGGGCGATACAAGTGTACTACGGGTGAACGTAAGTAGTGATAGTGTGGCTTCTAACTAGTTAGGCTGGGTATCATAGCTAGTATGGGTTAGAATATGAATTAGGTGTGCACCTTAGTTGAGAGGTGATCATCTCAAGTTAGAGTATGAATTTCTAACATGTATATAATATGTGCAAAATTGCATTTATGCACTTGCTATTTTAAAACTATTTTTACTCGGGTTCAAACCCATTGTTTGCGCATCGTGTCTCCTCTCTCTCTCTCTCTCTCTCTCTCTCTATATATATATATATATATATATATATATATATATATATGTATTATAACAGGTGCCCAGCTATAGGGACGCCTAATATAGACACTTGGATTATTTGACGAGCTGCAGCAATTGTGGAAGCTGTAGGTCTTTGAGAATAGACACATCTATCATTTCTTTCAGTTTATTCAGACTTTATATTCAGGGCATATGTCGCCATTCTTATACTATGTTTATTTCGAGAGCTTTTGTATTTCTCATCAATATTTCAGTTTCAGTTAAACTTGGTATGTCATGTTAGTGATGGTAGACGTTTTAAGTAGGACGTTCATCTCAGTATTTATTATTCTGTCATTTAGTTTAGTGGTTGGTATTTGATTTTTGTATGGTTTATTTAGTTAATGAAGTGGGTTACTTATCAAAAGAGACTGAATGGATGTGTTAGGAGTAAATGTTTTTGACACAAGCTTAATTAAATATTAGGTAAGTAATCGAATTAAATTTTTTCGATAATGATGCTAAGAATGAACCAACTGTTTCAAATATAAAAAATAACATTATATTCCATTTATCTAATAGTCAACAAAATAAAAACAATCCAAACATTCTACAAGAACATAGTGTAGACACCCCATTCAAATACCACACCCTAACCTCTCCTTAGGTTCCTAGCACCTCCCTTCATCATTTCAAACTCAGGCCATACCCCGGGTATTGACCTAAAGGCCATCGGGCACTCCCAGGCTCCGTTTGACCAGAAGTCAAACTCTTTAGCTCGAACGAGACTGAATGAATCTTCGAAGGGCACTGAAACCCCTTTCCAATGGTCCACCTCGTTTGCGATTCTGACTTACGGTACGGACGAACAATCTATTTTCCTCCGAAATTTGATCAGGAGGTCACTGGACGCTCCCAGGCTCCATTTGACAAAATTCAACTCTTCAACTCGATCGAGACTGAATGAGTCTTCGAAGGGCACTGAAACCCCTTTCCAACAGTCCGCCCCATGCATGATTCTGACTTACGATACAGACGAATGATCCGTTTTACTCTGAAAGGTCACCGAATGCTTATAGGCCCGGTTGAACAAAGTTAACTCCCTGAACCAAGTCAAACTCTTTGGAATATCGAAGTACATCTCCTCACCTTTCCAAGGGTATGCCCCGTGCGCGATTCTGACTTACCATGCGGACGAACGATCCGTTTGCGTCCGATAATTCCCCGTGTAAAGTATCGACGAATTCTTTTGAGCCACATTTGACCCAAAGTCAACTCCCAGACCTGGGAGTAGTCCAAATACTTTCAAAGGTATCTGAATTACCTTTCTAATGGTCCACCCCATGCACGATTCGGATCACCGGTTTGCGCTCTATGACCGATTTTCTGAAGGAACCTCAAACAGACTGCCAAACAGCAGGTTTCAAACCCTGCCTATGGGCAGTGTGACTAAACACACCTGCCGATTGGAAGGATCAGATCCATGGCGATCGGCAATGCCCTGGGACTATAAAAAGGAGGGCCTAACCTCATTCCAAAGGGGAAGAAAAATCAAAGATCCATAACTCTCAACAAGCTCACAAAAACCCTCTCGAAGTCAGCGTGATTTCCACATCCAAATCCCTTTCCAACCTTCACCTTATATCACCACATTCCTCAAATTTTGTGAATTAAGTATCCTCCATCATCATCTAAGTGCAAGGTCTTCTCCCCAACATCCAAGATCAAGCTCAAGAGCTTCAAGAAAGTCCAACTTTCTCAACTCTCTCTTTAAATTCCCCTAAATTCGCATTTATTCGTTTTATTACTTAGAACTTTTATTCTCCCATCTCACATATATTAATATACTTTTTATTTAGTATTATTTCACATCTCTTATTTTCATATAAATAAAACCCAAAAAAATAAGAAAAAGAGGATTTGCTCATAAATTCCAAACGGGGATTCTCACACTTTTCTCACAACTAAAACACCTTTTTACACACACACACACATATAAGAGAAGTCCCCGATTGGATTTATGGGATAAATCCCACCCCTCATTTTGCATACGAACTATTTGGAGTTTGATCCCTCTATAGGCTACGTAGGCGTCTCGGGGTAAAACCCGTGACTCGAGTCCTATTCCTACTTTTCTCTCATTTTCTATTTTCTCTAGATTCTTTAAACTCAACTCTCTTAAATTCTATATATTTACATATAAATATATTTGTTCTTAGTGGCGTACTATTCCATGTGCGTTATCGTTCCGTTATAACGATCAACGCGAGGATAATCGCGTAAATCTTATTTTTTAATATTATTTTTAGGAACATTCCTACGGATGACTCGCTTTATCTCTTCCATGATACAAGTCGATGATTCCTATCTCCACTACGTATACACATGCACACATACCACGGGGAAATAAAGGAAAATAACAACAACCATGAGAGACCGTAAGGACGGAATGGGTGCCTAACACCTTCCCATTTCATAACTTAGCCTCCAGACCCTTTTTAGAGTCATTTTGGTTTTGTATGTATCAGTATGTCTTTGGATGTTGTCCTTCGGGATGGATCCCTTTTCTTTTGTCTGTTTTGACTAAAATAGACTGGAGACTCCATCTCTCTACATTTTTCACCTCATCAATGACGCCGGCCAAAGCGCTCTCGAGAGGGACGCGCGGAACCAAAGGGATCCTCTCCCGTCGCGAGGATCGGGGATGGCCACAGTGGCAACTCCGCTGTGGAATCTTTCATTTTGAGGGATAGACTATATTTACCTGGGTGTTTTATTTTCTTATATATTCCCCTATTTTGCATGTTCCCCTTTTACTACTTATGTGTACCTCATGCTTATGCTTCTATTCACACACTTGTAGAAGATTCTCCATGTACAGTTCGCACCACGTGCACCTAGGATCACATATATCCCGATGTTTTACGCATCACCCATACTTAGTATACCATTATTACTCATACTTTGCTCCCTCTTGGGCCTGATCAAGAAAGATACTCTCATCATAAGACACTAATAAGACAATCATGCATGATTCACACGATATCACTAAAGAGCATTGTGATTGACCAAATTTTTTCCAGTAACTGGAGAGTCACTTCGTAATGGGCGCTAGTCTGGCAGGGCGCAGTTAGTTTAAGAGATATGACTCTCACCTTCCATCAGCCAAGTACCTTTGACATATATCAAACGGTTCCCCCGCATCATATCGCTTGACCGAAGTCATGACGGGAGGTATATCGCATGGAACTCATTCACGTACACCGATTATATCAAATTCTCTCTCACACGTACCGTCCCCACGAGGTATATTGTGAGACAATTCACTTACACTCAGGTATATCAAATGGCTTGTCCACACGTACCGATTTCTCTAAAAAAATAAAAATGTATATCGTGGAATTCACGCCGAAGGGGGGGACCTTTCCGATTCGCCCAACTAACTGCATACTCGCATATAAGTGTCAAGACTAGGACACACATATTAGATTGCCGATTTCGACCCGAAACTCTGCCAAAATTTTGGGTCAGCCAACAGCCCAAATTTTTGCGCATTTTTAAAACGGGACACTACCTGTGAGCCTGGTTACAAGTACAACCATAGCTTTGCATATGTTACAAACCCAACTTTTCTAGGCTCGGGTCCCGTCTGGAATTTCATTTTGTATTTAGGAGAATTTAATACAAGTGAGAACTTAATAATAATAATAATAATAATAATAATAGTAATAATAATAATAATAATAATAATAATAATAATAATAATAATAATAATAATAATAATAATAATAATAATAATAATAATAATAATAATAATAATGAGACCCGTCTTCCAAAAACATTTTTTCCTTCTTTATCAAAAATCCAAAAACATTGTTTCCTTTCTTTATCAAAAATCCAAAAACATTTCTCTCTTCTTTATCAAAAATCAAAAAATATTTTGTCCTTCGATCTCAAAAGAGAAGCAAAAAAAGTTAAAAATATTTTCCTTCTTTTTCTAAAAAAAATCCTATTTTGCGCCTTCTTAGGTCGATCACATGCCATTGGCCTGGCTCCTTATTGGCTTCAGTCTTCAGTCAAATCACCCCGGAGCTCCATCCATTCCCAAGATACTTCTTTTGAGTTCGGTATCCATCCATTTTCCGTGGAGAACACAGATCAAGTAACAGTTGTGCAGCCAGATCTGACGGCAGTCTTAGCTCAACTCAGGTCCAAAACCGATAACCTTCAGACTGAGGTCCGAGAGATGCAATGAAACCAGGCTCCTGTTCCTCGAGAGCCTGAGTCCATATCCCCTCATGCTATGGGTCCACCCGAGCCTAACTGGGTTCCCAAATAATATCAGTACGCTCCACGTGCCCCTCCTATTAATGGGTCATCGTCTCCCTAGTTTCCTATGCCAAACCTTGACCAACTTGAGGCTAACTTGCCTGTAATCGTTGATCCGAAAGAGGAAGAATTGAACAATGTCGAAGAAGATTTTAAGATGCTAACTAAGATGTTAGACCAAGTTAGAATCTCTAAAAATTACATGGGCTACACCCACATGTCTCCTTATCCTAAGGCAAGGTTACCCGAGAAGTTCAAGATGTTGAATATCAAGAAATTCGAAGGAAGTGGACCACCGATTGTTCATCTTCGCAGTTATCACCGTGTTATGACTCTCCTAGGGGCTTTTGAAGAAGTGATGACCCAATTGTTTCAACAAACTTTTAAGGATAGTGCTCTTCGATGGTTTTTGTCTCTCGAATAGTCCAGAATCCGTAGCTGGGAGGATGTAGCCCGAGGATTCATGTCGCAGTACAAATATAATGAAGAGCATGAGGTCACCCGCCGTGATTTAGAGATGCTCTAACATAACTCTGGGGAATCATTCAGTAACTTCATAGCCCGATGGAGGGAAAAGGCAGCCACTATGACCAATCGGCCATCCGAGGAAGAACAAGTCAACATAGTCAAGAAGAACTTCTTCCCCCATGTCCGAGCTACAATGGGAGGACAATACTATCCCCACTTCTGAGATCTCAGAGAAGCAGGAACGAAAATCTAGGAAGGTCTTTCTAAAACAGAGGTTGAACCAAAGAAGGTGTCCGGACAGTTCACCCCCAAAAAATATGACAAACCTGCCAATGTTGCAGTCTCAACCATCAATAAAAATCTCTCAACCGACCACTTCGTGGGCACCAAAGAGACGTATTGTCCCAGTCCGAAGGGAATACATCGAGTTCCATGCTCCCCTCTCCAAAGTTTATTAAGCCATGTTAAGCCAAAACCTTATCAAACCCTTGGACCCCCGTCCATTGCCAAACCCACTTCAAAGAAACTTCAAGGCAGATGCATATTGAGCCTTTCACCAAACTGCTGGCTATACCACCAACCAATGCTTTCGCCTCCAAAACATAATCTAAGGTATAATTGACTAAGGTACCATTGCCCCACCAGCCAAACACTACTCACAACCCACTCTTAAATCACACAAATGCTATCTTCCTAGAAATGAACCCAGAATTTGATCCCTCAACTCAAATCACACCCATACACTCTCCCAAGCCTCTCCAAACATGCCCATATTTCCTCCTACACCTTGTTAGCCTCGCTGATCAGGCACTGTCACTCTTTACCAAAGCATGCATTGTTGTCTGTACCCATTCTGAAAATGGAGGTATAGAATTATCAGAAGTGTTAAACCAACTCGTAGAGTTCATGATGAAATTGCCCTCACAGATGATCATTGATTTCCAGAGGTTCAGTATGCTGTTCTTGGAAGCATGAAAATGGGCCCGAGATTCAAACAATTAGGTGGTACCAACCGATGAAGTCAGCCTAGATGATGTTGTCCAGATCATAGCAGTATTATTCAGGCAAAACAACAACATATGTACTATGACCGAGTTACTTGATACTTTGAAGTTACATGGATGCCTAGTCCCTTAACCCTTACATATCCCCACATAATGGGAAGACCTGTATGAAGAAGCCATTAAAGTTGTGGAATGCATTGACTTTTTATGGAAAGACATAATTATTACCACGAGATGGGGGGAAGAATTTGAAAATTGAAGTGAAGAGCAAGCTTTAGAGAAAATTGGCCTGGTAGTCGACATGTCTGGGATGAAATCATCTGAAGAAATACTTCGAAAAATAAACAAGATGGCAGAACAACGTGAGATTGATAAAGAGATGGGGTTCATGTTCTTCCCTTCTTCAGTAAATCACATGACTAGATCAGGAAGGCATTACCAGATCCCAATCTGACTACCCGTAAATGACAAGGGAAAGGGCATTGAAAATCTTCCTATGCTAGAGATGACCCTCGAGGAGAGCAAGATCCTGAAGGAATTGAAGAAAACTCAAGCTAGCATCACTATATGGGGGCTTTTCATGTCTTCTCAGCTATACAAAAATTCTTTGATCAAGTTGCTCACTGGACCCACAATTCCTCCTACTACACTAGAATAAGCGGTAAATCTAGCCGAATCCCTAACCTCTACCCGAATTCTATCCTTTTTCGAAGATGAAATCCCCGAAATTGGGCCAAACCACAATCATACACTCAACATCTCCGTCGAAGTTATGGAGAAGATCGTACCACTTTCTCTTATTGATAATGGATCCGCCTTAAATGTCTCCCCATTAAGAACCTTTAAATGCTTAGGACTAAAGGAAAGTGACCTCGCTCCAACCTCCGCTGTTGTGTGTGCCTACGATAACACCCGTCGGGAGGTGATGGGATACATAAAACTTGTAATAGGGGCTAGCCCTATAAACCCAATCATTGAATTTCAAGTTATTGACATCCCAGCTTATTTCAACCTGTTGCTCGGACGACCTTGGCTCCACAATATCAAGGGTGTGTCTTCCTCACTCAAACAGAACTTGAAGTTCTTCGTCGACGGATGAGTCATCACCATTTTGGGTGACGACGATAATGCTGAGGGTGCAAGTGCCAGAAATCCAATCCTTGAGATACAGCACAGGTCAAATGATATGATTTTATCAGGATTTTGAGTTGAACCACTCCTACTCCCAGCAGGGGAAGATTTCAAAGAAAGGGTTTGTCGAGAATATGATCCGCATGGCAACATCAGTATGATTCAGATGTTCAGAAACATGAACTTCGTGCCTGGACTGGGGCTAGAACAAAGACAACAAGGGATACTTTAGGCCATTGAATTGAAGAAAGCTTTCCTTCCTTGTGGTTTGGGGTATCAACCATTAGAACAAGATCTCAAAATGATTCTCCAGTCTCGACCAAAGAGAAGATTAGACTGCATCCAGACTATCCCAGGTGACTCCTTGAATGAAAGATTCATCAAAGAGGGTCGGGACTTCCCCTTTTACGGATTTTTAGAACCATGGTATGACCATACAGACAAGAAGATAAAACTCAAAATGGAGATCTTTTTCCAAGACAGCTACTCATGCGTCGAAAGTTCCCAACACCATGTACAACCACTCATCAGAGATACTGGAGAGACTGAGGAAAGTGACTCTGAGGACTCGTTCAACTTACAAACACTGCGGCTAACACTCTGCATGGTTCATTAACACACTACATCACTGGATCCATCCTACATGATTAAAGTTCCTCAACTGGCATGTTGCCCCGGTTCTACCTGTTGAAATCCAACCTAACCCCAATGTTTACCCCATTTCTTCTCATGTTGTCTATCCTTGAGCAAATGTAATCGAGACCTCCTTTGATGAGGTTCTCAATGCTGTTTTTCCTATCAATGAAATAAATGAAGATTTTGAGTATCTTGTTGCGCCTTACATTAATTGTTTAGATTTTAATCAAACGATGATGATTTTGCAAATGAATAATTATTAACTGGTCTAAATAAGGTTAATAACAAACAACATAATCACGTTCAAGTTAATGCAGAAGGGACTGTTATTATTAACCTCGTTTATAATAGCCAACTGCGCGAGATTAGGATAGGAACTACCCTTGACGATCATGAGCGGGCACAACTCAAAGAATTATTGAAGGAATTCGTGTACGTCTTCGCATGGTCCTATGATGATATGCCATGTATTGATCTTGAAATTGCTCAGCAATAGATCCCCACTCTTCCAGATTACAAGCCGGTTAAACAAAAGCTGAGAAAGATCTGCACCAAATGTTCGCTCAAAGTCAAAGAAGAGGTGGTCAAACAATTGAGCGTGGGTTTCATTCATGTGATCGAATATCCCACATGGATAGCAAACGTAGTGCCCGTGTCGAAATCAGGAGGGAAAGTTCGGATGTGCGTATACTATAGGGACTTGAACAAAGCCTCTACAAAGGATTATTACCCGCTACCCAATATCGACATGATCATGGACAACACATCCAGTCATGCTCTGAAGTCATTCGACGATGGGTTTTTCAGATACAACAAAATAAAAATGTACCTAGATCATCAAGAAAAAATCGCGTTCATCACCCAATGGGGAAACGTTTTCTACACTATTATGCCATTTGGTCTCAAGAATGTCGGGGCTACCTATAAGAGGATTGCCACAACCATCCTACACGATCTGATTCACAAAGAAGTCGAGGTCTATGTGGATGATATGATTATCAAATCCAAAACTAGAGAAGGTCATGATCCTGCTCTCCAAAAGTTCTCTAATGATTGCGACGATATCAGATGAAACTTAATCCACAGAAATGTTTCTTTGGTATTACCAATGGAAAACTCTTGGGATTCATGGTCAGTGAGAAAGGGATAGAAGCAGATCATGCCAAGCTAAAAGCCATACTGGAGATGCCGCCTCCCCGAAAGGATAAAGAAGTACGAGGCTTCCTTGGAAAATTACAATACATCAGTCGGTTCATCATCCATCTAACCTCCATCTGCGATCCTATTTTTAAACTCCTCCGAAAGGATTCAACCAAAGTTTGGAATGAGGCCTGCCAAGAAGCCTTCGACTGAATCAAATAATACCTGACTTAAACTCTGGTACTCATGCCACTACACCCTGGTCTCCCCTTGTTCATATAAATAACCATAGGTGAGACTTCAACTGGGGCTTTTCTATCTCATTACCTTGAAGATTCCTATAAAGAAAAAGCCATCTATTACTCCAGTCGTAAACTGGTCAGTTACGAAGTCAACTACACGACTTTGGAAAAATCATGCATCGCGCTTGTTTGGGTCACCCAAAAGTTACGGCAATACATGCTAGCCTTCCCCTTTAAGCTTATATCCTGAATGGAACCCATCAAGTACCTTCTTAAGAAACCCGCCTTATCCAGTTGAATGGCCCGATGGTTGATGCTCTTAGCCGAGTTTGATATCGTGTATGTTACACAGAAAGCCATGAAAGGAAGAGCCATCTCTGACTACCTCGCTGACTACCCTATGAAAGAGGTTGATGACTGGATCTCCGAATTCCCAAATGAAAACATTTTCTATGCTGCTCAAGAAGACCTCCGATGGGAAATGTTCTTCGACGGCGCTGCCAAAAAAAAGGGATATGGCATTAGGGTACTTCTGATCGCCCCAGATGACTCCCACACTCCCATCGCCATCAAGTTGGATTTCCCCTGCACCAATAATATGAATGAATACGAGGCATGTACGGTAGGCCTCAAAGTTGCTCTCAAGAAAGGTATCCAATGCCTAGATGTCTATGGGGATTCTGCCTTGATCATTGGTCAAGTGCTCAGAAAATGGAAAGTCAAGGACAAGAAACTTCAACCCTTACATGCCTACTTAGAAGAACTAGCCTCCCAATTCCCATACATCAACTTCCATTACCTACCTAAAAAAAATAACCTAGCCGATGCCCTTGCTACCCTAGCCTCCATGGTTGATATGCTCGAAGGTATAACAATGGCCCCCTTCCTGGTCCAAAAGCAACACAAACCAACCCATTGCTACCACATTGGGCTCATCACCAAATAAGATCCCGAGCTAAAAAATTATTGGTATTATGATATCTGGCACCTCCTCAAGCATGGTAGGTATCCCAAGGGTTCCAACAAGAAAGAACGGTAACCCTTCAAAGACTGGCCATCCAGTACATCATCTACCATAAAGAACTGTTCAAGAGAAACATCGATGGAACCCATCTACACTGTATCGCAGGGGCTAACATTGAAGAGGTGATGCAAAGAATCCACAACGAGAAATGTGGACCCCACATGAACAGTCACATGCTTACTAAGAAGATCATATGATAAGGCTACTACTGAACCACCATGATCCAGTATTGCACCGCCTATGTCCGGAGATGCCTCAAATGCCAATAGTTCTCCAACCTTCAACACCTTCCTCCACGTGAATTATACAACGTGACTTCTCCCTGGCTGTTCTCCACCTGGGGCATCGACATTATCGGAAAGGTTACACCCAAGGCCTCTAACGTACATGAGTTCATTCTGGTTGCCATTGATTATTTCACCAAATGGGTCGAAGCTAAGTTATATGCAGTCCTGAATGCCAAGAAAGTGGCCAAATTCATCAAGAAAAACATTATTTGCCGATATGGTGTCCCACACAAGCTAGTGTCAGATAAAAGGTTGCATTTCAGGGTAGAAGTCACAAAAGTGGTCAACGACTATAGGATCCAGAGAAACAAATCTTCTCCATACCGACCTCAAACCAATGGTTCAGTCGAAGATGCCAATAATAACCTCAAAGCCATCATCAACAAGATGATCGAAAGTTATCGAGATTGGGCCAATCGAATCCCATACACCCTTTAGGGCTACCAAACCTCAATCGAACCTCTACTGGGGCTACCCCTTACTTTCTAGTCTATGGCATGGAAGTTGTCCTACATGTGGAGCTAGAAATACCCTCGTTACGCATCATGTTCGAAAGCAAGGTTAGTGAGAAATATTGGCATCAAAATCGCCTCGACGAGCTGTCACTCCTGAACGAAAAACGGTTGAAGGCGTTGTGTCAAATACAAGGGTACGATCGCCAAATAGCGCATTCATTCAATAAGAGAGTCAAGGACCGTGGTGTCTGAGAAGGGGATTTTTCCCTTAAATAAATAGTAGAGCCCATCTGGGACCCCAGAGGGAAATTCAAGCCCAATTGGAGCGGCCCATACAATGTGAAGAAGATCTTGTCTAGCGGTGCTGCCATGCTCACCGACTTAGATGGAGAAGAGGTGGCTTGTCCAGTCAACTTGGACCCTCTCAAAAAAATTTACCCCTAGTCTGAAATCTCGGCGTGCTATGACTCTTCTCATCTCCCTTCTATTCTAAAAAAATATCTTCATTTCCCTCTACCCAGAACTACGTGGGCCTGATCCTCTACAAAAATCAGTCCCAAAAAAATTAAAAAATTTCCCCAGAGGCACGTAGGCAGCTCATACATCTTACATGAGCACGACCCTTTCTTTTTCCCAAAAAACTATTCTTTTCTTACCTCCGAGAATGACAGTTCATTCTAACATATACTTGAACAAAAGAATTATGCATGCCTTAGCGATCGGTATAGATAATTTAAAATACAAATGTCATCAAAAGGCACAACTGGATGATTAAAAACTTGTTTATTTTATTAATAAGAAATTACAGTGAAATTACATCAAGGAACGGATGACTCCCTTCCCCCCTACCTTCCTAAAAAGACAAATAAAAAACTAAACGTATTTCCCGATACAAAATAAACTCTCCAAGATTCCTACCGACAGCTACCAGAGGAGCCCGCTTCATCATCATCATCATCTACGTCCTGGGGTCCCCAAGCTTCCCCTGCCTGAATAGGGTGTCGCAGACGCTCCATGGATCGACAAGCTTGAACTAGCCTCGAAAAAACTACCACACCTCCCTCCATGGTATCGGATGAGGCAAGCCACCTTTCTTCAGTCTCCACTTCCAACTTGTTGCTGACTACTCTTCTCTAAAACCATTTCATATAATCCCGGAGATATGCCAAACTCTCCTAGCAGACTGAGAGGGACTGGATGACGGACGCCGACTCTCCCACAAAGAGCCAAGAAGCATGCGTAGACGCTCTCTTAAATCTTCTATCGAAAAGAAGTCTAGTGTTCGAGGTGGCACGACATGCTCCCAGCCAAATTGGTGCAAAAGCCACCAAGGGAAATAAAAAGAGATATGTCTAAGACCAACCAGCCGAATGTACGGGTATTCTCCCAGTTCCATAATAAGCAGCAACTATCCCCACCAAGGTACTGACTAATACAGATTTAGGGACCCATGCTCCACGAACTAGTTCTCCCAGCTCTCAATTTCAAGGCCAACACTGATGAAATGGCACGAAAAGAAGTTAGGTACAACCGACAAAGGATATTCCGAAAGAGTAACCAGGCTAAATCTTTCAGACAACTACATGAACAGCATCACTGGGATCCCCTATAGAAAGTCAGAACAACCTTCTCGCCAGGCATCCAGGCCATTCAGAGTCTCTACCAATATTATCGCCGCATGATTGTGACGGTAGGACATCCATGAAGTAACAACTGTAAGTTGTGGGTCCACCAGCAGTTCCCCGATAACCAGCAATAATTTTGAAACCAAGCCTAGAATGACAGCTTCGACATATCCACCATCACCAACCTCCTGTAAATGCACGGACCACAACACCGTTGAAAGAGAGATCATACCTCCAGCCACCAATGGTCTGTCCGCCTAGCGCGAAATACAAAGAAGCCCGACCAACAACTATCGGGGAGAATGGAAAAACTCAGACAGAACCACGGCAACGTCGGTACTTATCCCCAACATTGAAGAAAATTCCTCATAAGTTGGACATACTTCTTCCAAGCCAAAGAAAAATGCATGCTCTTTAGGGTACCAAAATTATACCGCCGCCATCAGCATGTTCCACTCTATGGGCCGATTACGCCATAAAGAAACTCGACGCATGTTGTAATCATCGTAGTCGACGTTATAGGAGCACATCGCCTCCAAAGTCTCGAGGTAGTTGGAAAACTCAACACTACCAGGGAGAGCCATCTCACAGGATAAGAAAGTAGGAATGTGAAGGTGTGAGGAAAACACTCCACTCTTTCCCCTCTTTTATACTTGAATACCCCCATAAAAGACATAACCCCTGTAGAAATCGAAGGAAATCCTACCCCACAAGGTACCAAAGGATGAAAAGGGTACCAATCAAAGCTTTGAATTTATGGGACTGGACTGACCCATCGATATGCAGGACAAGGTGCTTACCAATCGACAACCCCCTACTTCTGGAAATTTTCTTTTTTCCCGCTTTTGTCAAAATTCAAAAAACTCAAAATAAATTGATATTCTGAACATAATTTCAAAAATCCCCTTTTCATCTTTATATAAATTCTCATTTTGCATAAAACTTTCTTTTAAAATCCGAAAAATATTTATTTTTACAGTCTCAGTAACAAAGTAAAAAGCGCATGTGCATTCATTCATTCATTATTAATATAAGATAATAAAAAAACTTCATTGCATTGCATAGATATTTCTCTATGTTACATCAAACTTGCAGGAAAATAAAGAAAAGCAAAAAAAACAACGGGGCTCAGCCCGAACCCACATTCCCCCTCTCTCTCTCTCTCTCTCTTTGACCTAATCTTCACCTCTCTCTCCTAAGAGCTTCCACCCCTGTGACACGCTCTCTTTCCCCGACGGCGAGATGATGTACCGCCGCTACCTGAACCAGACTCCTCTCCAAATGAGGTGGACGGCACCAAGAAGGAAGGAACAGGAACAACGTCCTGAATATGGGCAGTCGCCAAAGATATCCAGTCCCTAATATCCATCAGCCAAGTGGTGGACACCCGAGCGTGTTGTAATAAAAGGCAGAATCTGTGTCAAGCAGAAAGGATCAAAAGAAACAAAAGGAGAAGAACATAAAAGATATATCTCAGGACGAAGTACCTCCTCTGTCAAACCCAACTCCTCCGGGTCCAATGCATGAGGACGATACAGTATAGGCACCATCCCTCCATCAGCCTGCCGGATGTTGTATGAAGGACTATGCAGTCGCACAAAGGGAACTTTCGAAGCCATCACCGTCGAAGATGTCGAAGGATCGCCATTGCTGTGGTAGGACCCCACTGGACGACTCGAACCCACAGAAGGGAAGGACAGTGCATCATTTATGTTGCGTTCCATCAGCTAGCTCGTTACAAAGTCCATATAATCATATGGCACAGCCGTATCGGTGTACAACAGGTAGGACTCGCCAATCATTGCCGCAATCCTTGCATCCTCCAGTAGCAGTCGCTCCCACCCCATTGACATAGGGGGCCTCGCAGGTGGCACCACCACCTCCCCCTCAGAAATCTATCGGACCACCCTCTCTCCCAGATATCAAGAGTGGCCAAACTCATGCGCCAGCAAACGCCTCACATGCGCATTTACTCTAGTCAACCTTGTGTCCTGAAAGGTCATCCCCCAAGGGTAAAAGGTTACCTGAAAAATCCCCAGTAAAATATAAGGAAACATATAATCAAAACACACAAAGGTCTTAGACTGAAGAAGAAAAAAGTCTTACCTTATCACTGGTCAGTCCATTCAAGACCTAATGCACCGCCTCTAGAGAGAGACCTCCTCGACTGCCGCTCGGCCTTGCACCGTCGATGCAACCAATAAAAATCCCCAATGGTCTCATCTTTCAAAGCAATCAACTGGGTATTACACTCGATCACCTCATAGAACCACATTTTCCAAAGACAAAAATTTTGCAATAAACAAGAGATGCATAAGGAAAATGAGAATGCATGAAAGAAAAATGCACGAAATTAAAGAATACCTCAAGAAGATACATGGATCTAGTGAAAGACTACAGGCAGCACCAGCTGAATGCATCCAAGGAAAAATAAATGGTCCCCAAAGTCAGGCTCACCCAGTCATATAGAGGGATGTTCGAAAACATCCTCAGATATGGTAAAAACCATAAGTGGACAACGTCGCCTCTCGATGCCACCATAAATGTCCCCAACAGCAGAAAAATAAATAACCGGGCCATCTTCCTCACCTACAGCCCGTCCTACACATCAATCACCCTGCCCAGCAAAACATTCTTTAGCAACAACAGACGGATGGAGTCCCCAGACACTATCCTCCCCACATCATCAAGAGCCACACGTATCGCCTCTGGCCTCACCAGCAAAAAACGATCCACCTCTATCTACTCTCCATCATAATCCAGCCCCAGCAGCTACTGCACATCTATGGGAGTCACAGTCATCTCCCAAAAATCAAAATGAAAGGTGTGGGTAGTGTCCCACCACGCCTCCCCCAGAAAGCATAAGACTGCCATTGAACGAGGCATCTTATCTAGCACAAATTCCAAACTCCCAAAGCCTTCTGAGGATACCACCCAACGCACTACAGGTCCAAGATGCTCCCAGACATCCTTAAGCCCCGTCGTCCCACGGGCACGCATATTCGACAAAGAAACATCAGATTGGGAAAGGAGAAAAACCTTGTCAGCATCCAAGAAAAGAGGAAAATCACCAAAAAAAAGAATGCCAAAAGTCATTTTACTTACATAACCACCAGGGTTCACCATCGTCGAAGAGCGATGACACGATGGCTCCTGCAGTAAGGTTCGATCATCCGTAATCGGCTCAAATGCGTCAAAAGAGTTCTCGCTACCCAAAGTTAGAGGCGCCCTGGCCCTCCACTCCACGTTTGTCCAGTCATCAACAACCAACCAATCGTTCCCGGTGTACTGCATTGCTCATAAAAGCATCCATTTTTCAGATTACGGAAGGCTAGAATGATTCGCAGAAGAAAATTGCAAAAAGAGATAAGGGAAGAAGCTGTGAAAAATTAGGGGAATTCGCCCCCTTTATATAGGATGCCAAGGGTCATGCCGATCGACAGTGCACTCCCACCTACTGATCGACACTGACCATTTACCTTCTTGAGGAAGTCCAAAATATCCTGCTACTGCTGAATGGCAACCTCCATACCATGTAGACCGGCAGCGCCCTTAAAATTTTGTATAGAAATTCCTAAAAAATACCGGAAAACCCTAAAAAATCCTCATAAAATTCCTAAAAATCCCGAAAAGGATGTAGAACATTTTCACTAAGAAAATTTCCCACTTCCTTAAGAACAACCCCTATTTCCCCAACAGAATTCTCAAAAGATAAGCGAATCTCTCCCCGACAACGTCCAAAACTTTAGGATCATCTTCTATTCCCCAAAGGTCTCAATCTTCCCCGAGAAATGCGTCCAAACCCTGGACCACCTAATCACTTCCCGTGAATTAAATTGGTTGTTCCCTTGGTAAAGTCTCTATAAGACACATAAGGATTTCCCCAGCAATCAACTTCCTAGCTCAAATCAAAATCACGAGGTAATTTCCCCAGCAGAGTTCCTCGAGGTCATTTTAACTTAAGCCCATAGAATTGACTTCGACTCGCAGAATTGGTCACCTCACTTTAAGCCCGAATAATTGTCTTCGACCCGTAGAATTGGTCATCTCACCTTAAGCTTGCAGAATTAGATTCGACGAAGGGCTTCGACCCGCAGAATTGGTTATTTCAAACTTAAGCCCGCAGAATTGGCTTCGATCCACAGAATTGGTCATCTCACCTTAAGCCCCTAGAATTGGCTTCGACCCGCAGAATCGGTCATCTCACCTTAAGCCCGCAGAATTGGCTTCGACCCGCCGAATTGCTCATCTCACCTTAAGCCCACAGAATTGGCTTCGACCCTCAGAATTGGTCAGTTCAAACTTAAGCCCACAGAATTGGCTTCGACCCGCAGAATTGTTCATCTCACCTTAAGCCCGCAGAATTATAGCTTCGATCCATAAAATTAGTCATCCCCAATTTAAGCCCGCAGAATTGGCTTCGACCTACAGAATCGATCATCACAACGTAAGCCCTCAGAATTATCTTTGACTTGCAAAATTGGTCACCCCCATCACTGTTGTAGGTCCTCGAAATTGACCTAAACCTTTCCTTTAAGACCATCCCCAACATGCCCCTTTAAGCCCTCAGAATTGGCTTCGACCCGCAGAATCGGTGACCCTCATCTCTAAGCCCTCATAATAGGCTTCGACTCACAGAATCGATCACCCTCATCTTCAAACCCGTAGAATTGGCTTCGACTCGCAGAATTGATCACCCTCATCTTCAAGCCCGCAGAATTGGCTTAGACCCGCATAATCGGTCACCCTCATCTTCAAGCCGCAGAATTAGCTTCGACCCGTAGAATCGATCACCCTCATCTTCAAACCCTCAGAATTAGCTTAGACCCATAAAATCGGTCACCCTCATCTTCAAGCCCATAGAATTGGCTTTGACCCGTAGAATCGGTCACCCTTATCCTTAAGCCCTTAGAATTGGCTTCGACCCGCAGAATCGCTCACCCTCATCTTTAAGCCCTTAAAATTGGCTTTGACCCGCAGAACGATCATCCCCACCCTTAGGTCCTTAGAATAGACCTCGACCCTGTGGTCATCCTCTTTCAAACGCATCATACGATGTCTATTTGACGGCTATCGTTTATTCCAAACTCACCTAATAAGGGGATCTATAGACACCCCATTCTAATACCCCCTAACCTCTCATTAGGTCCCTAGCACCTCCCTTCATCATTACAAACCGAAGTCATCCCCTGGGAATTGACCTAACAGCCATCGGGCACTCCCAGGCTCCATTTGACCAGAAGTCAAACTCTTCAGCTCGAATGAGACTAAATAAATCTTCGAAGTCCACTGAAACCCCTTTCCAATGGTTTGCCCCATGCGTGATTCTAACTTACAGTATGGAAGAACGATCCATTTTCCCCCGAAACTTAATCGAGAGGCCACTGGACGCTCCCAGGCTCCGTTTGACCAAAGTTAACTCTTCAACTTGATTGAGACTAAATTAATCTTTGAAAGGCACTGAAACCCCTTTCCAAAAGTCCACCCCGTGTGCGATTCTGACTTACGATACGGACGAACGATCCGTTTTACTTTGAAAGGTCACTGAACAATTTCCAGGCCTCGGTTGACCAAAGTAAAATCCCCGAACCAAGTCAAACTCTTTAGAATGTCCAAGTACACCTCCTCACCTTTCCAATGGTCTGTCCAGTTCAAAATTTTGACTTACCATGCGGACAAACGATCCATTTGCGTCCGATAATTCCCCGTCCAAAGGACCGACGAACGCTTATGAGTCACATTTGACCCAAAGTCAACTCCCAGACCTAAGATAAGTCCAAATAATTTTGAATTTCTCTAAATTACGTTTCCAACGGTTCACCCCGTGTGCGATTCGGATCAACGGTTTGCGCTCTATGACCTATTTTCCGAAGGAACCTCAAACAGACTGCCAAACGGCAGGTTCCAAACCCTGCCTATCGAAAGTGTGCCTAAACACACTTGACAATTGACAGGACCAGGGCTATGACGATCGTCAATGCCATGGGCCTATAAAAAGGAGAGCTTAACCTCATTCCAAATGGGGAGAAAAATCAAAGATCCGTTATTCTTAGCAAGTTAAAAAAAAACCTCTCGAAGTCAGCCTGATTTCCACATCCAAATCCATTTCCAAGCTTCACCTTTCATCACCTATTTCCTCAAATTTTTTGAATTAACTATCCTCCATCATCATCCAAGTGAAAGGGTTGTTCCCTAACATCCAAGATCAAGCTCAAGAGCTTCAAGAAGGTCCAACTTTCTCAACTCTCTCTTTAAATTCCCCTAAATTCGCATTAATTCATTTTATTACTTAGCACTTTTATTCTACCTTATCACATATCTTAATATACTTTTCATTTAGTATTATTGCACATCTCTTATTTTCATATAAATAAAACCCAAAAAAAACAAGAAAAAGATGATTTGCTCATAAATTCCAAATGGGAATTCTCACACTTTTTTCACAACGAAAAAACTTTTTACACACACACACACACACACATAACATAAGTCCGCGATTGGATTTATGGGCTAAATCTCACCCCTAATTTTCCAAACGAACTACGTGGACTTTGATGCCTCTATAGGCTACGTAGGCGTCCCGGGGTAAAACCCATGACTCAAGTCATATTCCTACTTTTCTCTCATTTTCTATTTTCTTTATATCCTTTAAACTCAATTCTCTTAAATTCTATATATTTACATATACATATATTTGTCCTTAGTGGCATATTATTCCATGTGCGTTATCATTCCGTTATAACGATCAACGCGAGGATAATCGCGTAAATCCTATTTTTTAATATTATTTTTTGGAGCATTCCTACGGATGACTCACTTTATCTCTTCCATGATACAAGTCGATGATTCCTATTTCCACTATGTATAGACATGCACACATACCACGGGAAAAATAAAGGAAAATAACAACAACCCATGAGAGACTGTAAGGGCGGACTGGGTGCCTAACACCTTTCCATTTCATAACTTAGCCTCCGGACCCTTTTTCGAATCATTTTGGTTTCGTATGTATCAATATGTCTTTGGATGCTGTCCTTTGGGATGGTTCACTTTTCTTTTGTCTGTTTTGAGTTAAAATGACTGGTGAATCCATCTCTCTTCATTTTTTACCTCATCAATGACGCCAACTGAAGCGCTCCAGAGAGGGATGGACGGGACCAAAGGGATCCTCTCCCGTCGCAAGGATTGGGGATGGCCACACATAGTTCTCAAATGAAAAAATCAAAGGCAGCAATATAAATTGGTCAAAGATGCCTAAAATTCCACAATTGTTTTCTCTCTTTTGTCTATTTCATTTTTTGAGTGATAAAGAAAGAGTTTATTTTATTTCAGTTGTGATGAGTAAGAGAGAATTTCAATAGGGCTTGAGTCTTCTTATGCTTTGGCTTTGTTAGATTTAATGTAGTATGAATTTGTTGCGCAAATTTTTTTAGGTAGAGTTTCTCTTAATTTAATTGATTAGTAATTATAAATTGATCTGAACCAAGATACTACTGGGCCTTTTTCTATAAAAATTCAAGCAGCGTTCGCACCTTACTAAAAGAGTCTAGCCATGGCTAATGAATCGCCCCACCATTTTATAGTATGTCCTGAATTAAATATTTAAATGTCGACCAGAGTAAATATCTTTACTATCAAGCAAGTCCAACACATATAAATTTAATCCTTTTAAGACTAAATTTGGAAATTATATTTCCATGCCTTTTATTCATATAATCACGTTCCCAAAACATCAAACGATTAGTCAAAGTTGAGACCAATAAGATGAATACATTAGCTAAGAACTTTTAAGTCCTCATTCAACATTTTTAGCTTATTCCTAACAACTTCAATAGTATAAAGGGAAACATAGGATTCTTGTTACTATATTAGTAGTATGTAATAGGCCAGTCCAACACCAATCCCTAAGATTTGATACCATATCGATGCATGTGGGTCTTTTATTACTTCTTTCTTTTAATGTTGGGGAGAAGGATGCAGATATCATGAAGAAAATTGGAAATTCACAAAGATTAATGTTTGGAATATATGTAATTTTATTAGGGGTTAAAATAATCATGATATTATTTAGATTTAATAAATTATTTGTTAATTTATTAGTGCATTTTAATAGTTAGCGATTAGTCAATTATTAATCTAATTAGGGTTTTTTTAGTTGTAGATAAAGTTTTAATTTCATTAATCGAATAGTTTGGGAGATTTTGGGAACATGCCTTTTTTCGTGCCATGTTTACTCTTATTCTACAATTGACATTTTAGTAAGGTAGACAATAATCTAGTATATACCATGATGTACAAACATCACTAAACTCTCATTAAAGCTAATTAATTATAATGTTAGATTAATGGCCTTATTTATAATAAGAACTATCTATAGACCTAAATATACCACATAACTCATAGATAAAGCTAGATAACTAAAGACTAAAAAAATTATCTAATGATAATATAATAGATAATAATAATAATAAAAGAAAAGAAAAGAAAAACAAAATTTCTCTCTCTCTCTCTTTATCGGAGTGGATAACCCCCTCTGGGATTCTCCCATGCACATCCTATTAATTCATAAAACTCACATACATCACACCATGTGAATGTTTAGTCAAAACCTACAATTTACCAAAATGTTATGTCAAAACCGATACCAATGAAAAGCATATACACAATTGGTATTAGTGATAAGGAATATGTTAATCCCAAATACATCACGAGGCAAAGATTAATAATACAATCACAATATTCTTCTACCATTGTCATAAGAAAGAGTGAAGTGAAGGGATCAGACATCTCGAAGAAAGATAAATGCAACAAAGTCTCATGACATTCATTTTTAATCCAATTCTTACAAGATGTGTTAGTAATATTATCCTATTTAAAATAAACATATGTACTAATTGAAACTAACAAGCTCAAGGTATTATATCCAACTAGCAAAATTCAGAAATAAGCATGTAAGAAAAACTAACAAAAAGTTTAGCCAATGAGAGACAAAAAAGAAAAACAATTTATTAATATTCTCCAAGTAGTATACGCATTCACCTTTCTTCACGTTGTAACCTCAGGCCCTCGAAATTGGTGTCATTTGTGCCTCAATTTTAGTATACATGGAAAGGAAATCATTAATTAAAAAGTTATAAGAGGATCTTGAAATTCAAGCATGAAGACGAAAACATAATTATTATAAAGAACCTCTCTTTTGACTAGTTAAGAGTACAATCATCCATTTTATTAATAACAACAATTATCTTAGAGACACCCAAAGTCTTTGCAAGTTTGACATGTTCCCTTGTCTATCCACCTCTTTTATATCTAGTTTTAAATCCACTTTTTCAAGAATATTATATATATATATATATATATATATATATATATATATATATATATATAGTGAGAGAGAGAGAGAGAGGAAACCAAATATCAAACTCATGCTTGTGAAATGTAATGCACAATCAAGAAAATAGATTTCCACAGTACTTACCAGTACACCTATATCATCTTGAGATGCACCGTTAATCATATTTAAGACATAGATTTAGTGACCCTAAGGAATTAATGAGAACATAGTTGAAAATTATGCTCTAAAAGGAGATAAATATATTTCTCAAAATTTTGCATATCTAGATAAATATTGTTTTGTAGGTGATTACATATGAAAAGAAATTATAAAAATCCACCAACCCCAAAAAATCCTACCCAACCCATGAAAATTTCCCTAGCCCACCTAAATCCACCAAACCCTCCTCCCCAAGGCCCCGCCACTGACTATCCCATCTAGGCTAACCTGATCATCCAGGCTAATTTTTATAGCCAATTAGGCCCTAGGCAAGGTGGATGGTAACCTTCTAGCACCTAGGCTAATTTATAGAGCACTGCCACACAGTTGTTCAAATCAATAAAAGCATCTTTCAAATTCTTTTATAAGGTTTAAAATAAGAAAATGAGGGGAATTCCAATAACATCTCCTAAAAATTACAAGAAAAGCACCTGAAGGAGTTGCCAATCCAAATTCTTTTAGTGGAAGATTTTTTTAAAATGGGATAACCCTCAACAATACCAAGAGAGATAATGTCACAAAAGTCACAAGCATTATCATTCCTTCTAAAAATTATATTCCAAGAAAAATTGAAAAATGAGTTCCATATTATCGATGATGCAATGGTTCTATGTGGATGATTAGCTAACCAACAGAGTCTGGGGAACAAAGATTAAAGTTTTGAAATTGAAATCTATATACTCACAAAAATTAATGTTTTCTCCATCCCTAACTTAATGCTAAATATATTTAAAATATGATACCAAACCTTAAGAGATGAATATCTATAAATTATGTTGAGATTCATTACCTCACTCGATCATCCTAACTGGTCTATGAGATATCTCTGCAACCGAAGGGAGTTTTTTTTAGGTTTATAGTCATCAACTATTTCCCAAGGAGAGCTAAGTTTCTCTTTGATAAATCACCCAACCTTAACAACATTTTTTAGATTTGCAAATAAATTACCAAGAGGAAAGATGTTATTTTATACCTTCCCCTTCCTTCCATAAAGTAATATCTCATTGAATTTTCTAATTTTTTGGTAATGTGAATAGGAAATCTAAAAGGGTATAAGTTGTATATGGGGGAGAGACTATGAATTCTTTCAAGTCCAGAAAACTAAATAAGTAGAAAGATAAATACTATGTGTTTTAATTAGGTCTCATGTGCCTCTTAACTAGTGTAGAAATGTGTCACATGATCACAAACACAACATAAGAGCGAAAAATGTCTTTAAAACTGCTCAATTAAGTTAAAAAAGATAAATATTTTATATAAACTTGTACTCCTAAATCCAACAGGAGTTGGACATAGTAGGAATTTACTATAATTTCCCTAACTCCTAAAATAAGAAAATTATGTCAAACTATCTCAAAACCATACTACGGTGTGAATGAACATAAAATAATACTCCACTAAACCTATAACCTGACTATCTTTGTTTTCAGACGTGTCCGACTTAAGAGAAAATCAAAATCCACAAATTTCTCTTCGCATGCTTGTTTTATTTATTTTTAGTTTCTAATTGGATACATCACTTTAGAGATGGACTATATGTTCCTGTAAATGTTTTCTTCAAGATTCAATGCTCTCAAAGATGACACTTGATGAATTCCGGAGCACACATTCCATCTCACCTCAGGATTAGACCTGTATGATAACATTTTACAAAAATAAACTAATTTTTTTATCCAATTTTCAGTGCGATATCGTCTTGGAAGCTTTATTATCTTTGACATTTTGACATCTAACTATTTATCAGTTTTCAAGATGTTATTATAACATATATTTGTACAATTAAGCAAAAATATGTTTCAAAACCACATTTGCATCTTTATGAATTTAAGGCGAATCTTAAAGAATTTGTAGGGGGGTTGTAACAACCCAGACTTTTGAGTGATTATTTTATATTAAAATGGCTTGATGGGTTAATTTTATAAAATAAAGAAAGTTAGAGTAAATATTATTTTAAGTGATTTAAGAGATAATATTTACCAAGTTTTTCATATTTACTGTTATGTGAATGTAAATAGCATTATGTTGTGTTTTATTGCGTCGTTGTGCTTTAAGCGATGGTTATGGCTTATATTCAAATTTGAGCATTATTAATGAATTAAAATGACGTTGGAACATAAAATATTATACGATACTCCGGATGCCAATTTAGAGGGTGCGATTAGTTTTGAAATAGTCGAGATAGTCAAAATAAGTTCCAAGTTGTATTTTTGAGTTTCGGGCACTTCTGACAGGTTATGACTCAATTATGTAGTTACGAGTCATTTTAATGGTGTATCAATATTTAAGGAGGGGAATTAATGTTTAGTGCCCGGTTAAGTCTTCCAAACCCATTTTATTTCTCATTCTTATGTTTTACACTTAGAGAGAGTAGAGAGAAGAGAGAGCTTGGGAGAAAATGGAGAAAAGAGAGAGAATTGAAGATTGGAGCTGGAAATCATTGCTACGGGAAGAGAATCCGAGACAATAAACTTGAGGAAAGTTTTTAACTTGCTAGAGTATTATTTAATGTCAATAAATTTCATTTATAGTTGTTTTTGGAGTTTTTTCCATTTATGAGTTTTGGGGATTTTTGGCGTTTAAACCCATAATCTTGTAGTTTAAATTTGATGTGAGTTGGAAATAGTAGTTAGTAATTGTGTAGGATTGATTTGGTTAAATGATTAGTTTTTGGGGTTGAAGGAGAGTGAAGAATTTGGGTTTTTAGGATTTTAGGATTCTTAAAACCCATGGACGAACTGGGAATTCGGGTCCAGGCGAATCAATTCGCCCCTAGCGAATCAATTCGCTAAAGGGGTAGGCTACAGGTCTGTGCATGGCGAATCGATCCGGATAGTCTAAATCGATTTGGAAAACATTTAGAAAGTTTGTTCTTCTTGACCGAATCGATTCGTCTAGTCCGAATCGATTCTCTCTCAAGACCGAATCAATTCGGCTAGGGCGAATCATTTCGAAAACCCTGCTATTTTTATAGGAGTTTTCTATCTTACTTCCTAGTCCTTTTATTTTAGGTTTAAGGCTTAGGAACCTTCTCTTGGGAAGTAATAAAGGGTCTTAGAGGTTTGTATTAGGGAGATTAATATCCTAGATTAACATGGAGATAATTGTGCTTATCTTAAGGGTTAGTTCATAGAGGTTAATGTTTCGCTTGGCATAAGAATTTAGCCTAAAATGAACGAAAAGTAGAATGGTAATGTTTGGGACTTTTGGGAGACTAGTATTGAGGGAAATTACTTTTTATGAATTAGGGTATTCCTTTGGACTCTTGGAGACTAGGGTAAGGAAAATTTCACTTAGGGTTCTAGGTCATTAATAAAATATGACTTTGAGAATAAGAAATGCCTATTCTAAAAATTGGTACTTAATGGATAAGTATAAATGGTTTTGAGAATGTAAAAAGTAAATATTTTCAAAGGAGAAAATAATTTTGTAAGTGATAATTTACTTATACACACCTCATTAAATCAATATCATATGGGACGTTACGCGCATGACGTGAAGTCCCCTGTCTAGTGAATGCAGGACGAATATAGTCCTTAGCCATAGGACTGGTTATTATTGTGTGATTATTATTCAAAGTGGGGTAATTCTGGGAGTGGTTATGACTCCCTGTCGAAGGTATATGGCCGCTTCCCGACTTGCGTTATAGGATTCCCAGGTTGTCTTGTGCGATAGGCCCTGAAAGATGATAGCCATTTAGGGGCGCGCCCAGTGGGGAAACTCGGAAGGACGGTCTTATAATCGTTATATATATGTGATTATAACTATTCTTAATAGTGTGGAAATGGTAAATCATTTCGTGTCATAACTGCTTTCAATATGTTTCCCAAAGAGAAAGGGAACTATAAAGTCAAACGATATAAAACTGTATTGGTGAAGCATTTTGTGAAATAAGTTGCTTTAAATATAATTTTCTTAAGAGAAACGGGACTATGTATTTAAGTTGTGAATAACTGAAATGAAATATCATGGCGTGAAAGTAGAGGAGTTCTCCCATGCTTTTATGAACATTGAGCATTGTGATTGATTTTGCACTAGGTTGTACTTTTAGAATGTGAGGTGAGAATTTTTATTGATTGATTGTGAGATATAGTTAAGTTCATGTTGATGATTAGATATTCATAATTGTCATTCACATTATTCACATTGTGATCATATCAAAACGTCCCCTGACCCGTCTATATCTCTTTGTTTTGCATGAATTCTTTGTTCGTCCAGGTGCTCCACGCAAGGACGTCCGTATTGACCTCTCCATTCCAGTTATTTTGGAGCTATAGCATTTTGCGAATGTTGTAGGATATTCGTTATAAATGCTTCTATCTCTTATACTCTAGATAGGATCAGTTTATTTATTTGGGCATGTTGCCCATGTTTTGTACTCGTTTGATAATGTGATATTTAATTGTAATACTCAGTGTAACCTACTTGTATTTGACGTTAACCGACATCTTATTCGATTACTACTTCTTATATTATTGTTATACCATTACTCGTTGACCTTTATATCCACCTGCTTTTCAAATTGGATTTTCTAAATGTTTTTCTTTTAACTTACAAAATAAAACTTGACATCCGTTTTCTAAAATATTTGGTGGTTATCTTATATTATTATGTTCACGATAGTGATGCTAAGAATGGACCATCTATGATTCCTGTATTTATTGGGATGTTGGGCTGGCCACCTCTTATTTTAATTAGCGGGTTGTCACAGGGTTCAATGTCTCCAACTAAATTGTACGTTCAAATGAAATTAGTTATTTTGAATTTTTTAAACTTTTGCATGGATTGTGAGCAGTGTTGTTATATTGATTGTTGTATGAAGACTTATCTTAAAGCTATTAACCAATAATGTATCATTGTCAAGGCTTTAAATACTACTCCCTTATTATGTGACCGATTCTTCATGGGTATATACTTAACGTTAATAACACCTCTCAACTTAACCCGATGAAGTCCTTTAAAGCAATAATAATATTTCTTTCAATTCCCGCCAAACTTTAGTCATAAACAACTAATTTTCCTTATTCTTTGCTATTTGATTATCATATTTTCCTGCAAAATATAGTTTTAATTAACAACAATAATAATCTAAGTATTTATAGTTCATCAATTCACACCATAATTCACACATCATAGTCTACAAAGAAAATAGAAGTGGCAGAGCTACCCATAAAGTCATCAATTTGTACTTAACACTTATCATGAAATTTACATTTATTGGATGAGCTAACAAATACTTGGATGAACTCTCATAACAAAAAATTGTTTTTTATTTATGAGAACAAAAACCTTCATACAAAATGTTATATCTAAGAATAGTATGTGTATGGAGTAACACGTTTAGCATGTGGAAAAAATATTAATGTCTAGATATATAAAAAAAAATGTAGTTTTATGTTTAATAGGAATAAATTTACCGTAAAAAAAAGAATAATAAATAAAAAAAATTTAAATCTTTTAAATTATCGAGAAAATTATACATGGGGATTTCATCATACATAATCTCATTTGCATTAAAAAAACATGAACTTGATTAATCCTCTTATTGAGATTCATTGAGATATGGTGAATGAATCATAGTTTCTTAAATGCTTTGACTTATAGACTTCTAATTAGTTAGCGATTTAGTAAGTTTTTCAACAAAATTTGCTTATTAAATATTATTAATTAGATATTATCTTTGTTTACTAAGTGTAAACTACATGGAAAAATGAAAATAGCATAGGAGAAACTAGAACAATCTTTCGAAACTCCAAGCATGGTATCAACAAAGCTTAGGCACAAATTGCCTCTAAACTTAGTTTAGAATCAAGATATTGCATCCCAAGAACATGAGCCACATAAAATATAATTGGTTAGAAAGCTTTTATAAGATTCAGGGGCACACAAACAAGCTCCAATCTGAGGTTAATTGTGGTTGAAGAAATATTGATGTTCTCCCTTTGTTTTTTTTTCTATAATTTGTAATTTTATATGCTAATTTTTTAGCAAATAAAGATAAGAAATTAAGGGAAGGGCATACTCATGTGCAACTATAACGGAAAAATATAACCCCTCCCTTATGGAAAAATGAAAAATGGTCTGATTTGCTTTAGGCTATACGCATTAATAAGCATTATTTGTGGTTTATATTTGTGAGTAATATTTTTAGTTAGTTATAATTGTACTAATCTAAATTGATAGTCGATTGTAAATTACATGTATTTGTTTATTGTTTTTGTAGCTAACAATCTACTTTCAATAGAAAAAATGAAGAAAATACAAATAGATATTTATTTTGTTCCAATTATAGTAATTTATTTTCATACTTTTAGGATATAAAGACAATCCCAGGTGAACTTTTACTTTGGTGACATTCTTTCTGTGCTTATAATAAATTTCAAATTTAATTGATTTGTCAATTTTCTTGATTAAGTTACAAATATTTGGTGACTCATGGGAGGACAAGTGGAAGTTTGTCTATTTTTATTTTTTATTGTTGTTTTAAAAATTACTTTATACTATGTACAACAAAGATACAAAAAATAAAAATCATGGATTGTGGTAATGCCAATACTTAACATCCTACTTTCATTATAATAATAGGACATAAGTTCACACATAGTTAAAGGTCGATACGGCACAATGCTCGACAAATTCTTGATGTGTAATTCATCATGAACCCTATATACAATATTAAGATAGAAAATAAAGAAAAAAAGAACATGAATCTAACAATTAAAAAAAATTACAATAGAAAAGATTTATACATATCTATATATAGTACAATGATCGACCAATTCCTGATTGTTTGGAATTTGATAAACCCATTAAAAATTTACATGGCCCACATGATTAATTAAGCTACTATTATATAAATTTTATAAGGATATATCCAATAATTACACGTGTCTTTTTTTTATTTGTTAAGAGGTTTATTGAATATGCGTCTCTATGATGGTGAAAAGACATAGCCATTGGTTTAAAATTGGGTCATCTCTCTACCCTATAAAAGCCTATCCTTTTCTATCTTTGGTGGTTGGAGAAAATTTCTGCAAAGAAAAGTTTGAACACGTCAAGTGTGAGAAAGTATTGAAGGGATGAAGAGAGAGAAACACCAGATTCTTATTGTGATCATTCAAGGACTACAATACAAACACTATAATAGATCAAGGTATTCTTTCTATTATTGCCTATTACGATTTTATGTGAAAAACACAATGATTCAAGATTTATTGTTTAGGGTGTAATAAATTCATTAATATTTACATATGGTATCAAAATCAAGTTAAGAATCGTTATAATTTTCTATCATTTTATGTTTATTTTTCTTATATATATATATATATGTGTGTGTGTGTGTGTGTGTGTGTGTGTAGATGACACAAAACTAATACGAACGTTTGAATTCTAAAGATGCTTGAATTCTCATAGATGGCCATGAAAATAAAGTTTGTGGTGATATGTATTCTTTATCATCATAATTGGGAAGTTGTGTGTTTCATCTTAATATTTAAAAAATTCACATCATGAATTCTAATAGTAAGGTCTTGAAGACTTTTCATGATCATGTTTATTTTTAGTTCTTTAACCCACGAGTATTCTGCCAAAAGCAACCGTAATTGATGTTATTCCATTTTTTTAAGTATATCATTTGAACATGAAACGGAAAATTAAAAAAAATAGTTTTTTCATACTTTCTCATATATATGTAATATATATTTATATATATAATTTTCAGATTTGCTAATATATATATATATATATATATAGTTTCTTTATAGTGTTCAATAATTATGAAAATGGAACATATCATTATTATAATATGATTCAATAATTTAAACGTGTGTGGAAGTCGCCAAAATGACCTGGACAAGAAAGTAATTATACATATAATGATACATAATGTACTTAATATATATAATTTTGTATTAAGATACTACAAATTAAGATGTGTTTTTTATTTATATTTTTAAATCATAGATAAATACTTAGCCCAAAGGTATATTAGGTTGAAATGATTTTAGAAACTGAAATAGGTTTATTGGAATTTATTTTTTAGTATGTGGGAAACGAATACCTAAAGGTACCATGGCTAATTAATTTGAAATTTATTGTTAATTAACCCTATTACGAATAAAAAAAATTGTTCAATGTTTTATATGTTATGGTTTATGCCTAAAGGCAAAACTGTGATGAGATTATTTGTTCATCACATCATTTTTTATAAATATGTGTTGATACTTAAAGCATTAATGCAAATTTATTTATTGATATATCTAATGCAGTCTCTCTACCTGTTTCACTTCATTTGAATGCTTCGTCTGTTTTGATATTAATGGGATTAACTTTCCAGATTGGTCTGAACAAGTCCAATTTCACTTAGGTGTATTGGATCTAGACTTGGCACTCTAAACTGAAAAGCCTGCTTCTCTTACTGAGACTAGTACCACAGATGGAATTTTTTTCCATAAATTCTGGGAAAAATCGAATGGACTTAGTATGATGTTTATGAGACTTAACTTGCCAAAATTAAAAGTGCCAAAGAATTTTTGAAAGTTATAAAAGATCATTTATGCAGTGCTAACAAGTCACTCGCTGGGACACTAATGGCTAAATTAATCACAATAACATATGATGCAGATCGAGGGATAAATGACCATATCCTCGATATGGAAAACCTAGCTGTCAAACTTAAGAGTTTGGGAAGGAATGTGGAACACTATTTCCTTATTAAGATTATTTTAAATTACTTACCTCCTTAGTATGGTCCATTCCAGGTTCACTACAATACTATTAAAGACAAATGGAATGTAAATGAATTGACCAGTATAGTTATCAGAGGAAGCAATGCTTAAACAACATGGAAATTACTCTGTCAATCTAGTAACTAAAGGAGCCAGAAATAAAGTAAAGAATTGTGTAAAGGGAAAGAAAAGAAAGGCACCGACCGTTAATGAGTCTAATAATGTTTCTAAAGCTCAAAATAAGGAACATGATAATGAAAGAAAGTGATACTTTTATAAGAAGGTCGGGCATCTTCAAAATGATTTCGATAAACGTAAGGTGTGTTTCGAAAAAAAAAGGTAAATATTTATTTTTTGTATGTTTTGAATCAAAACCTTAGTGAAGTTCCTCGTAATGCTTGGTGGATTAATTTTGGTTATACTCTTCATATTTCAAATACAATGCAGGGATTCCTTATGACCCAAATGATCATAAATTCAAATGAACATTTTATTTACATGGGAAATTAGATCAAAGCTCTAGTTAAAGCCATTGGAACTTTTCATTTGTTTTTAGACACGAGATATTATTTAGACGTGAACAAAAATCTAAATGGACCTTCTATTCCCAAAATTTTGTTTCTTTATATAGACTTGATAATGATGGTTACTTTTTTAATTTTGAAAAAGGTTATTTTAGTCTATTTCAAAATGCACGCTTTATTAGTTATGGTGTTTTTCATGTGATGGTTTGTACAAACTAAAACTTGATAATGATTTTGCTGAAACCCTTTTGACTCTGGATTCTAATGTTAGACCAAAACTTTGCCTAACAAATGAAAATTCCTCCTTTTTTTGTGGCATAAAAGAATGGGGCATATCTCCAAAGAAAGATTAAAGAGACTTGTAAGAGATGGGATATTAACTAACCTATACTTTACTAATGTCAGAGTATGTATAGAGTGTATTAAATGAAAACAAACCAAACACACTAAGAAAGGTGCTACAGTAGTAGTAGTAGTAGTGAGCTTGTTGAAATTATCCACACTGATATTTATAAACCCCTTAAGAGTACGTGTTTCTTTGGAGAAAGGTATTTTATCACCTTTATTGATGACTTTTCACATTATGGATATATTATTTTATTAAGTGAAAATTCCTAGGCAAGAGACATCCTTGAGATGTACATTACTGAGGCTGAAAGATAATTAAAAAGAAAATCAAAAAGTTGTAAGGTCTGGTTTGAGTCATGAATATTATGGTAAATATAATGAGTTCGGTCAATGCCCTGAACCAATTTATAAATTTCTAGAAAATTATGTCATATGTGCTCAATACACAATGCTAGGTACACCACAATAAAGCGGTGTTGCCAAACGGCGTAATCTTACTCTAATGGAGATGGTTAAGAGTTTGTTAAATAACTCCACATTAATCGAATAATTATGGAATGAAGCCCTAAAAATATCTATGTATGTATTAAACCAGGTATTTATTAAGGCATATCCAATGACTCCTTTTAAGTTATGGACTGGAAGGAAACCTAGTTTAAGGCCTCATCATGTTTGGGGATGTCCTGTAGAGGCTAGGATTTATAATATGTATGAAAAGAAATAGTATTTTAGAATGATTAGCGGTTACTTTATTAGATAGCCTAAAAAATCCAAAGGGTATAGTTTTTACTACCCCAAACATATTATGAGAATCGTAAAAATCGGTAATGCCAATTTTTTTGAAAATGGAGAGTTAGTTGAAATGGCAAACCATGTAAGGCAGATCTTTGAGAAGTTAGGGTAAACATCCCTACACACTAACTTCTAAACAAGTTGTTGTTCCCGTATCTATTAAACAGTCTAATAATAATGAACAATAACATATTTGTGACACCCCGTCTAATTAAATACCGAGTAGGTACTCCTTTATTAAATTAATACAGAATATCAAGTTGGTTAAATCTTAACATCACTATCGAAAACATTTAATTAATTACTAGCCACCTAATATTTAAAATAGAGAGATGCCAAATTTTATTAATTAAATTAACAACAACCAAGTAATTACACTACACCAAATCTGTCGAATTGTCACGGTCATTGACCTTGACAAGTTCAACTTGTCAAGGTCAATGATCGTGATAATTCCTGGGGTGACAACTTTTTTTGTCGCGGACTTGTCACGGTCATAAACCGTGACAAGTTTGATAGAATTATCACGGCCATGTAACGGTCCTTAACCTTGACAAGTTTGTCATGGTTAAGGACCATGACAAGCCCGTAACAATGGTTAAAAAATCGTCATGGTAAATGACCGTAACAATTCTCGGCATAATTGAAAAAAAATCTACTGGGCAGTTTGGCCCCTCCTCAGCAGTATATTTGTACCTATTATAGAAACGTTGTACCTATTCAAGCATCATATATCCAAATAAAATAGAGATAATTCAAATATACGTTCAAAATAGAGACAATATGCATCACAATATAATCCAAATATAATTCAAATGTGCCAACTTAAAAACAATTCAATTCAAATAATGTCACTACATGTCTTGGATAAGGTTAGCTCTGAGGAGGTGAGTAGGTCACACAATATACGAATTGACACACCCACTAATATACATCGTGCCGCATTTTTCGCCCAACCACAATGGGAAGTTCTCCTTCCCAGGTATCACATGCGTGACGAGCACCTTGGACTCAATGACTTGAAGCTCACGTCCATAAACTAGTTCACCCTGGACAATATTCAGGTCCCTCAACCCCCATCCTATCCGCTGGCCATCAAATATGTCTAGTATAAACACGCTCGTCCAACCAAGTGTCGACATCGGTCGGTCGAAGGGAGCCAAATAGGGAAGTGGATCATCAAAGTTCGCACGTGTCGGCGATGAAGTAGCGAGGTCTACATCCTCGTCCTCCTGCACCTCCTCCTCCACTACTTTCTCCTTCCCTTTCCCCTTACGATTTCTACCCAATGAACGCTTCATGAATGAGAACATATCTTGGACTATCGCCTCCAAACGGGATAGCTTCACGTCATGCGAGTCCACCGTTCGAGCCAATCCGGTGTCGCTCGTCTCCAATCCGATGATCCTAGATTTTTCCACCCTCGAGATCCCCCCCTTATCCCCCCTTGCGATCAGTGCCAAGCATTTGGCTGAGTGCATCAGTGGACAAAGATGCCTTGTCAGAATCAGACTGCGACTCATGCACTTCCCTAAGCTTTGCATGAAACGACAAAAAACACATGATTAGTAGAATAAGTAAATTTAAAAATTATAACGTAATTAATATAAAGTAAATTATCGAATTACTTACAATAGTGGATGCGACGCTCGGGGACACTTCCTTATCCTTTCGCTTCTTCGTTTGTAGAGCCATATAAGTATCGAGCCTATGTGGCCTACCCCCAGGGCCACTCCCTATCCCCTGAAATAAAATAAAGTAAAATTAGTAAATATATTTCTATAGTTATATAAAAATTAAATCTTACCATCATCCTATGCTCCACCTCGACATAAGACATCCAGCCAGAGTAGTGCACGCCCGTCTTGTTTGCCCGATTTTCCCTCCCCGTTTAGCGAGATGCCAATTGTTGCTCCCCGATATCATTGTCAATTAACTTTTGCCATTGTGCCAATGAGATCGGCTCCTTTGGCGGGACGGACTCACGCATTCGAATAACGGACTCTCGTGTCTTCCAAAAGTACCGGGTCTGCATATTTTTCTTCCACGTCTTGTTTTGCTCCCTCAACTTCTCCAAGACGGAACCGCGTAGCTTTGGATCCAGGCTTAATTGTTCTTGTCCAACAAATACAATGTTAGTTGAGAATAAATATAAAATGAATTGAAATTGAAATTGAAATTGAAATTGAAATTGAAATTGAAATTGAAATTGAAATTGAAATTGAAATTGAAATTGAAATTGAAATTGAAATCGAAATTGAAATTAAAATATTCATATAAATATAAATATAAATACATTACCTGTAGTGCCACCCAAACAGCTAACTTAAGCTCATATGTAACCTCCTTTCAACTAATGTACCTCAGGTCGATGATCGTCTTTACCAGCTCGAGGGATCTCGCTAATAGACCCTGCTTGTTCTCGATGGCCATTCCCAATTTGCCATATTTGGGGAGCCTAGGGGCTGAGGAGCCCTCGTCGCCTCCCCTACCACCGAGCCCAGACGACATCATCATCCTCGCCTTAATACCTGGAGGAGACATTTGCTGTAACAAAATGTTATTAGTACAAATCAAAATGAATTAGAAGAAGACATGCAAACATGTACAATTACTACAAATAAAAATGAATTGTTACAGTTAAACATCCCCACCCCCATCCTTACTGCCCACACACACGCACACTACACAAGTGTGAAAATGATAAAGTGCAAATCAATTAAAATAATTAAAATTGGAATATTTATTACCATCCCTTCCGCCTCCCCCCTGCCCCACCCCTTCCCCCACCACACACACACACACACATACACACACATGCACACACACGCACATATATACACACACACACACACACACACACACACACACACACACACACACACACACACACATATATATATATATATATATATATATTTATAAATGGGAGAGAGAGAGAGAGAGAGAGAGAGAGAGAGAGAGAGCAAATATGTACAAATCAAAATGAATTGTTACTACAAATATGTACAAGTACTACAAATAAAAATGAATTATTAATGTTAAAATCCCTAGCCCCACCCCTACTACCCACACACGCACATTACACAAGAGTGAAAATGATAAAATGAAAATCAATTAAAAGAATTAAAAATGGATGTTTCGGTACAAATTTGAATATTTATTACAAGTTGAAAAATTGTTTAAAATTCGAGTTATCATAAAAAATGGATTGATATTCGGTAGGAGCAGCCAAGTCATCCACACTACTATTTAGACGCTTTGGTCTGTGTTGGACAATGGTATACATTTTTTGAGCTAAAGGATAGACGAAGAGATTCAGTCTCCTCTCCACAAATAGGACACCCCAAATAACGATGTACTACATAACCGGATAATGTCCCATAAGCTGTAAAATCATTAATTGCCCACATCAACATAGCTTTCAGTGTAAACTCTTCTTTTCTAAAAGAGTCAAATGATTGCACACCCTCTTTCCACAACTCATTTAATTCTTCTACCAAAGGAGCCAGGTAGACATCGATGTCATCACTTGGTGCCTTTGGCCCAGGTATCAACAAAGCCATCATCTAAAATTTAGGTCTCATACACCGTGAAGGAGGGAGGTTGAGTGGGGCTAGGATCAGTGGCCATACACTCTGATTGGTTCTTAGATTTCCAAATGGATTGAAAGCATCTGTTGATATAGCCAAACGAATATGGCGTTGTTCTCGAAAAAAATCGGGATACTCATAATTCATCCTCCTCCAGGTTGTAGAATCAATAGGATGACGCATGACATTGCCCCCTACTTATGCCCTAGCATACCAAGTCATTGCCTCCGCTATCCATGGTACTTTGAAAAAATCACTTTAATCTAGGCCCAACGGGAAAATATTTCAACACTTTTTGAGGCACGTTTGAGCTTGTGCCTTCCTTACTAGTAGATTGGACATATTTAGGTTCATCGTATATCAGAAAACGATCGAGATTTTCATACTCCTTTTGGTATAGTATGTAGTCATACACACAAGCATGAATCTATTTATACTTCATTACCAAACCTTTCAAACTATTCTTCATAACAGGATAGCTATTTGGAATCGTATTCTCCTTGGGTAGTAAGCCCTTCACTCATTTCATAATTTTTGTCACGTTATTGCCAGACAAATCGTACTGCGTCTTCAAACTGTGCAAACCAACCATGCCATGTAAATTTGTTTGATCTTTCTCACAGCCAAGGTATAATGTTTGGGTCGCCTTAAATTTTAAACTTTGGTAGTCATCGTCAAGGTTTATCGTGATATCTTCACGAGCACTTAAACCATGTACATCATTAATAACCTTATTCTCCTCTGCTTCATAAGCCCTGTACGCATCATCAACTAAATCCCCTAACATATTATAATCTACATCGTCCCCTTATACATCTATCCTACTTGTTGAAGGTTGTTGTGAAGATTGGTCGGGGACAAAAGGAACTTTCAATTCACCGTGAAAACTCCGAAATCGATAAGTATATTTCATACCCGATCTTAACAAATGTAGTTCAACTGTTTTCCACTCAAACACCTTACCATTCTTACACCTAGCACGCGGACACGAAAACTCTTCACCGTTATGACATCTCTTTGCGTATTTCACAAATTCATTAGCACCTCTACGAAATACATCCCCCATTCTATTTGTCTCACCCATCAACTCTTTGTATTTCGGATATCCCATCACAGCTACCACAATTAATCACCTATTAAAGGTAACAAGCGTATATTCATGGATTAGTATAAGCAAAACTTAGATTTATAGTATGTTTCATTTAATTATGTCTTATTTATATTTGGTTTTTAAATTTCAAATTCAAATTCAATTTATAATAGAAATTTATATTTCCTCCATCTCCTCTAAAGGGTGAGTGGTCCTATCCCATTCAAGACCGCATTTTTCTGTAATATACTTAACAACTCATGCACATTGTTACAATTTGAGAAAAAATCGGCATCATATCCCCGTAGTTCTCCAAGTACACGATGTAGATTGGCAAGTGTGAGTGTTATTTCAATTGATCAATTGAAATAACAATCGCACTTGTCAATCTAGTATGTACCTAGAGAACATTAGGATACGACTGCAGAACTTCCTTCAAAAGTAACAACTTTAAGCAACTAAGAATATTATTATACAAAAATTATGCAGTCCCAAACAGTCCAAACGAGACAATTCGAGAGATCTCATTACAGGGGTAATGACTCTAGAACAGGTCTAAGGGCTATTGAATGCGTACGCATAAGAACTAAAAGACCAGTATCTATGCGCACTATATGTAATTTCAAGTATGTTTCATTTAATTATCATACTATATATCTATTGTTCGTTATACAAAGTAATTTTCAAAAAAATTTGAAAAATTCCACCCCCATATGGACAATAATCCAGTGGTCATGCCACTTTTAAAATTAACCAACCCAGCATCAATCCACTATAATCCAACTGCAATGTCAACAACAAATGTGTATCCCGTACTCCTTCTAATTCATCTACTCAATTAATTATTTTCATCAATTAAACTAACAATTAAATTATGCGATTATTAATTTACCAATTTACAATGAAGGGCAATCCTACTTTCATATATTAATTTACTAAAAAAATTAATAATCAATCAATTCGTTTACAATGGACACTACTTGCATATGAGGAAAAATATCTAATAAACCAATCAAAATTTAATAAAAAAAATTAACAAGACCCACCCCCCGCGCCCCCATCCCTCCCTCCCCCCACACGCGCGCACACACACACACACGCTCGCAGCCCCACCCCCGCATCATTTCCCTCTCTCGCACATACGCACACTACACACACATATACACACACGCACACATACACACACACACACACATCCCACCACCCACCCACCCTATCCCTGCCCCCTCCCCCCTGCCCCAACCCCTTCCCCCACAACACACACACAGCCCCACCCCCACCCCCTTACCACTCCACACACACACACACACATGCACACATACATATACACACACACATATGCACACACACACACACATATGCACATATACACACACACACACACACACACACATAAATGGGGGGGAGAGAGAGAGAGAGAGAGAAACCAACCTGAAAGTAGAGAGAGAGTGAGACCAGCGCGTAGAGAGAGAGAGAGAAAATGGAGGGAACGCGATGAGGAAAAAAGGAGGGGAAAGGGCTTTTTACTGACAGATTTGTCACGATCATTGATCGTGACCACTTTATAGAATTGTCACGGTCAATGACCGTGGAATGCCTTTGTCATGGACTTGTTGCGGTCATTGACCGTGATAAAAAAATGCATGTTTTTTGTCACAGTCAATGACCGTGACAAGGCTAGCCGCTGAAAGGGTGCCAATTTTTCCATTTTGGTGTAGTGTTAAATCATCAATCATCAATCGCATAAACAATCTCATATGAATAACCAACGAAATGAAATAAACGGAGTCTGGAGTAAACACTCCAATAATAATAATACCAGAGTAAATAAAATCCGAATACACGAATCTGAATAAAATAAACTAACATCTGAAATAATGAAAGTCTGTATCTACAATCTCTAGATAAGAATGGGCACCATGCCCTAACTGATATGAATGACTCTGAAGGAACCAAGGATAAATGTGTAGGCGTATAATATCAAGATCCTGTAGCTTCCACAGTAACTACATCACGTCATCAGAATGGAACTCCTATGCTTGGCGTCCCTGTGGCTGGGCATCTAAAATGTTTTTACAAAAAAAATTGATTTGGAGGAAAACAGGCTAGAGCCCGAGGTGAAAACAGTTTAAAAATATAGCAAGTGTTTAAACGACAATTAAAAAACACATATTATAAACATGTTAGTTGCGTACTCTCACATGAGTTTCTCACCTCCCAACTAATGTGCACGCTTAACGTATACCCTTAACCCATCCTAGTTATGCCGCTAACTAACTAGTCCGTACCACTTCCTGTCTTCACATTCTAATATAGGGTGTCTACTTGTATTACCCAAATATGTCATAGTTATATCCCACATTCACATTCATTAAATTAATTATCTCAAGTGTTATTTAAATTCTCACATTCTTAGCTCATTCAAATATCTTAGTTATTCACGTCTACTAAGAAATAGTGAACCAATCACAAGTACATATATAAATCACTCTCGATATGTATATACATATATGACACCCCTAGGCTAAGCTGCGGCCATGCATACTCTTCTATCAAATCCCTGTACATCTCGTACATTAGGATCACGTGTTCCGAATCACTCAGGAACCATTACAAAACAAATCACACATAGTGGAGGCGAACATAGTTCAGACACCCATGGGTCATGCACATACTTACGCTCTCAGGGTCAGCTGACTTATCAACTCATAAATAAGTCATTCAGAGTCCTATGTCCTTAAGGTACCAGTCTAAATCCCCCCTAAGGCATACAAAGATAAGACGGTCCTTTCCTGAAAATTAACCTCCATTGATAGCAAGTATGGTAGGTATGTCATACATATAATCATCCATATCCTAAGTATTCACACAACTTAGGTAATCATCATTTTAATATAGGTATATCCCAGCCCCATCTTGTATGTCTCACACACATGTTGATATAGTCTCATTTATTCTACACAATAGATTTTTAACACGATAATTCTTGACATATAGCTCCGAGTACATATCCTACCCCAAAAAGGGTTACTAAATTCCCCGCTAGTATCTAAGATTTTCTCAGTATTTAAATTTTCCCACTTTTAGTCTTTAACCTCAAATTATCAATTGGAGAAAAAGATATCCATGCTCTCACAACTTACAATCGTACCTCACTAATTGGATATTCGTAAGTCTACCACTTAACCTCAATTAAATCTAATAATTTCCCGTGCTTCAAATTCCATCCTACTGGTCTTCCCTAAGTACCAATGTGCTCAATCAATCATCACTAAAGAGTTCTAAAGGTTGGAAGTTATTAAATTATTTAACGAAAAAATACTTCACTTTTTTTAGAGGGGTCGATCGATCGAAGAAATGGATCGATCGATCGATCAAGCAGTTATGTGCTTAGAATTTCTTTGACAGTTACGGGTTCTTCCAATTTTACACCCCAAATACTCCATTATAACTTCCCAAACTCCCAAGAAAGTTCACTAATCAACCTATTAACATATTAGCATAATCTTTAATGCATTAGAATCATTACATCATCATGGATCATTAGTTTCTTGGATCAAAACACCTAATTTTCATAAAAACCCTATTTCTTCTATTTACTTCAAGAACTTCATATAACTCAACATAAATTCACAATTCCCTACGCATGGATCATGGTTTCCTAACTAGTATATGCCCATAAGTTTATCTACATGAAGCCTACCCATATTCAATGTTTCATTTTCCAGTTTCACAATTAATTCACTTATTGACGATAAATCATCAAATCTAAACTATCATGTAAAATATATGCTTTGAATCTTTGCAAGATAAATATCTTGACTCTTATTAGAACTTCTGATCCATTGATGATGGCATTGGTTGGTTCTCCCTCTCTTTCCGTCGATGGTGGTGGTTGTTTTTCCTTGGAAACCCTTGGAGTTCTCCTGAAACCCTTTCTTTCTTCTCACGTTACTCTCTCTTGTGTTTAACAAATAATGGCCCTAATAACCGTAAGTGTTGGCTGATAAATAAAACGTAAATTTCGTAGGTCATCATTCACCAAAAATAAGAATTACTTAAATACCCTCCCGGGTTGCCGGTTAGGCCTAAAATCCCTCGAGACCCAAACTAAATACCCGGCTAGTGTTTTCTGACTATCTCGACCCTTCCAGACACGTTGGAAAACTCAAAATGATCATACGAATGACATAAAAATTAAATACTTTTAAATCTATTAAATTAGGTCCTAACACGACTGACACGTGCGTACCAACTCAATTACCGAAACTGTCGTATTTTCAACTCACGATAATTTTAATAAATTGAATAATCACATATTACCATAATCACTCAGTAATATTCAGCATTATCATCATATTTAAATACTAACTCTTGTCTCGCTAGTTATTTAAATCTGAATTAATTTTCAATTATTATCCCAAATTATTTAATTAATCCCATAATTAAAAGCCATTTCATTTAATTAATCTCATAATTAAAAGCCATAAAAAATATGGGGTATTACTTACTCCCCCCTAATAACGTAATTTCGTCCCGAAATTCGAAAAAGTAAGGCATACCTGGAAAAATTAGGTATCCTCCGGTACTTAAAACAAAATTAAAAGTAAGGCTCAATCACTACAGCCCCCGCTTCACAACAAGCTTGTTGAACACTCTCGACACTTTATCTGTTATAGGGTTACACCTCAATAAATTCACATCACGTTGTGCTCTTACTAAACAACATTCGAATAAGAATAGCCTATAAATCATTGGGCGCATTGTCTCAATATTATTGTGAGTTCGCACCTCACCTCGTATCAACTCCCGCGTTTATCTGCACACAAAACTCCCATCCTGGGAGAAACCATAAAACATCTGACTACTCTTGTCCGTTCTTTGAATCTCTATTCCCAGCATTGTGACTTTTACACAAGTGAAAGTCACTTAAGACGGTTGGTGGTTATCCCATTATAGTCATCAGACACTAACTTCTGACTGATCCCAAAACTCTGATAATCCGCTCACCTCTAAGCATCTAGAGGGAGGATAGTAAGGGTCATTTACACAAAATATTTGTAAGCACCTTATCCACTATAAATAGGTACGAGTTCTTTTACACAGTTCTACTATTAGGTAATAGCTTCTCCCCTTTACCATATTATACTTCACTTATTATATATACCCGGTGTGGAAATTAAATGATCGCAATGAGTCCAAAATTACTTTCATACAGTTCCACCATTCGTCAATTACCTTGCGCCCATTCCTAGGGCTATAGGTGATACAACTTTCTCAAAACGAAACTATTCTCACTACTTCCTTATACCCCATATTTAAGGTGGGTTTCAAGGATCTCATCCTAGTTCAGAATACTGGGCAGGACCACGTACCGGCGCGATCACTATCTAATGGTGTAAATCGCCCAAGGATATAACAATTAATTTCCTTCTTGGAAACCAGTTCCACACATTCGAAGGAACTCATTACATATCTTTATGATTGCAACCTATCAAATAAATTTACCAACTTGACTCTTCCGCTACTGGAATCGTCGGCTCGACACCAACTTTCTCGTTGATACTCTTACTCCAACTGATTTCTATCTATAAGTGGTGCACGTGGGGGCTACTCATTATGTCCCTCTCAACATCGATTTCCACTTATAACTCCTCCCATTAAGTGGTTCTTATTAACCCTCTTCTTCCCTCGGCGTATACCAAAATTTCTGACCCGTGAACTTTTCACCACGATGTGCACATCTGGACTCTTTATACCTTATTGACATCATTACTCTATTTATGCTCAAGTCACTCTCTTCTACTGGGTTGAACTCCCCTCCAATTTGTCCATAATAGTTAAATATTTGTCTTCTCAAGGGATACCACCTTTTTAAATGGCTTCCCACTGCCTTTCAACCAAGTCCGGACATGCTACTCTGATTGCACATGAATTTATATATTATCATCCTTCTCATGATGCTTAATCCACTCTACCACTTCCATTTTGTCATATTAGTCCCATAAGTATAAATTTCACCCATTTATTTCCATGTCTCTTCTTTCGACGATTCTGACACCAGGAAACCAAGGTGTCTATACACCCTATACATCGTGCAAATGGGTTTAAACATCATACACGCTCATACATACACCTAATACTTTATTGCCCTTGTATTCACAACGTGGCTATACCACTTGGACCATCTCAATTACCCCCGAATTTTGAAATCATAAATCCTACATAACATCATGCCATCCTACAACCTGCCGTAATAAAATAAAATTTTTAGTACTTCCTCACCACCTAACTGACTCTACTGGAATTATATCATAATTTACCCTTTAACTTTCAGGTATAACTACATACTCTCATAACAACCGAGGTACCCAACTCATGGACGAATGGCCAGGCATCTCCCTACTACCAACCTTAGGCTAAGTTTCATGCGTGGAATGTCTCGAAAAGAGAAATCTAAATAAGGAACCCCCCCCCCCCCCCCGATACACTACTACCTAGCGCTATCGGTCATCAGAATGTGTTAGGCCCTCGATCCGTAACATGTAACCTTATATTCCCATCTCTTGACAACAAAGTTACATCTCCTTCCGCAATTACACTTAAATAAGGAACTTCCTCCGAAAGACACTATCTCTTAACATTGGTGGTAACCACATTCCATAAACATCATGCAACTATAATCGGGGCTCTCAAAATCCCGTCCCCAGACATATAACTATGAGTATTACTTTCATGTCTCTAAAGGGTGATATAACAATACACTCTTCCTATTACCACGTCCTGAGCGTTAATTATAATAACCAACTAAACCTTTTCGCTGAACTGTAAACCAAATACACTCCAAATCATATCAATAAAGTCCCTACACATACCGGGATCAAATATCTGAGACCATTATACCTTTCGAAGTCTCGATAATATATATACATATATATAAATATATAAATGCGAGCCCTCCCCTCTCGCAGATGGGGTCTCGCCAGAACAAAACATTCTACACCAAGGTAGTAACCCTGATAGACTTGGAATATCCGCACACTATCGGTTTAATCATTATTATGAAACCATAATTAGGATAATATCATACTCGTATAACATAACACTAAAATGAGTAATTTCAATAAAGTATATACCACTATCAATACACCCATTCATCCTCCGCGGATAACAGTAAAGGTAACCCCACTATACCAGGGTAAATATTCACATAAATAATAACATTGTCGATATACGCACTAAACTCGTCTCCCATGCGAATGTAGCGATAATAAAAATGTAATAACTCATTTTTTTCACATACAACAAGCATCATCATCTGAGGATATAACTCATACTTTTACTTTGCCAATCACCCTGGCTACTCAAATGGTTCCTGGACTTAACACACCTATCTGTACCAAATCAAAAATTTCGTTAACACACCATACCCTTATCCTTATACTTTCTTCGGGAAAAAAAATATAACACACGGGTTTTACTTCCCACAAAATGCCTCTACACATTCTCCACTTATCTCCGGGCACACTGACCATGTTAGGGTTGTCCTTTTCTCGGACGGTGGCAGTCTTATGACTACCTTCGTTGTTCCCTTAGCTTTAATGGCCCTAAGGAATACGCTATTGGCTTTGATAACTCTTACTGAAATCATCATCGCTCAGTAAAAATTTTGTTATCCGAATGATTTAAACGGGTCCCCTAATGGGTCTCCCCCTTGTGGTGATTCGCCAACACCGTTTCCCCCAGTCTTACTCTGTCTAAATTCTTCGATTCTTGTAGCTTCCCACCCAAGGAAGCGTTTACCTCCATATTAATAAAACGCGACATTTTTACCATCTGCATTGACCGTCCAAGCATGACTCCCCAGAAGTTCTAGCAATTCTTCTTATAAGTTAATTTTCCCCTTTAATGTCCTCTTCTCCTTTGCACCTACTTCATCCGGTGTAAGGTTCGCTAATTAATTAAATTTCTTTTCAGAAAGTGACTTCTATCCGACCCTCTTGTGTGAGTTGAGAACAACGTTCGCATCTTATCCTGAACATCTGATGAAGGAACTTATGGTCAAACCATACCTATGCACCTTCTCTTGACAAAACATTCCACTTCTAAGTGTGGTGGTTTCCTCTCACCATTGTAACTCTGCTCTTATGAGCCAAGAAAAATTTTACCCTAAATTTTCACTCCCGATGATCCATACTCCCACATATGCCCAAGCCTTTGGATATTTTACCTTCGTTGGCTAACACACGCCATTTTCGCATTTTTAAAATTTCCAATGCTAGTTATCTTCAATGTTTCGTCTGACTTTCTCCCAATCCAACCTTGCTGGGTGAGTCTAATTTGACCCCACTTTCTACTATAGTTGTATCTGGAAGTCATATGTTATGCCTTAGTCGTCTCTACTATCCTGGCCTTTAGTTCCATAATAGGGGTGACCTCAACTACGGTCATCATTCTTGATTATACCCGATAACCTCAACTGAGCTTTGCCTCCTGCTGTCCGCCCAACTGCCTTCACCTGACATACTGCATTGTTCGACACGCAGACGCACCTGAATGCAAATAAGATTCACTATTATATGGATTATAGTAGGAGAACGAAATCTCACCAAAGAAATCAACAATCCTAAACATAGGGCTCTATATCAAAGAAAGCTACGCTGGAAGCATAATAAGCCGCACAGATCCTAAAGGAAATAAGAACCCGATGCTCTGATACCACCTATGACACCCCGTCTAATTAAGTACCGAGTAGCTACTCCGTTAATAAATTATTACAGAATATCAAGTTATTTTACTCTTAGCATCACTGTCGAAAATATTTAATTAATTACTAGTCACCTAATATTTAAAATAGAGAGATGCCAAATTTTATTAATTAAATTAACAACAAGTAATTAAATCATCAACCATCAATCACATAAACAATCTCATATGAATAACCAACGAAATGAAATAAACTGAGTCTGGAGTAAACACTCCAATGATAATAATACTAGAGTAAATAAAATCCCAATACACGAGTCTGAATAAAATAAACCAACATGTGGAATAATGAAAGTCTGTATCTACAATCTCTAGATAAGAATGCGCACCATGCCCTAACTGATATGAATGACTATAAAGGAACCAAGGATAAATATGGAGACATCTAAAACCGAGATCCTGTAGGTTCCACAGCAGCTACAACACGTCATCAAAATGGAACTCCTATGCTTGGTGTCCCTGTGGTTGGGCACCTAAAAAGTTTTTACAAAACAAAATAGATTTGGAGGAAAATGGGTCAGATCTCGAGGTGAAAACAGTTTAAAAATATAGCAAGTGTTTAAATTACAATTAAACAACGCATATTATAAACATGTTAGAGGCGTACTCTCACATGAGTTTCTCACCTCTCAACTAATGTGCATGCTTAACGTATACCGTTAACCCATCCTAGTTATGACTCTAACTAACTAGACCATACCACTTCCTGTCTTCACATTCTAATATTCGGTGCCTACTTGTATTACCCAAATATGTCATAGTTATATCCCACATTCGCATTCATCAAAATTACGTATCTCAAGTGTTATTTAAATTCTCACATTCTTAGCTCATTCAAATATCTTAGTTATTCACGTCTACTAAGCAATAGTGAACTAGTCACAAGTACATATATAAATCACTCTCGATACATATATATATATATATATATGGCAACCCTAGGCTAAGTTGTGATGCACGCATACTCTGCTATCGAATCCCTGTACATCTCGTACATATGGATCATGTGTTTCGAATCACTTAGGAACTGTTACAATACAAATCACACATAGTGGAGGCGAACATAGTTCACATACCCATGGGTCATGCACATACCTACGCTCCTATGGTCAAATGACTTATCAACTCACAAATAAGTCATTCACAGTCCTATGTCATTAAGGTACCAATCTAAATCCCCTTGAAGGCACACAAAGATAAGACAGTCCTTTCCCGAAAATCAACCTCCCGTGATAATAAGTATGGTAGGCATGTCATACACATAATCACCCATGCACTAAGTATTCACACAACTTAGGTAATCATCATTTTAATATAGGTATATCCCAGCCCCATCTTGTATGTCTCACACACATGTTGATATAGTCTCATTTATTCTACACAATAGATTTTTAACACGATAATTCTTGACATATAGCTCCGAGTACATATCCTACCCCAAAAAGGGTTACTAAATTCCCCACTAGTATCAAAGGTTTTCTTAGTATTTAAAATTTCTCACTTTTAGTCTTTAACCTCAAATTATAAATTGGAGCAAAAGATATTTAGGCTCCCACAACTTAAAATTGTACCTCACTAATCGAATATTCGTAAGTCTACCACTTAACCTCAATTAAATGTAATAATTTTTCGGGCTTCAAATTCCATCCTACTGGCCTTCCCTAAGTACCAATGTGGTCAATCAATCATCACTAAAGAGTTCTAAAGGTTGAAAGTTATTCAATTATTTAATGGAAGAATACTTTGGTTTTTCTAGAGGGGTCTATCGATCGAATAAATGGATCGATCGATCAACGGTCGATCGGTCGATATTCTTGGATCGATCGATCGATCAAGCAGTTATCTGCCCAGAATTTCTTTGATAGTTACGGGTTCTTCCAATTTTCCACCCCAAATCTTCCATTACAACTCCCCAAACTCCCAAGAAAGTTCACTAATCACCCTATTAACATATTAGCATAATCTTTAACGTATTAGAATCATTAAATCATCATGGATCATCAGTTTCGTGGATCAAAAGGCCCAATTTTCATAAAACCGCTATTTCTTCTATTTTCTTCAAGATCTTCATATAACTCAACATAAATTCACAATTCCCTACGCATGGATCATGGTTTCCTAACTAGTATATGCCCAGAAGTTTATCTACAAAAAGCCTACAGATATTCAATGTTTAATTCTCCTATTTCACAATTAATTCACTTATTTACGATAAATCATCAAATCTAAACTATTATGTAAAATATATGCTTTGAATATTTGCAAGATAAATCTCTTGGCTCTGATTAGAAGTTTTGATTCGTTTATGACGGCATTGGTTGGTTCTCCCTCTCTTTTAGTCGATGGTGGTGGTTGTTTTGCCTTCGAAACCCTTGGAGTTCTCCTGAAACCCTTTCTTTCTTCTCATGTTACTCTCTCTTCTGTTTAACAAATAATGACCCTAATAACCTTAAGTGATGGCTGATAAATAAAACCTATATTTCGTAGGTCACTATTCAACAAAAATTGGAATGACTAAAATACCCTCCCGGGTTGCCGGTTAGGCCTATAAATTGCCTGGGACCCAAACTAAACCCCCAGCTAGTGTTTTTTTACTATCTCGATCCTGACGTACGCGTTGGCGCATTCAAAATGATCATACGGATGACATAAAAATAAAATACTTTAAAATCTATTAAATTGGGTCCTGGCACGACTAATACGTGCGTCCCAACTTAATTTCTGAAACTGTCGTATTTTCAACTCATGAAAATTTTAATAAATTCAATAATCACATATTACCATAATCACTCAGTAATATTTAACATTATCATCATATTTAAATACTAACTCTCGTCTCGCTAGTTATTTAAATCGAAATTAATTTCCAATTAATTATTCCAAATTAATTTTATTAATCCCATAATTAAAAGCAATTTCATTTAATTAATCTCATAATTAAAATCCACAAAAAATACGGGGTATTACAATAATAAGGAACCACGTTCTAATGAGATTATCGTTAATGAAAAAAATATTAAAAGAACCATAACAAATACTATTACAAAGATCTACAATAGAAAGGAGATCTTCTATCTTAGATGATTATGTGGTTTATCTACAAGAATATGATTTTGACATAGGAATGAGTAAAAAACCGATTTCATTTGCACACGCCATTAAAAGTAAAGATTCTACTAATGGTTTGATGTTATGAAAGAATAATTAAAATCAATGGACTAGAATGGAGTTTGGGATATCGTTGAATTGCCTAAAGGATGCAATAAAGTTGGTTGTAAATGGGTCTATAAGACCAAACATGACACTAAAGGCAATATTGAATGATATAAAACCTGTTTTGTGGCTAAAGGCTTTACTCATAAGGAAGGCTTTGATTATAAGTAGGCTTTCTCACCTGTATCCAAGAAGGACTCATTTAGAATAATCACGATATTAATGGATTATTGTGATTTAGACTTTCACCAAATGGATGTGAAAACTTCTTTCCTAAATGGATATTTAGAAGAAGAAGTCTATATGGACCAACATGAAGGTTTCTCATTAAAAGGAAAGGAACACATGGTTTGTAAACTTAAGAAATCAATATACAAACTTAAACTAGCTTCTCGTCAATGGTATATCAAGTTTAATGATACAATTACATCCTTTGGATTTAAAGAGATTACCGTTGTTCGGTGTATATACCTAAAGGTTAGTGGGAGCAAGTATACTTTTCTGATTTTGTATGTTGATGATAATTTACTTGTAAGTAGTGATATTGATTTATTATATGAAACTAATAAGTTTCTCTCTAAGAACTTTGAAATGAAAGATATTCTCTAGGCAACCTATGTGATTAGGATAAAAAAAATTGAGATCGAAAATGTGAATTATTGGTATTGTCTCAGAAAGCATATACTAAAAGAGTTCTTGTGAGTTTCGGTATGGAAAATTATTCATTTAGTGATGCCTCTATTTAGAAAGGTGATAAATTTATCCTTATGAAATGTCCTAAAAATGATTGGGAACATAAGCACATGGAAGGAAATCCTTACACTTCGGATGTGGAAAGTCTAATGTATGCATAGACTTATGCCGGACCCGACAATAATTCTGCAGCTAAAGTTTGGGGTAAATACCAGTAATCCAGGAATTGAACATTAGAAAGCTCCAAAGAATGTCATGATATACTTGCAAGGAACGAAGGATTACATCCTTACTTATAAAAGGTCATGCCATTTGGAGGTCAAAGGATATTATGACCTGGACTTTATCGGATGCCCTGAAAGTAGGAAACCAACTTTCGGCTATGTTTTCCTACGAGGTAGATGGGATATTTCATGAAAAAGTTCAAACCAATCTATTATTACATCATCTACAATTCAAGGCTTGTGGTTACAGAACATTATTCCAGGGCTTGGAGTAGTCGACAGTATAGCCAAGCCGCTAAAAATTCGTTATGATAATGCTGCAACCATTTTCTTTTCTAAAAATGACAAGTATTCTAATGGTTCCAAGCACATGGAGTTAAAATATCTTTTCGTTAAAAAACAAGTGCCGAAACAATGAGTATGTGTAGAGCATATAAGCACACAACTGATGATTGTCGATTTCATTAACAAAAGGATTGCCACCTAAGACATTTAAAGAGCATGTTGATAGTTTGGGTCTCGGAATTATCCCATAACATTTTTTATATGCACCTATGGATTTATGCCTTATTCTATTAGATATCTTTAAATCTCATTATTAGTAATTTCTGTTAAATTTTTTCTTTTTCCAATATGTATATACATAATGAGTGGATGAATGATAAGACGAATAATCTTGAAAAAAAAAAGCATTATTATTGGACGTTATATAGGCAAATATATTATTTACATATTATTTCAATTACGAACTATATTAAATAGGTTACTAATGTTGTGGTGCATGGAAGGAACCACGTCGTTCTAGCGACATAGAATTCCCATGACCCACACTAGTTGGTTATTCGATGTCGTATAATGAGGTGCAACCAAATTACGAAAAACTGGATCAATGGTTTGTTTAGATATATTATTGTGATCACATAATGTATTGAATTCCACAATTTAAAATGTTAGATTTATAAATGGTTTATTACTACTTGTTTTATCAGTTTAAATCATATGGGCCAAGTGGGAGAATGTTAGAAATATTATAAACTATAGATATATTTTGTGTGACCCACATGATTATATAAGTATATATTATTATTATTGTGATTTTTTTAGGATATATCCAAAAATTACATGTGTCTTAATTTGGTTGGTTATGAGATTTATTGAATATGTGTCTCTTTGATGGTGAAGAGATGTAATCGTTGATTTAGAATTGAGTAATCTCTCTACTCTATAAAAGTTCGCACTCTTTCCCATATTTTATGGTTGGAGAAAATTTCTTCAAAGAAAAGTTAGACCACATTTAAGTTTGAAAAATTGTTGAAGGGGTGAAGAGAGAGAAACATCAAATTTTTGTTTTGATCATTCAAGGAATACAATACAAATACTACAAGTCTACAATGAATCAATGTAGGCTTCCGCTTATTATGTATTATGATTTTATATAAGAAACGCAATGATTCAAAATTTATTATTTAAGGTGTGATAAGTCCATTAAGATTTAAAAATATTCTCCGCTTAACATGGTGTATAAGCGCATCCACAATGGGAATGAAAAATGCCAAGAAAATTTGTAAGTTTACTAAATGGGATATCTGCAATGGTGGGCATAATTGAACAAATTTTGGATCTCGATTTGCAGTGGGTTTGTAAAGATACAAAACGGGTACATAATTTGTAAAGAGTTCCTACAAACTTTATTTGCTTGTAGAAATCCCTACGAAGAAATAAAGTTCATTGAAAATATAAATAATTATTGTTATCGTATTTTTGGATTCTTACGTAGAACAATGTCCGTAAGAATTCTTACGAACAAATATTGTCTATAAAAAATATGATTTATATTTCTTACGAATAACGTTTGATCGTAGAAAATTTGATAACAAATTTCTTATCTCCACCATAATGAAAGTAGCATGTGAACGAATGATACCTTTTGTATATTTACCTTTCATTCAAGTGCACCGGTACTCATGCTCTAAGAAATTAACCAACAAAAAGGGTACTCATGCTCTAAGAAATCAATACAATAAAAAGGATTTGCAAAAAAATAAAAATCAATACAATAAACCAAACCCCTAGCTAGCACCACGTTATCTTCTTCTCAGCCACCCACAATCTGAGAGAAGATAAAGCATGAGGATACTCAATTCAATTAAAAGAATTCAAAAGAAATCAAGCATTTTGATCCAGTAGTATAAAAGTGTCATTGAATAACTGTTTGGAGTGGATTGAGTTTGGTCCCAGTTTGATCCGCGACCAGCGAAAGCCACGAACCGCGAGTGAGAATTAGTTGAGGTGCGCGTAAGTTGACTCGGACACCTCGTCGTATGAAAAATACCTTACCAAAAAAATAAAAATAAAATAAGACACCTAATTTCTTATAAACTTAAAATTCAGTAAATTTCTATCCTCTTTAAAAAGAAAAAGTTGAATAAGTTGAACTAATTTAAAGTCTAAAAAAAAAACATCCATATTATAAATCAACCACACTATATGACCTAAACCAATTGATTGATACACAGAACTATAAAGCATCGTCTCTGGTTTAATCACTTTCTAATACTCAATTATAAGATGTTATTATAAAATCTCGGTGATTGTAGAAGGATCCAACCCGGTTGTATATACTAGTACTACCATAGTGAACTCAGTTCACTGGGTTCATCATTTCACAATATTGCTTATATTATCCCAAACTTTAGTACTTTTAGAATTCAAATGTAATATTTTTTCCTTAAAAAAAGAACTTAATACTTGATAGAATAATTTTAGATTTTCGACTTATCACCTCACATTTTGTGACGATATTTGTGTTTACACCCCACCTTTTTTTATTTCTTTGTATTTGCACCCCACAGTTAGTAATATTCGATACTTGCTGTCAAAATTAAAGAAAAAAACAAAATCTTACCCATGTTTTAATCCAAAATAATATAGAAGTTCTAAAAAAATGAAAATTAAATAATAAATTATTAATAAAATTTTAACTTCTGAAAATTATAAAAAAAGGAGTTAAAATTTTGGATAATAGAAAAATATTTTTTAAATCTGAAAATCATGAAAATAAATATAAATTACAAAAAACCATTTAAAAACCAGAAATAATAGAAAAACATTTAAAATAACAGTAAAACATTTTAAATTTAAAAAGATTTATAAAAAACTTAAATTACAAAAAACTTATAAAAATAGGAAAAAAGTTAATAAAAATTGAAAATAATAGGGAAAACATTTACAAAGTATAAAGAATATTGAAAAAAAACTCTAATAAATCTGGAAATAATAGAAAAAACATTTAATATTTCGGGACCTAACACGTTATTGGACAATGAACTTAATTATTTAAGTTAATTTGAATGTCATAATTCTTCCCTTCCAGAATTTTTATATATTTTACGTATCTAGTGACAACTACCATTTCATACAATCTTCATTAAAAAAAATTAAAATATCATTCTATTTTTGGTCAAGTGTTACTTGTGTTTGAGATTTTGTACTTTAATTGAATTCCAGATTGGTAATTTCATTTACAATTTTGAGCCTTAGGAATGGGATGCATCTGGTGATCTAAACAACTGGCATGCATTATGAGACTTTTGTTTGTGACTTTACCAATTTGGAACTCCAAAAAAATACAAAAACTCAGACCAAATGATCAGTTACAGTACAACTTATTTGACTCTTGTCGTGATTCTTTTGAACAAGACACATTTTGTGTTAATAATGCCATTTGTGGTCTGTATCAATGCGTAATGTGTAAATTTTAAAATAATTGGTACTATTTCTTAGCAAATCTCTAGTTTATGTTGATATTGTAGCATAAACCCAAATCAGAATCCAGATCACAATCTGTTTGTCGATATAACACATGCCCTCCATTCCTGTTTCATTTTTGGTTTTCTTTTTTTCTTCCTGTTATTTTTTCCCTATTTCTTAGCAAAAATTTTCCTCTGTATACCTGATAAAGATCCAAATTTGGTGTTTTGCAGATTTTTTTTTTGTAATTTAAAATATTTTACTATAATTTAAAATGTTTTTTTATTATTTCTGTATTTTTAAATATTTTTTTGTAATTTATAATTATTTTAATGATTTGCAAATTTTAAAAATATTTTCTCTAATTTCCAAAATTTTAATGGCTTTTCTATAATTTTCAGAATTTTAAATATTTTTTAATGATTTATTCTATAATTTTAATTTTTACAACTTTTATATTATTTTAGATTAAAACAGGAGTAAGATGGTCTTTTTTTATTATTTTTTATTTTGACAGCAACCAACAAATATTAGTAATGATGGGGTGGAAATGCAAAGAAATAAAAAAGTGAAGTGCAAATTCAAATATCATTACAAAATGTGAGGTGACAAATAAAAAAATTCAAAAGTTTAACTCATTCACAAGCAGGTTAAATTATTTTCAAAGAAATATTAAACAATATGGTTGGTCCTCACATCTTCACAGTGTGGTTTTCAACGATAAGAGGAAAAAGAAAAAAAGGGCAATATATCTATATAATATGGGATAATGGTGTTATGAATAGTAATTAGTACATAATAAATATATATGATAAATATATGCATGACATTTTATGTGGTACATACTTGCATGTATACATACATACATTATTATTTTTTTATTAAAATATTTTTTAAAAAAATAATTTTTTTTATTTTTGTTAAAAGTTTTTTTGTAAAAAAAAGGGGGGTTATTATGAATTCGATTTTATTACGGAAGCAAATTTATCGTCGTGCTCTCGAGCGGACATCCGCTAGTATATATATACGTGAGAGGAGTGAGAAAGTGAAATTTAGATCCACGAGTTGAGTGGTGTGCATGAAATTTGCAGTGTATGATTCAAACTTCATCATTTGAATTTAGGGACAAGAAAATCTTGTGCTTGTGACTTGTGTGACCATATCAACAAATTGGGACGGCCAGGATTTGGCGACTCTTGTTAAGTGCTTCTTTTTGTTTCAACAAAGCCATTGATTGCTTAAATATCAATCCTACATTTGGAGTGAGTGCCAGTTCTATACATTTCCATATAACAACTAAAAGTTCCCACAATCTTTTAGGGTTGATTTGAGTGGTGACTGCAGATAATAACTTCCACAAATTGAGGAACCAACAGGCACCAGCCCTTTCCAAGATTCTGCTTAGGAAAAAAAAAAATCTTATTGATAGACGAGATCTTTGAGAACCTGTTATAGACCACCCAAATATCTGCCCCCACCTGATTTTCACCTTTGCGGGATAGCCAAGTCGTACATATATTATTAAGAGTAAAAATTTGAGTGTACCGATTTTTGAAATCAAATTGAAACCTATGCCTGCATTGGTTAATTTTTTTATGAAAGCAGGTTCGCGTCGATGAAATTAATCAATCTCCACACGTCATGCGATTTCATGCAATTTAAAAATGTGGTACATGTAGAATTACTCTATTAAGAGTGTTCAACTTCACGTTCCATTTTCGTCTGCAACAATTTTGAGTTTTGGTAACAAGTGTCATATAAAATACTAGTTTGCAACTCCATGGTTTAAAATTTCATATGCACAATGTATTGAAATTATTTATTTAAATAAACTTTTTATGTACAATTTATCACTTATTATTATACTTGTAAAATTATCCGGCACCAACCTAAATGAAATGGTACTTTTCAAAAAGAAATTAAAATGTGGTACAACTATATATTACTAAAGTTGACAACGAAACAAGATGAAGACATTTGTCGCTTCTTGATGATGCCATGTGTACATTTTTAATGATCCTTATGTGACACATCGCCTAATTAAATACGGGGTGATGATTCATTTTTTAAATTAAAAGAGGTTTCTCATCTGGTTCATTCTTAGCATCACTGTCGAAAACTTTTAAAACTTACTAACCACCTAGTATTCAAAAAGCCGATGTCAAAATTTTAATATTTTTATAAAACAACAACTACAAGATAAATATAGATTTAAACCATTCACACAATCAGTGAGTCTAAAACAATACTGCATAAAAATAAAAAAATTGGTCGAATAAACCATCAGATAGTTCCCGAAATCCAAAATAATAATCCAATAGCAATAAATAAACTGAGTACAAAGTCTGACTGAAATAAAATAACTAGTGCAACATGCCCAAATGAAATACTGAGTTGCATCATACTCTAGGAATGAAAGAACTGGAGCGTCTAAGTACAAATCCTACAACATCCACACCCGTTGTAGCTACGTATCCCTGGAATAGATCTTTAAGTTTGGCTTCCCTGTGGCTGGACACCTAAAAGATTTTGAAAATATTTTTACAAGTACGGGTTAGAGTGTAAATCCTTTTGAAAATATTTTGCAAGTGAATTAAAATCCAACAATTAAAATTCATGAATACTCTTCATATTTAAGTTAGTGTCGCACTCACTTGAGATATTACTCACCCCTCAACTATTGTCTGAACCTAACACTTCTTCCTAAACCTCCTAGTTACACTACCCCGTCCAACAAGCCATGTCCTGAAAACTCCTTGAAACTTTAATCTATCCCGAGTAATTCGTACTTTTACCTCATAAGTTATTTATCCAATTAACTTAATTCATCCTCTTTAAATTCACTATATAAAATTTCTCACTAGTTATATACAAGAAATCCCTTTTAACTTTATTTACTTCTCCCGTATATAAATATCTACACTCTTATATACTTAATACAATAGCACATCTTGTATTCCACCCGTATATAAATATATGCACCGTTATATATGATCAAGAGTGAAAAGCGGCGCGCATCAAGCGCCGATCGTTGTTTTCTGTTCACCGCCTCAATACAAAAACCTAAATTACGACTGCACTTGCGATACAAGTGTAGCGGTAAGTCGGGTATCGAAAATCCACAGAGACGAGTTGCTAGAATTTATAAGGTTTAATACTCCTAAATAAAAGTGTAAAAGATGATTATCCACAAAAAGGAAAAGATGCACAAAGGAAAATATTAATCTATGCGTGTAATTAAACTAGACTAATAAAAGCGGTAAAAACTATAGGTTGCGTCAAATATCCCTCACCCGATTTAATTAGTATAAAATGCTTACATGGGTCGACGAGTTATTAAGACTGCGTCTCGTTTCGACAGTTAATTAAATCAAGAGTTGTCACACCCCTAAATTCGCATAAAAGTCTAATATGATTTTGGCGTCAACAAATACCCCGAAAATTACGCACGCAAGGTCGTAAGCATGGAGCATACATGATATACTCTGTCAAATCTCCTAGGCGTAATAACTAGGACAACACACTCGAAATAGACTCGTAAAATTCCATCACCAAAGAAAAGCAACATGTCAACCCAAAGTGAGTTCAATCCGACACAACCTAGACTAAATTAGCTAGAAAGCATGATAAAAATGCGATAAATAAACGCGGTAAATCTACACTAGAAAGTAATAAATGAAAGCATGTAAATAAAGCAAGTAAAATAAATTAGAAAGCAAGTAAATTAAGTACAAATCAAGAAAATAAGGAAATAAAACTTATATTAGATGGAGAGGATGATGAATAGTGCACACTAACAAACCTAAATGGGTGTCAAACCAAGAGAGGAAGAAGAATGAGCTCTCCACCTCCAAACCCTAACCTAAACTATCTAAAAACTAATTATATCTATCTATGTCTGATTATTACACAAAAATGGGTTATATAGTAAGTGGGATTAGACTTAAAGGAAAAAGAAAAGAGAAGTAAGTAAAGGAAATTGCAGAGAAATTGGCAAGATCGATCGATCGACCCAAAACGTCGATCGATCGACCAAAGTCGTCGATCGATCGATCGAGCAGGTCCAAACCTTCTGTCTCCTTTCCATGGAAAAACTTTAAACCGCGATAGACCCGGGTCCCAAGGCCAGTCGACCGACACTCTGTTTCTTGGCCTTCTTAGTCCATAAAGAGGGGGAAAGGGTTGCAAACAGAATTGTCCAAAACTCCATCATTCGAACTTCAAACGACGCACCGTTTGTGGCCACGCGATGCTAACTCAGCGAACTACGTATCCGTTGAAATTCTATGAGCCGGAGATGAAATGTGAATTGACTAAAATGTCGTTGAAGTAGCATCCAATGATAAAACTTCTTCAAAATGTAGTCAATCCTCACTTTTAGCGTTCCAATATCTACAAAAGCACAATTAACCCCTGCAAAGCATGTATATATCCAAATTCAAGGTTGTCTGGTTAATGAGCATAAATATAGGCATTAAGGATCGTAAAAGTACTAGGATGCATAAAGATAAATGGCAAAAATATGCAATATTCGATACGAATCACCACCCTTAACTTAGACATTGCTAGTCCCTAGTAATGAAACAAACAAAACCAGTCCACAAAAGGCAGTACAAGACGTATATATGCATCGAAATATAAATGCTACTTTCGTAGGGAGCACGATTGCATTTAACATATGCAATAAGCCGTTAAACCCCTAGGTTACCCTAGTGGACGAGTGTCGGCTCGTGAGGGTTTTCAGGGATGAAACCCTCAAACATCAAATAGTTTTCTCAAAGTATGCCCAATCACAACATGCGACAAGATCAACAATACGAACAAGATTTCAACATGTTATTAGCACAATGAACTAATTCAAATAAAAGTATGAAATCATTGACATTATAGAATGCAACTCATAGAATTGAAACCTTAAATTGTGGGAGGGGAGAGAGCACATGAAAAGTGTGATTTAGCAAAAAATTATATAAACCGGCAAAACATTAAGGCAAGCATATACGCAATACTCACGGGCATTACACTCATAAAGTGAATTCACTCGAAATAGGGAGTTAACACATGGGACATGCGGGCATAAAGAGTAAATGTAAAGGAAAATTAGGTCGCACACATGTCACAAATGAAGAACGCAACATAAAAAATAAAAAATTATAATCTCAATGAAAGATACCGCTCATTAAAGGAGGCAAAATGCATTTTCACAGATTATCAAAACTATTTCAACTTTTAAATTAAATGCACCCTAAGATCATATAGGACTTTAATACGGTTGTAATATAGGCTAGGCTAGGGTACGAAACGAAGGACCTGTATGTACGGATTCAAAGTGTTCGGAGATGAAAACTCGAGATGATGGAAAAATGCGGGGCAATTTCAAAGGTTGGAAAACAAGTTCCAAACAAGCATTAGATATATCATTTGGAGAGCAAACAAAGCTTATTGAAGTATATACACATCATATACAACATTCTCTTTCTTTTTCTTTTCTTCTTTTTCTCATGTTTTCTTTTGCTTTTTTCTTTCTTGTTTTTCACTCCTTTTCACTTCTTTCTTCTTTACTTTTCACACACCTGCATGCCTAAATTGCAACCACACAACAAAAACATCATTCAGTCCCAAGTAACATTTCAAACAAAGGCATGGAAGGTAATATGTATGGTTTTAACTCCAATTTAGAGTTGGTTATGGGATTTAGGGTAATGAAATGAAAGGCTAATATTTAGGCTCAAAGGGGTTGACGAGGGGAAACATATAAGGTGAGGTCAAGGCTAATATGGGTGATATAACAAATATGGCCTATGATTATTTCATAACGTTTACGCAATTCTCGAGTCAAAACAAACTTTGAAAATCATGATCAAGTAATACATTTCATATATGAACTCAATTAATGAATGATGAAATGAAAGAATAGTGAGATTACCAACGAATTCAACGTTTTCAAAGAGGAAAGAATAGTGTATAACACTCACAAATGACGAAAGGTACAAAGCTTACTCAGTGTAAGTATATAAAATGCAACAAAAAATTACCGAGTTATAAAAATCTTAAACCAAATCAATAGAACAAGAAAAGTGCACGTGCTCATGGGATTAAAGTTTAATTCATGAAGTTATTCATAATATCAATGATTGAGGACTAAAGTCTAATAACTTCTAAAATCGAGAACGTGCATCATTAAGTTGTCTATTGGATCGAGAAATTATTGAAATTTATCATCGGAAACAAAGGCAAAAAGCCCAATAAAGGAGAAAAAAGAAAGAAACTCTTTTTGAAATTTTTAATTTTTTCAAGAAAAGCATACTAAGTAACTAACATGTGAGCAAAAACATGGACTAAATAAAGAAATGGATAGAATATCCCTCACCCCCTAACTTAAAACCTGACATTGTCCTCAATGTGAATTAAAAACCAAGTTCAAGAGAGGAAAATAACGATATTACCCAAAATTGGAGCGATCCCCATAAAAATAAGTCCAAAGAATATACAAAACAAGTTAGTACCGAGTATAGCAAAAATAAATAACAAAAAGGTAACTAATTACGAGTGACTAAATTAAAAGAAAGGAAAAATAAAGAAAGAAATGATAAAAATCTAACTACATACAACCTACTATTTAGGATTCACACTAACTATACACTAGAATCAAAATAGGTGAGGGTCCACCATGAAAATGATTTTACTTTAGAGGATAATCGGTGTACCCACACTCTCAAGCATGCCTTCCAAAAAATATGAATTCCGTTTGAACAACGGAAGGCATGTGTAAGGCGAAAGAAATGAACCACCGCCAATTAAAAGTTTTGGAGGGACAATGGGGGGTTTGGATTGAACAGGTGAAAAAAACATGTGGGGGCCGAGAAAAGCAGAATATCCTCCCAAGGATTTTGAAATTGGAATGGGAGGTGGCACACATGAGGGCAAAGATGCCTTCATGGAAGGCGACTCAAGCAAGTACTCCTCATCAACGAAAAGGTTGAACATATTAAGTTTGAAACCGATTCATCAGGTACTTGTGACGGTGTGATAACAGAGAATGAAAATGAGGAGAAAAGAAATTCAAACTCAAGAGATGAGTCATCATCGCTTGAAGATTGAGTTTCGAAGGAAATAAGATCATTTTCAATGAAATGGTATTCTTTGGGGGCCAAAGAAGAAATCATTTCATTGAAAATGGATATTACTTCCATTTCACCCTCACTTTCAATATTTATTATGCAATGGGCTAAGTCGGAAATGATTTGTTTCAATGTAGGCACAAAGTTCTCATTTGGTTCAAAACATTCCTCGACTTCAAAAGTCTCAGAAGAAAAATCATCGTCAGACTCAAATAATAAATCCAATTCATGTTCCCACAAGCGAATTTCTTCCTAATAACGACATTGAATTTTCTCATTCTCAAGCACATGCAAGCCCTCGCCGAAAGTCATAGGCCGAGGTGCGGATTCTTGAAATTGTGAACTTCGAAAATTAACATCGGACTTGAACTTAAACTCATTATTATAAGAATTTTGAAAACTATTGCAATTCATTTCAGAATTCCTATTAAAAAGAATTAGAGGCCCAAAATCATTATCATCATCATCACAATTCCAATAATCCAAGTTTTGACTTTCGTTATATTCGCCCAAAGTCATTTTTGAATTTGTAATTTTTTGGGACTCTAAGTATTGACCGAAAGTCAACAGATTATTTGAATTTTGATAATTATAATAATGATTACCGAAAGAATTGGAATAAGACATGTGTACCCCAAAAAGGGCTCGAAGTGAAAAATTTCACAAAGTAGATGCGCGCGAAAAAAATTCAAGCGTTTCCAGGCTCTCAAATGTAGAAGTCCGGCAAAAAGGTTAAAACAAAAAAATATAGATAGAAAGAAAATACTACGAATTACTAAATCAAATAAATTCTAAAACAAACTCATCCCTGACAACGACCCCATTTTGATCAAGGGTGAAAAGAGGCGCGCATCAAGCGCCGATCATTTTTTTCTATTCACTGCCTCAATATAAAAACCTAAATTATGACTGCACTTACGATACAAGTGTAGTGGAAAGTCAAGTATAAAAAATTCACAGAGACGAGTTGCTAGAATTTATAAGGTTTAAGACTCCCAAATAAAAGTGTAAAAGATGATTATACACAAAAAGGAAATGATGCACAAGGGGAAATATTAATCTAAGCATGTAATTAAACTAGACTAATAAAAGCGGTAAAAACTATAGGTTGCGTCGAATATCTCTCACCCGAGTTAATTAGTATAAAATGGTTACATGGGTTGACGAGTTATTAAGACTCCGTCCCCTATCGACGGTTAAATAAATCAAGAGTTGCCACACCTCTAAATTCCCATAAAAGTCTAATATGATTTTGGCATCAACAAATATCCCGAAAATTACGCACGCAAGGTCGTAAGCATGGAGCATACATGATATACTCCGTCAAATCTCCTAGACACAATAACTAGGACAACGCACTCGAAATAGACCCGTAAAACTCCATCACCAATGCAAAGAAACATGTCAACCCAAAGTGAGTTCAATCCGACATAACCTATACAAAATTACCTAGAAAGCATGATAAAAACGCGGTAAATAAACGCGATAAATCTACACTAGAAGACAATAAATGAAAGCATGTAAATAAAGCAAGTAAACTAAATTAGAAAGTAAGTAAATTAACTATAAAGCAAGAAAATAAGGAAATAAAACTTATATTAAATGGAGAGGATGATGAATAGTGAACACTTACAAACCCAAGGGTGTGAAACCAAGAGAGGAAGAAGAATGAGCTATCCACCTCCAAACCCTAACCTAAAACTATCTAAAAACTAATTATATCTATTTATGTTTGATTATTACACAAAATGGGTTATATAGTAATTGGGATTAGAATTAAAGGAAAACGAAAAGAAAAGAAAGTAAAGGAAATTGCCAAGAAACTAGCAGGATCGATCGATCGACCAAAGTCGTCGATCGATCGATCGAGCAGGTCCAAACCTTATGTCTCCTTTCCACAGTAAAACTTCAAACTGCGGTCGACTTAGGTCCCAAGGTTGGTCGACCGGCACTCTGTTTCTTGGTCTTCTTGGTCTATAAAGAGGGGGGAAAGGGTTGCAAACGGAAATGGCCATAACTCCATCATTTGAACTCCAAATGATGATGCTATTTGCAGCCACGTGATGCTAACTCAGCGAACTACGCATCCATGGAAATTCTATGAGCCAGAGATGAATTGTGAATTGACTAAAATGCCCTTGAAGTAGCGTCCAGCGATGAAACTTCTTTGAAATGCAACCGATCCTCACTTTAAGTGTTCCAATACCTACAAAAACCCAATGAACCACTGCAAAGCATGTATATATCCAAATCCAAGGTTGTCTGGTTAATGAGCATAAATATAGGCATTAAGGACCGTAAAAGTGCTAGAATGCATAAAGATAAATGGCGAAAATATGCAATATTTGATACGAATCAATATATGTATCATATATTACAACATTCACACACATGTCGTATATATAACCATCCTCCTGAGTAGACACTCACTAGATGTTCTCTAAAATTATTTCACCCCAGGTATACTCATCCACCCGGACACCCCGACTCAGTTAGCTCCCCGAATCAGTGAAACAAGAATAAACGTAGCGGAGGCGGCCATAGTTCCTACACCGTAAGTGAAACCGAATCATTCCCCAAAGCGATTCACCTGTGAAAATAAATCACACAATAAAATATTGGACGACTATGACCCGAATTATATTCTCCCTCCTCCTCAAGCCAGGGGATTCACCCACATCGTGTAACCTCCTATGATAGCACTAGAGGGGTATGTATTCCTATAAATATTATTCACATCAATATTTATAAAACACACAAATATATATAATTTTAACCCGAATAATCCGTGCCTAACACCCGTAGCACTAGCCCAAAAATATCCGAGTCAATTTCCCCATTCCAAACTTTAATTAATTCGCACTTTAACTAATTAATTTTTTTACAACGTGGCGCCACTCAACTAAAATACTCGGACACTCTCTATGGGCCCGTAATTCACCCTTAGAATTTATCGCCATAATTCCGTATCTAGTTCTCACTCTTTTGTCTCCACAAATTAATATATACTCACCTCCCTTTTATAATCCCTAAACATAAAAAGATATAAATCCTCTTACTGCAACTTCCTCTAAACCCAAAAATCACCTCTGGCCCGATCCGAATTAAGCTAACTTGTGCCATATTTTCTTACGTTGTTCAAACGACTCACCATGTCATTCAAACGACAGGTGATGTTGTTAGAATGACGACCAGGGTCATTCAAATGACGCCTGGGTTTCCTCTCTACTCCTCCTTCTCTTTTCTGTTCATTCGCCATGGACGAAACTTCACCCCTGTTACCCAGATTTTCGTTCCTATTGTAAGCCCTTATGAACCAAACAATTTCTACCAAATTTACAACCAACGACATCCGTTTATAACTTTCAAACAGTTTTAGTCCATCATTAAATCATGTATAAATTTATAAGTCCTATCACAAACAATTTTAATACCCACATCTGAACTTTAACAATTACCCATTTAAACAAGATAATTTTTGTGCTTAAACCACGAGTTTTAATTCCCAAACAGTAAACATTATGATATAAATTTTTCTCTCAAAACTCATACACGTATTGCTCCATAATTTCTAAACTCAATTTATGCATCAGCCCTACCCAAAAATGGATTTTATCACACCCACTATGATATGAATTGATTATCACAGATTTACATTGAAGGAAATTAACCACTTACCTATATGTAGAGTCTAATTTATTTGATGAAGATGATGTATTTGTCTCCCCAAAAGCTCCCCAAAGTTATCCCTCTTTTCTTCTTTGCAAAATTAGATTTTCTCTTTGAGTTGTGTTTGTCACAATTCCTCTAATTTGGGTTTTATGATATTTTCCTTTAAATTTGTGTTCACCTCAAACTCTTAAATTTAGCCTTTTTAATATAAATCCCGAAATTAGATTTGTGGGCCAAGTTAAAATGGCCCAAACACCCCCATGCGAGCCTCGTTATGCCTAAAAATGCACCGAGACTCAATTACTATAACAGGTACTCTTTTCCGACTATATCGACCTCTCCGGAATCAACTGTGCACTCAGAATTTCCATCCAAAATACTTTATAGCATTCTCTAATTTTTTACCTTAAAATGTGACACACATGAAATCTATAAATGCTCTAAATTAATTAAACCTCAATTCGCCAAGTTAAATAAATCCTCAAATTGAAATAATTTCTCCAAATCAGAAATTTAAACTTCTCCAAATTAAAATAAGTTCTATTTCTCCCCAAAAATTAAATTCAATCTCCTCGAAATTATAGTGCATTACACATTATTAATTTACCAATCAGCTCACTTTTCGTCACCTAAGAGCTCACTCTCAATTGTCACTTCATTTGGCCTTTTGGCCTTTCACTTATCTCTCAATTATTATGCTTTTTTTTGTTTAATAGCAACATGCTTCATTTGTTTTTTACGAACCCTTTCACATTCTTATAAACACATCATGTCTCTCTCTATCTTTTCAAATCCATGGTTCAAATCTTTGGAATCCTTATTTCACAAACCTAAAGAAGAAGGAATCGAGCTACTGCTTTCTTAATTACAACATTCTATCTCTACATAACTAAGATCTCTTCGGCTTTATAACTCATTTCTTGATATCACTATATTCCAGCCGGGTCATATAATTATTCATTAAATATGAGACACCCATCTCGATTTGAGGTACCCATTTTATTTTTATCATTATTTATGTAAATGTTAATGTTTTTTCTTGGGTTTTTAATGGTTTAATTTGTAAAATGGTGTGTAAGCATATTCTTTTGATTATTCTTGAATTGGGTTTAGTTGGGAATTAGGTGTGTTTCTTTTGTGTTTTTAATCAGGTTTGTGATTTGTTATTTGTAGGATATGGACAAGTGTGAGTGTCAAATGTGAAGTTGAAGAGTTTTGATCTTTGTGTTAGCTAGAGAGTATAGGTGTTAGTAGTAATTTTTGGGTTTAGAGACTTTGAATTTAATTTGGGTTTGGTTTGGTTTGGTTTGTTTTGAATTCTAATTATAAGCATTGATTGAGTTAGATTTTAAGTAAATCTTCAAATTAGGAATCTAGTGATTAGTGAATCTGAGATCTAATTGCAAATTTTATTGTTAGTTTGTTTCATTATTATGCATAAAAAATTATTTGTGTTATTGGGTTTGATAAATTATCAGGTTATGATGTAATGGAAGTATGTGTTGTGACTTAATAGTGCTCTTTAGTTGTTTCTTCAATTAGGGTAACTGTTAGAGAAGGACGGAGCATATCGGGTTCATTGCATTACATATATTTTCAAAAGTCCTATTCATTTTGAATTATATGATGATATATTTATTTTGATATTCATATTTTTATATTCGTGAGCAGAGAAAGCGGCTACTTTTATGGCATATATCACTAGATTTTTCTTAGTTGGATATGGAATCATGGAATATTAACAAGGTGGCTTCTAAGGTTTCTTTTGATGGTAAGAAAGAATTGTTTTCCATGGTTTGATATTAAACCTTTTCATTTATTTATGTTATTTCATAGTGTATCAATTCCCATCTACGTTCATTGTTATAAATTGTTGATTTTCTCATTTTTAATATTTATTCTTTTCTTTTTTTTTTTAAAAATTCCACGCATCGCGTGGATTGCATGCTAGTGTTTGTTTAATTGTTGAGACAATTACTTTTCAATAATATCAAAATAAATTGGTTATTATATATGAATAATCAATAATCACTAGTCATTAAAAAAAACAAATACATAAGATTAAAGTATATTTTATCCTTAATTTGATAAATACAATGTAAAAGGAAATAATATTTAAAAACAAAGAAATGTTGATAAGAGGCATTTTCGCTCCTAAAAGAATTTCTCTTCCACATTTCAACAAACATCGGATTTACACTGTTTGAGACCTGCTAAAAAACTACATCTACAATTAATCTCATCAATACTACATTAAGCTATAAACAAAAATAAACATGCATCAAATGGAAAGGATGATCATCGAAGTATGCCCACCAAAAGAATTTACCATGTGCTTGGATTGGATGTTCTTGAAAAATGATATCTTAAAAATCATGCAACACCCTAACACTGGAACATACATATATGAGCATAATACGTGGAGTACAAAAATCAACAAATAAAAGGGCCATATAATCAAATCACTTTCATAGTTGTAATCTCATGAATTTGTTAACGACAATTAATTTTAATATTTACTAACTGCATTTGCACTGCATCTAATAAAAACAAAAAAGAAGAACTAATTACAAATAAAAATGGAAATAAAAATATGTAATCACATGACGAAGCCCGAGAGCTCAAAGCATAAACATGGTTAAAAATCTTAAAAGATGAAGAATGGTATGTATGGCACATAAAATGGAATATGAAGTATTAAAAAATCGAGTTACAAATAATAAATAATATAAATGACAATAACAAAAATGGTTTGGTTCCTAATTGCATGAGGTGAAATTAAATCAAATTTGTTAGCAAACATATATATGATGTCCCAAAAATGATAATGTGATCAAATGGATAAATTGAGTAAATTCTCAATTGAAATAGTAATTGAATTAAAATGGAAAATATTTTACAAAATTTAAGAGGCAGAAGTTCTCACTCGTGGTGGATTTCGGGTCGTAAGGTGTTTGGATCCTTTTTGAAATTCACTTTACCTATTCAAATACACATGGAAAAAATATTAGAATAGTTAACGAGAAAATTAATCAAAATAGGTGAATCCATATATGAAGGTTGAAAGAAAAAAATATTACAAATCAGAGAGCCATATGTATATGAAGAATGGGAGCAAAATAAAGGCTGCAAACAGTCATTGTCCACAACTGTTTTCTCTTTTTTTTTTTGAAGTTTTGGATTTTCATTGGTTCACATTGAAAGAAAGGGATAGAGGCGTAATAATCACACAAACTCATCTCAAAACAAAGTGAAATGCTCTCGTAAGCTTTTTGTCAAACAGAATACAAACAACATTTCATATCCTATATTTATACGCAACCCTGAGTCTAAACAAATGAAAAACAGAGTGTACATAACATAAGGGAAATTCTTGAATAATAATGGAAACACGAAAAAATTAATTCAACGCCCAAAAAATTATTTAATTGATTATCCACACGACAAACAAAACAAAAAAAAAACATATATAATTAGTGAAAAAATATTATTCAACGCAACTCTAGCATTTACGATAGTTTCAGAATTCAACACTCACAACAAAGTTACATAGGGCCCAAATTATTTAATAGGACATATGATTCTAAGAGTTTAGTCTGAACCCTACAAAACAAATAGAAATAATTTTAAGGTTAACCTTAAAAGAATGAATAACATACACACACACACACACGCACATGCACACACACACACACACAAAAATATATATATATATATATATATTCCTTGAGGAGCGAGAGTTCCCTCAACCCAAATGCAATGACCCTAAAATACCAAGAGATAGAAAATTTGAGTTTCCAAACCAAAAGAGGAAAAAGGAGAGAGTGTGAGAGAATTCGAGGTTTCAAATTACCTTAACAGGTGATGTGTTTTATGATTTGCGAGAATGAGACTTCGGTTTTTACAAACTGAAAGCGATGAATACCGTCATAATTGAGGGCGGCTTTTGAGTCATCTAAAGAGAACTTTTAGGAAATCTTTTAATGATGGTTGGATAGAAGTGTCATTAGAGATAAATTATTCATTAAGTGAATACAATCCTTTGGAAATAAATGAGATATGATGAGATTGATCAGGAGCAGGAGCATAAACATTCATGTGTCAACACACAAATTTTGGATTGAATGCTTTGCTAAAGGAGGATATGTATATCGGATTGTAGCTTTGGTTTTCAAGTAGTATGGGTGATGTGGATGGCCAAATAGGTTTGATAATTCAATGTTGTATTCCACAGTATAGTATTAATAGGGTGTGCCTGTGCCGATAGCACGGTGAAAATAAAAATGCACGAGTTTGTTTAATGTGTATTAGTAATGTATTAAATTAAAAAAACCTTAACTGTTTTATTTCTTAAAATAGAAATAAGTAATAACTTTGTTTCTTAATTAATTATACTAAAGTATATGACAAACCTCCAACCTAAATTTGGTAGCGTGGGGGTGGGGGGAGAGTTTCAGGAAACCCCCTAAACAATAAATGTTTTACGAAATAACCAAAATGTAAAAAAGTGATGTTATTATGTAGAAAAATTTATGTTTTACTCAATAAAAAATAACCAGGTCATGTGTCCCAATTATGGTGTGATGTATATGTCATGCTAACAATGGCATTTTTCTTAATAAATAACATTTGTGTTAATTCTTGATTTTTCGTAAGATACTAATTCACAAAGAGAACCAATAAAGTGACATTAATTTCAACGTTGCTTGAAATTATGCATATTTTAAAAATATAGGTGTCTTATATTAATAACAATAAGAGTTTGAAATATTACAAAAATGTAGTATGTGCCTTAATTTTGACTCATTTTACTATAGTTCTCAAAAAATAAAACCATTGTCCACTATTTGTTTTGAGAAACATTTTTTTATCAACTTTACCTTTCTCGTTATTATTTTTAAAATCTATATTGCTTAATATTTTAACTAAATTGGTTACGAATGCTTGTATAAAAAATATATTTACTTAATTTAAAATTTATAAATGAAAAATAATTACAATCATGTTCATAAGCCCCAAAATAACAGTAACTACATTACTATGTTAATATGGCTAAGCCTTATGCACTCAATTATTATATTAAACACAAGTGGGGTCAGGTCATTATCTAACAAAATATGTTGTATAAATTAGTAAGTGCTTTAATTTTCGATTTTTATTAAGAAGTATCTAATTAACTAATGTTCACTATCGTGTTTTAAAATCATTAAAGGTTGTGCCGTTTTAGCAATTCTAAATATAAGTGAAGATTTTGCACAATTCTTTAAATAAATTTTATTTGTACAACATTGTAACACCTCGTATTCTTGAGCATTTATATCTAATTAATTCGGCTACTTTAAATTACACGTGTGCCGTAGTTTAATTAAATTAATTATTACGTGTTAATTAAAATATTAATCGAGAAACATAATGGTTAATATTTATGGAATATAATTACTAAGTGAATAATAAGTTATTAATTTTACGTCCTAGTGAGTGATAGTGACGTGGCGATATTTTATCTCAACCGGGAGTCGGTATAGACTGCTTAGGGTCAAAATAGGACTTTATTGTAGAGTGACTCGGATGGAGATTTCGAGATCACGGTAGATTCCGAATGGGTCAAGATAGTTAGAATAGTGTACATGGGGTAATAATTGGGTCACAGGGCCATTTAAGACATAATCGGGCCCACACGGGGGTGTTCGGGTCATTTAGGCTAAGCCCATTAGCTTAGTTATGGGATTAAGAGTTATAAACCTAAGTGTTGAAGTTAGAGGAAGCCATAACTCAATTAAAAAACCCTAGGAATTGAGATAAGGGAGAAGGAAGAAAAAGAGGGCTTTAAAGACCAAATTCAAAGGGGATTTGGGTATGCTTTGTCAGACTCATCATCTTCTACATGGAATCGACCTACGAATCCTATAAGGAAAGTAATTAAGCACTCTTTCGATTTAAATAGCAAAATTGCATTTTCATATTATAGTACGTGTTGATAAATTCGTTTGTGGAGGGTGACACATGTGAAATTTGGGTCTTTGTGCATTGAAACATTAAAGGTGAAATTGATGTTTAATTAACGTGAGAATACTATCATTTGATGTTAGAATATGATTTAGAATCGAAACCCAGTAGAAATTGTTGTTGGATTCAGATTATTGATTCGAATTGAATTTGTGATTTAAGAAATTTTAAGAAAAATCCAATTTGTGAACGCTAGAAGTTTTAACGAGAATCAATGATGATTGATGATATATATTTGTGTTAGAACATGGGGTGTCAATTGGGTTGAAGTTTTGGTTGAATCCATGGAGGTTTGACGGTTAAAATGGATAAAAATGATATTTGGAGAAGAGAATCTGTTCAGGTATTGTTAGAAACTCGTTCGAACGAGTTGAGGTTGTCGTTCAAATGAGATTAGTATCTCGTTCGAATGAGGTTGATATCTCATTCAAATGACCCTAGGTTTTGGTCATGGAGATAGATCTTTTCATTACGAACGCGTAGCCACAAGCTTAATATTTTTCTGATTTTTTTAATTAGTTATGAATATTCTTTGAAAGGGTGTCCTAGATCGAAATCTTTAGTAAAAAATAAAATTCGGGTATGGATGGGCGGGATTATTTTACCTAGTGATTATAGGTAGATGTGTATGATCCTATAAAGGTGAGAAAAAGGAGGAACCTAAATAATGAATTGAGTGATATAAATTCATAAATGTTTAATTACAGGTCGATTGCTTGAGTCCGGATATATTAGCAAGTGAAGCTACTTTAAACTATTTAATGGTTGTGAAATTAAATTAAATTAAATAGGAGTAATAGATATAGACTCAGGTATTACGGGCTAGTGCTACGAGAGTTAGGCACGAATTAGCCGGATGTTATTTTAATTCTATATATATGGATAGTGTGATAGTATATATATACATAGTTGCTTTATAAATATCGGTATTAGATATTTATGTGAATACATACCCTTCTAGTTCTATCGTAGGAGGTTGCACGATGTGGGTGAATCCCCTGGATAGTGAATGCAGGGAGAGTATAGTCCCCGTGTCATAGCGTCCGGTATTTATTTCTGTGTTCTTTTCGAGGTGAGGCATTCTGATTATGATTCGGTCTCACTCTCATGGAACTACGATCGCCTCTACTGTGATTACGATTTTATTGCCTAATTCGGTGTGAGTTAACCATCTTATGGTGTCCGGGTTGGATCGAGTATACCCGGGGTGATAGCATTTTAGAGAAAGCATCTTGTGAGTTATCACACAGGAATGGATGGTTATTATAAGCAACATGTATGTGAATGTTGTAGTATAGTAGTACATATGTAATGGGCAGATAATTATTGTGACACCCCGCTTATTAAAATAAGAGGTGGCCAGCCAAATACTCCAATAAAAATAGGAATCTTAAATGGTCAATTCTCAGCATCACTGGCGCATATTAATAATGATAGACAACCACCAAATATTTTAGAAAAAGAATGCCATATATAATTTTGCAAATAGGGTAGAAGGAATTTTCATCAGCTAGTCTATAATAAAAAGATGATATGCATAAATGTATAACAGTTTAGCAACCATACTAGAAAACATAACTGAATAAGCTGTTAGTTAACATACTACATACAAAAGAATACACTAAGTATGACAAAATGTACGAATGCTAAACTTGGGCATCACGCCCGAATATACAGATGGATCATAGCTAGAGTATTAAAAGAAATGATGCGTCTACTACAAAAATAATCCTACAACACCCCAACATGTCGTGGGTCCTTAACACTGGGAAGGAAAGTCAAAGCGGGCACCCATGCGACGGAGCACCTGAACATATATAAGAACCGTACAAGAAGGAGAATAATAAACGGGTCAGGTCCCGGTTTGATATGATATACATGAATAATAAAATGCATGACCGTTTGAATGCTAAATTCATAATCAATTAATATTTGCTCTTCATTCAATGAATCATCCTCACCTCTCTACTAAGTGCACATACTAACGCGTACAATTCATACTAAGTTAAACTACCCATTTCAACGAGAATAGTTACAATCATAATAATAACGGTTCTAAGACCATCCTTTCGGGATTCACCCCACTAGATGCGCCCCTAAATACTATCATCTTCTAGGGCCTATAACTAAGACCACCCAGGCTTCCTAAATCATAACGCATGGGAAACGGCCATATACCTTCGATAGTGAGTCATAATCATACCCGGAATTACCTCACTTCGAACCATACAAACATACAATGTAACAACCGGTATCATGGACTGAGGACTATGCTCTCCCTGCATGATTAGCTAGGGGATTCACCTCTATCGTGTACTTACCTTATGATAGCATTTAGAGAGGTATGTGTAAATGTTCCAGTCACAAAATATACCTATCATACGATCCTAAATTTTGAAACCTTATGTACAAACAAAATTAGCTACAAGAGATAATTGTTCTCATACTATCTCCCAAAGGTCCAACACACACTACCCAACTCGATATTAGTCCTACTTTTGATTACTAGATGAAAAAAGACATTATACTCCTATAATTAGTCCCCAAAATGAGCCCCAACACTCCCTTACTATCCTAGAGTACCACTCACCTTATGTGAGGTCATAATACTTCTTATTGCATCCTAAGAGAAGTCTCCTAAGCCTTAAACCCAAAGAAAAGGAGTAGAATCAAAGTTAGAAAAAATTGGCAAAATAGAAGCTTTTTCGAATCAATTTTCCCTTACCAAATCGATTCGGTCGAGAAAACTAAGCTTTCTATTTATTTGTCAAATCTATTTGTTCTTCCCAAATTGATTCGCCAAACTCAGACCTGTAGCCTACCATTTTAGCGAATCGATTTTCTATGGGCGAATCGATTCGCCTGGGTCAGATATCCCAATTTCGATTACGGGTTATATGAACCCTAAATCTCCAAATTTCTTTTCTTCCAACAAAAAACCAATCTCATCAAAAAACAACATCACCCAATCGTCCCTACATACTAACCCACCAATATACAACTCTAATCATGTCTAAATCAAATACCTAAGGGTTTAAGCACCAAAATCATATATAACCATATTTGGTTCAAACTCAAGAACACAAACCATAAATTCAATTTATTCAACACAATCATATGTTTATGCAAGTTTAATAACTTGCCTCAATATTGTCGTCTCGGATTCTTCTTCGTTGAAATGATTCCGGGCTCGAAATAGCAAATCTCCTCTTTTCTCTTCTTTCTCTCAAGCTCTCACTTCTCTCTAACTCTTTTGGTTTAGAAATACACAAATGAGGTAATAAATGTTCTTGCAAGACTAAAATACTCAAATGACTTAAGTCTAACATTAAATGCTACTACACACTTAAAATGACTCGTAACATCATATTTAAGTCATACTAGATAAAAGTACCCTGGAATCCAAAAACAACCCTGGCACTTATTTTGATTATCTCGACCCTTCCCGGACTAATCGTGCCCTCCAAACTGACACCCGAGAAATTGTTCATTATTTTCTATTCCAACGTCATATTAACATTCTACTAATAACCCAAATGGAATATAAATCATAACAGTCACTTTAAAGCCCAGCGACTCAACATAACATAATATTACACTATTTACATTCACGTAAAGGTAAATATGCCATACTCATAAATATTAACTCTTAAATTACTGAAATTAATATTTACTTCAATTTCCTTTATTTTTTATAATTAACCCACCTGGCAATTTAATATAAAAATAATTACTCATAAGTAAGGGGTATTGCACACTCTCCCCCTTACAAGGAAATTTTGTCCTTAAAATTAGGCATACCTAGTAAAAAGAGGTGTGGGTATTTTTCTCGAATATCCTCCTCTCATTCCCAAGTTGATTCCTCCACATTGTGGTGTCCCCACTGGACTCGGACCACGGGTAACACTTTCAATCTTAATCTACGCTCACCATGGTCTAAAATGGAAATCGGTTGTACGTCGTATGAAATATCGGGTTGCAACTCAATATCATCTAACGGAACATGACAATGGGCTCCTTCACATCTTTTGTACTTCTTTAAAGATGAGACACGGAATACATCATAAATTTCCGTAAGTGCTCCGGCAAAGCTAGTTGATAAGTTACAGGGACTACCTTTGCAGTAACGGGAAAAGGACCTACATAATGTGGCACAAGTTTGACCTTTTTACCAAATCGCATCACACCCTTCATCAGGGACACCTTCACTAAAACTTGATCCCCCACTTCCAATTCCACATGCCTCCGATTTGCATTGGCATAGCTCTTCTGGCGATCTTGCACAATTCGTATGCGGTTTCGAATGAGCTCAATCTTCGAAGAGGTGTCTTGGATCATTTCAGGTCCAAGGAGCTTATTGTCTCATACTTCCAACCAACAAGCAGATGATCGACATGATCGGCCATACAATGCCTCATATGGTGACATACCTATCGTGAATTGGTACGAATTATTTTATGCAAATTCGACCAACGTAAGGTATTGCTCCCATCCTCCTTTAAAATCAAGTATGAACATGTGAATCATATCTTCTAACATTTGGTTGTCCCTCTCTATTTGACCATCTTTTTACGGATGGTATGACGTACTCAACCGCAATTTGGTCCCTATTGCCTCTTGGAAACTTAGCCAAAAATGGGATATAAAAATTTTGTCTCGATCCGACACTATATTGATTGACATCCCATGAAACTTCATAATTTCTGCAATAAAGAGCTAGGCATAGCGCGCCGTGTTATAATCAGTCCATACCTATAAAAAGTGTGCCGATTTGGTCAAAAGATCGACAATTACCCAAATAGAATCACGACCACTTTGTGACATCGACAATCCTGTGATGAAATCCATTAATATACTCTCCCATTTTCACACCGATATTTCTAACGGTTGCAACAATCCAGTTGGCCTATGGTGGTCCATCTTTACAAATTGACAAGTGGCACATTGGGAGATAAATTAAAAAATGTCCCTTTTCACCCCCGCCCACCAATATTGACGACGCATGTCTTGATACATTTTATCCCCGCCTGGGTGTACTGCAAATATTGAACCATGGTATTTCATCATGACGACACGTTTCAAGTCTCCCTCATTCAGGACTATAAGTCTTCTGTGGAAACGTAACCCACCCTCAGAACTAATTGAGTAGGACTCCTCTCCCTTAGTCAATAGTTGGCGTACCCGGTCTTGACATTATTTATCCCCTCCTTGCATTTTTACGACTTGCATCACGATAGTAGGCATAAAGATCAAAACTAACATGCATGCTCTAGATATAACATCATCATGACCAAGTTCTTGTAATAACCCGAGGTTTTGGAGTCGATAATTTATTTATTTTGGGAGAAATAAATAATATTTTATTGGAGAAATAATTAAATTGGCAATTGATGTCAAAATTTAGAGTCATTAGAAAGAGTGTCAAATGTCGATTATGAGGGTACCATCATTTTCGGAAGGGTCGAGAAAGTCGAAATGACTTTACTTGGGGTCTATTTAGGTTCCGAAATAATTTAGGACCGTTTGACTCGAATTAAAGTTACCGGGTCATTTAAAGTGTGTATTATCATTTAAAGATGTGTGTCTTGTGGGATAAGGCTTAAAAGCCACGTGAGAAGTCATTCTCACTTAAGAGAAAGAGGAAAACCCTAGAAAGAAAGAGAGAAGAAGAAAGAAGAAGAGAAAGAAGGAGAAAAGGGAGAGAAAGTGGAGATTTTCGGTTTCCACGCGATCTCAAGGCGGAATACGAACCCGAGGTAAGTGATTAAACTTGCTAAATAATTGTTGTGTACCAATTATTGCATGATTTGTGGATTAAATTTTGGGTTTTAGGTTTAAATTGTAAAAACCTAACTTTTGGGTATAATCTTAGATTTAACATGTAGATCTTGGATTTAATGAGAGAAATCAGTTTATAAGTATTCTAGAATGAATATAAATGTTATGAGTATGATTGGGTTGAAGATTTGTGGTTGAATGGAATTTTATTGGGGTTTTTGAGAAGTTGGAGTTGTGTAAAAATGGTGTTGGCCGTGGCACCTGTTAGGGTCGGTCGACCGCACCTCCAGAATTGGGCATACTGTCTTCGAGTATAGGCAAAATCAAGAAACGCGATCGACCGCGGGTTGGGCAACGGTCGACCGGTCCCCTGTTTTGAGTTCAAGTTGAGAATTTAAGTTATCCCCTTCTTCTTTGGGTTTGTATAAATGGACTTCCATAATCAGAGTATCATAAAGGATTAAGTGATTATATAAGGGGATTATAGACCTTAGAGTCAAAAGACGATATATGAGGCTAATTGATAATTGAAAGAGTAAATGTAAATGTCAGAGAGTTTTAGTGATTGATGTTGAGACGTGAGAATCTAAAGAGTATCAATTTGGGGAAAATCATCTAAGTATCGAGGTTAGTATTTGAGGAATATAGAATACCGATTGGAGATTTTGGGATTTCTCTAAGTGGGGAAGCCCACTTTTATTTGGGATTTTATTTGGTGATAATAAATAAATTTCACGATCTGAGAATGCGAATGACTTAGAGATGTCGGATCTTAGGATCCAAATCCCAAACGGGATAACTTTAAAAAGGTTCATAAAATGAATTGAACCCTATTATGAATGGAAAATAATAAATGCTATTTAATGTGCATATGGATATAGAAATATCCTTATTGATGATTGATTTGGGAGATATCTCACACAAGGAGAAATGTTAATTGAGGAGCAATAAGATATAGAATATCCTTAACTTAAATAGAATTGGAAGACAATTCATACTAGAAGCGACATGAGAGCTTCAAGCGAGAATTAGTATAGTATATACTAAGTGGGGTAAATGTGTGAGTATTGACGGTTAGTGTATCAATAGAGGGATATACTAAACAATGATGTTAATCAAATTACGCCTAAGAGCGTATAATGATAATAAATATGTTGTTGCAGGTATACCTTATAAAATGGTATATCTTTATTATGTGGGATGTATGTATACCTTATATGATGGTGTATATACATGTTAAGCATACCCCCTCCTTGCTATCATTGGGAAGTTTCGTGCGTAGAGGGTGAGCATTCTGACTAGAAAAGCAGGATGTGGATATTCCCCAGGTCATAGTCGTCCTTTGTGGTCAGAAAATGACATATATATATATATATATATATATATATATATATATATATATATATATATATATATATATACATTTATTTTGGGGGTGAGAGGTCGTGGGTATGTGTAGCTCTCACTTGCCGGTTAGGAACTATGACCGCTTCCCGGGACGTTGTATGCGTGAGTAGATCACGAGGTGGGTGTCGTTGAACCCCACCAGGTGGCCCCAGTTTGCTACGTATATGGGCTGCTGGAAGATGATAGCATGTGAGCCTGCGTCCTTCGAGTTATAGCTCGGTTGGATGGTTATTATTGCTTTTGTTTGTACTTGGGTGTCAAGGGCATAATGGACCTCAACTACCTACATTGCCAGGATTAGTGTATCGGGGGGGTTCCTTGTTTGGATTTCTCTTCGGCGAGACGTCCCACGCATGAACCGCAGTATAATGTTGGAACTTGGGGATATGTTTAGTCCTTAATGCTCATAATTAGATATATATATATATATATATATATATATATATATATATATATATATATATATATATATATATATATATATCACCTATCCCGACAATCGACAGTGCCAGGAGTAGTGTAACGGGGGGGTTCCTTGTTTGGATTTCGCTTTGGCGAGACGTCCCACGCATGAAACGTCGTGTACTGTTGAGAATTGGGAATATTAATTAATTAAAATTGGATAATAATCATTTGGGTTACATGCATCTTGCATTGAGGGCATAATGAGCCCCGAGGATCGATACGGTCAGGAGTAGTGTAACGGGGGGGTTCCTTGTTTGGATTTCGCTTCAACGAGACGTCCCACGCACGAAACGCAGTACCGTGTTGAGAATCGGGAGGAGTTTAGTCCTTAACTCTTGATGCTAATAACTCATCTATAATAATTATATATATGGTTTCATGCCTTACATGGGCATCACTAGAATATAAATTCTAGTAAATGTGATGGTTGATATATTGTGATGATGTGGACATGATTGGATCATGTAACTTTATATGTTCAACAAATGAACATTATAAAGATAACTATAACTATTACATTAAAGTTAATGTATATGACGTATAAATTATGGGAACGGATGTAGTGGGAGATAGGTTAGTTGATTTTTCTTAAATACTTTTTTTGGGTATAAGTTAGGATCCTCTTACCTATTTAGAACCGGACATCCTTTTGGAGATCACGTGCATACGTTTAGTGCGCGCTTTAGATGAGAGGTGAGCTGAATTATTATGGAGAGTTCGATTCCAACTAAATCATGTAATAATGCATTTATAATTATTATGCATTTTAATACACTTGCTATAAAATATTTTCCAAACTCGGGCTCTGACCCGTTTATATTTTCCTCCTCCTTGTATATATTGTATTAGTTCAGGTGCTCCTCTGCAAGGACGCCTTTGATGTTATCCATCCAGGGTAATTGTGAAGCTGTGGCAGTAGCGGAATGTTGCGGCACTTTTCTTTAGTCGATTACTATCTTTGTACATCTAAATTAGGATTCAGATTGTATATTGAGTTAGTATTCAAGTGTTGTAGATTAACACTTCCATATTCCATTTCTCAAATTATTGTATTGTCTGTTACCCGACATCATATTCGGTTATTTCATTGTTGAGATTTTGTTGTACAATGTATTGTACTCTTTCATATTATTAGAGCATGCACTTTTCACACATCATAGTTAGATGTATATTATTGGTTATGTGCAATATTAGTTTTGTTGTTGTGGTTATTATAAAAGTTTAAAATTTTTGGCAATTCGCACTTAATGATTCCGGGTAGTTAGCCTTATATTATTGCACTTAGTAGTTGATGTTGAGACTGTGCCATCTAAGATACCTGATTTATTATAGTATAGGGCTGGCCACCCATTATTATTTGGAGCGGGTTGTCACAGTTCTTTCCACTTAGCTTTACACACTTCCGCTAGTTGTCCCATGAGTCTTCGACTCAGTGCATCAGCTACCACATTTACCTTGCCTGGGTGATAGTCAATATCGAATTGATAGTCCTTTACGAACTCCAAACACCATCGTTGTCGCATAATTAGATATTTTTGAGAGAACAAATAATGTAACGACTTGTGGTCCATGAAAAGACTAAATTTCTCACCCAAGAGGTAGTGCCTCAATATTTTTAGGGCAAACACCACTGCGGCAAGCTCTAAATCATGCACGGGGTAATTCTTTTCATGGGGATTAAGTTTGTGAGATGCGTATGCAACGGCCCTATGCTCCTGTTGTAGCACACCTCCCAATCTTTATAGAGAAGCGTCTGTGAAGACCAAATAGCCTACTCCCAATTTTGGTAACGCGAGTACAGGAGCAGAGGTCAATTTATCCTTCAGCTCTTCAAAATCTATCTGAGAGGAGTCATCCCAAACAAATCTTACTCCTTTCCGAGTCAAGTTCGTTAAAGGGTCTGCAATTTTGGAGAAACCCTTAATAAAACGATGATAATAGCCTGCCAACCCCAGAAAGCTACGGATCTCCATTAGCGTCGTGGGCTAATACCATTCCCTAGCTACTGCAACCATACTCGGGTCCACAAAAACACCCTCAACCGTCAAAATATGCCCCTAAAATTGCACTTCCTGTAACCAAAAGCCACATTTCTTGAACTTGTCATAAAGTTGATGATCCCGTAGTGTTTGCAGGACCAATCGCAAATGTTCGGCATGATCAGCTTCAGTCCGAGAATATACTAGTATGTCATCAATAAACATGATCACAAACTGGTCTAGAAAGTCCCGAAATACTTGATTCATAAGGTTTGTAAATATCGTATGAGCATTCGTCAGCCCAAAGGGCACAACCAAGAACTCATAGGACCTATACCTTGTCAAGAATGCGGTTTTCGACACATATTTCTCTCGAATTCGCAACTGGTGGTATCCTGTCCTCAAATCTATTTTAGATAAGTATGACGCTCCTCTTAATTGATAAAACAAATCATTGATTTGAGGTAACGGGTATTTATTTCTGATGGTTACCCCATTCAACTCACGGTAGTCGATGCATAACCAAAGGGAACCATCTCGCTTTCTCATGAATAATACAGGGGCATCCCATGGCGATGTGCTACGCCGAATGAACCCCTGCCCCAACAGTTGCTGAATTGGATCCCTCAACTCCCTCATCTCTAAAGGAGCCATACGGTATAGAGTTCGTGCAATCCGCCTAGTTCTCGGGGCTAGGTCAATTATGAACTAAATCTCACGACTAGGAGGTAAGCCAGGGATCTCTTGAAAGACATCTTCGAATTCCCTGATAACCGAAATCGAGTCTAAGGAAATCATAATTTCTTATAAAGTCTCCTCCTTCATAGAATACAAGTGGGTGCTTGAACCTCCCTCTGAAAGAGGAATAGCCACCAAAAACATTTCTTACCCCCGAATGGAAAAAACTATACTCCTCCCATAACAATTTATCATGGCCCGGTACTTCACTAACCAATCCATTCCCAAAATAACGTCATACCCAACCATATCTAGTATAAGTAAGTCAGCCTCAAAGCATAATCTACCAAGGTCTATCCCCACCCCTTTACAAATAAAAAGTATAAGTGAACCATCACCTATAGAATACTCAACACTAGTGAAAGTACTCTCATCAGACTTAAACAATCCCGTCGAAAGAGCAAATTGCCTAGCAATAAATGAGTGTGTGGTGCCAGTGTCAAATAACACCCGACCCACAAACCCCTGGATGGGAAACTTACCCTCAATAGTTTGTGGTGCTAACGGTGCTGGAGGAAACAAAGTGTCCTGGATGTTGTACATACGTCCATACTGAAGTTGTCTTTGTTGTAGTGGGACGGCTGGGATAGGTACTGAAGCTTGTGGATGTGCCAGCGGATTCTGAGGGCCTCCTGGAAATTGTCCCCTGTTCAACTGTGGACAAGTTCTCTTCATGTGACCTACCTCACCGCACTGAAAACAACGACCCGTAAAACCCTCCAGATGTCGGCCCCGATTATTGTTCTGAAATTTCCATGCACCTTGGCTCGATTGGCCCAACTGCTACTATTGCTGAGCACTCTGATCGTGCCTAAAGCCATTCCTAACAAAGTTGAAACCACAAAGCGTTGCTTCTTAGTCGAGTCCCTTGGTTGGAGGTCCCGTTCTTTCTGTTTATTCCCAGACAACTGTGGTGGTGGTAGGGATCCACCGGTACCCTTCCCTCCTTGCTTACTTGATTGACCAAAATCTCCTATCTTCTTACTCACATTCAAATGGAGGCGGTGATCCTGGCAATGGAGTAAAGCTGCGTTTATCACATCACCAAAAGTTTCCAAAGCCGAGTTCCCCAACAGATGCTGCCTTATCCTCTAACTCAAACCCCTAATTTTTGTTGAAATCCTCTTTTTTTTATGGATTTACCTCATCCGGCACAAAGTTTTCCAGGCGAGTAAATTCTTCCACATATTCTTCCACTGTTCTCTCCCCCTGAACAACGTCCTGAAGTTTCCTCCTCATCTCCTTCTGAATTGCTGGAGGAAAGTACTTTCGATCAAATAAGGCCCAAAATTCTGAGATCATCATCGCATCCCTCTGTTCTGGAGTGGTCACTGACTCCCACCATTGGAAAGCCATTCCCACGAGTTTAAAAGTGGCAAGAATTTGTTTCCACTCTTCATTGCATTCCACCATATGAAGATGGAGTTGAACATCCTTCTTCCATTGAATTGCAATAATCACATTAGCGCCACCCTAAAATTCTAGAGGGTGACCTTTTAGGAAGTATTATCTAACTCTTTACCATGCGGAAGGTCCCGTATGGGCTTGAGACACCGGTGCTACCGATTATCGAGCTTAGGGAAATTGTTACGCCATAGCGGTCATTGCAGCGTTTACCGCCTAGGCCATAATATTATCCACCTCCCTCGCATTTATAGTGCCTTATGGTGGTGGGGGCTCTACATCATCTTGTAATCGATTTACCCTTACCGGGCGACTCGTCTGGGCGGCATCTGAGATAAAAATAAATTGAATTAATATAAAGTCAAAATAATTTATCCTTACGGGAAAAATCGTAAACATAGATAAGAAAAACAGTCCTAATAATAGGGCTCTATATCAAAGAACGCTACGATAGAATGTGGTAAGTTTGCATAGAGACTAAGGACTCTAGTACTTGATGCTTTGATACCATTTTGTGACACTCCGCTTATTAAAATAAGAGGCGACCAACCAAATACTCCAATATAAACAGGAATCTTAAATGGTCCATTCTCAGCATCACCGTCGCATATTAATAATGATAGACAACCACCAAATATTTTAGAAAATAGATGTCATATATAATTTTGCAAATAGGGTAAAAGAAATTTTCATCATCTAGTCTATAACAAAAGGTTGATATGCATAAATGTATAATAGTTTAGCAACCATAATAGAAAACATAACCGAATAAGCCGTCGGTTAACAAACTAGATACAAAAGAATACACCAAGTATGACAAAATGTACGAATACTAAACTTGGGCAACACACCCGAATATACAGACGGATTATAGCTAGATTATCAAAATAAATGACGCGTCTACTACAAAAATAATCCTATAACATCCCCAAAATTCCATAGCTCTTTAATACTGGAAAGGAAAGTCAAAGCGGGCGCCCATGCGACGGAGCCCCTGAACATATATAAGAACCACACAAGAAGGAGAAAAATAAATGGGCCAGGTCCGAGTTTGATATGATATACGTGAAGAATAAAATACATGACCATTATGAATACAACTTTCATAATCAAGTAATATTCGCTCTTCATTTAATGAAGCATCCTCACTTCTCTACGAAGTGCACATCCTAACACGTACAATTCATTCTAAGTTAAACTACCCACCTGCTTGATAGGAGTAACCTAACTATATTCGACATGCCAAGTTTACCAATTGAAGACATATTTACAAGTCAATAATAATTAGGGACCATGGGCAATTAAAGTTGATTCACAGTTTCTTAAATCAATTAATCATTCACGTGAAATACCATTTCAATGAGAACAGTTACAATCATAATAATAACGGTTCTAAGACCATCCTTCCGGGAGTCACCCCACTGGATGCACCCTTAAATACTATCATCTTCCAGGGCCTATAACTAAGACTTCCTAGGCTTCCTAAATAGCAACGCATGGGAAGCTGCCATATACCTTCTAAGTGAGTCATAACCATACTCGGAATTACCTCACTTTGAACCATACAAACATACAATGTAAAAATCGGTATCATGTCCTGAGGACTATACTCTCCCAGCATGATTATCCATGTGATTGACTTCTATTGCGTACTTACCTTATGATAGCACTTAGAGAGGTATGTGTAAATGTTCCAGTCACAAAATATAACTATCATACGATCCTAAATTTCGAAGCCATATGTACATACAAAATTAGCTACAAGAGATAGTTATTCTCATACTAGCTCCCAAAGGTCCAACACACACTACCCAACTCGATATTAATCCTACTCTTGTTTACTAGACTAAAAGAGACATTATACTCCTATAATTAGTCCCCGAAATGAGCCCGAACACTCCCTTACTATCCTAGAGTACCACTCTCCTTATGACAGGTCATAATACTTCTTATTGCATCCTAATAGAAGGCTCCTAAGCCTTAAACCCAAAGAAAAGGAGTAGAATCAAAGTTAGAAACAATTGGAAAAATAGTAGCTTTTTCGAATCGATTCGCCGTTAACGAATTTATTCAGTATTGGAAGCGAATCGATTAGCTCCATCCGAGTCGATTCGGTCGAGAAAACCAAGCTTTCTGTTTGTTTGTTGAATCGATTTGGATTGCCCGAATCAATTCGCCAAACTCAAACCTGTAGCCTACCATTTTAGCGAATCGATTTGCCTGGGTCAGATAGCCCAATTTCGGCTACGAGTTATATGAACCCTAAATCTCCAAATCTATTTTCTTCCAACAAGAACCCAATCTCATCAAACAACAACATCACCCAATCGGCCCTACATACTAACCCACCAATATACAACTCCAATCATGTTTAAATCAAATACCTAAGGGTTTAAGCACCAAAATCATCTACAACCATATTTGGTTCAAACTCAAGAACACAAACCATAAATGCAATTTATTCAATACAATCATATGTTTACGAAATTTTAAAAACTTGCTTCAAGATTGTCGTCTCAGACTGTTCTTCGTTGAAATGATTTCGAGCTCGAAATGGGAAACTCATATTTTCTCTTCTTTCTCTCAGGCTCTCACTTCTCTCTAATTCTTTAGGTTTAGAAATACAAAAATGAGGCATAAAATGTTCTTACAAGACTAAAATACTCAAATGACTTATGTCTAACATTAAATGCTACTACACACTTAAAATGACCCGTAAAATCATATTTAAGTCTTACTAGATAAAAGTACCCCCGGAACCCAAAAACAACCGTTGCACTTATTTTGACTATCTCAACCATTCCTGGACTAACCGTGCCCTCCAAACTGACATCTAGGATATCGTTCATTATTTTATATTCCAACGTCATATTAACATTCTACTAATAACCCAAATGGAATATAAATCATAACCGTCGCTTTAAAGCCCAACAACTCAACATAATATAATATTACACTATTTACATTCACGTAAAGGTAAATATGCATTAATAATAAATATTAACTCTTAAATTACTGAAATTAATATTTACTTCAATTTCCTTTATTTTATATAATTAATTCACCTGGAAATTTAATATAAAAATAATTACTCAGAAGTAAGGGGTATTATAATTATATACGGGTTTAATACATAAAGTGTGATTGTATTTCATATATAACTAGTGTGAAAGTTATATGATTAATTGGTACTTCATATATAACTAGTGTGAATCTTATATAAGTAATTAGAGTTAAAATGATTATATAAGTTAATTAGTGCATAACCTATAAATCAAGGTAAGAAATACTCGGGTTAGAGTAGCGTGATAGAAAGAAGTGTAACAAGGCTAGTTAGGTGGGATAACATAACAAGTTGGGTTAGAAGGTAAGCGATAGGTGTGCACACTAGATGATGGGTGAGTTATTTCTCAAGAGAGTGTGACACCATATTAAATATGGAAAGTGTTCATGAATATTTTATCGTTGACTTCAACTGAATGCTAGATATTTTCAAAATTTATTACCTGGGCTCTGACCCGTGTCAAAATATTTTCCAAAACCATTTTAGGTGTCCATCCACAGGGACGCCAAACTTGAAGATTCTGTTAAGGGATGTGTAGCTACAACACGTGTGGAGGCTTGCAGGATCTTGTTATAGACGCTTGTTTTATTCATTCCCAGTTTAGGAATTTTCATTTCGTATTTACTCGGGCATGTTGCGCATCAGATTCAATATTTTAGTTTATTCCATAGACTTTGTGCATTCATTTTATTCTTTCAGATTTATTGTTTGATTTTATTGTTGAGAACCGATGGTCTATTCGATCTTGATTATTTATATATTTGTTGTGTGTTGAATTCCTATATTATTTGTGTGGATGGTTTGATTATTAGTTTATTTCTGCATGTTGTTAATTTAACGAAACATAAAATTTGGCACCGGTCTATTTAATTATTAGGTGGTTAACTTAAAAAAATGTTTTCGATAGTGATGCTAAGAATGATCCATACTAGACTATCGTTTTATTTTGATAGAGGGTTGGCTACTCGGTATTTTAGTAGGGGAGGTGTCAAACATATGGGGCAAGTAGTGAGAAAGGTGTATAATTTTATATCCATCATACATGAGTCTGATCAAAACATATAAATATTGATAATAAATTAAAAAATAAACATCAATCTGATCAAACCCATTAAAGCAACAAACATGACAACCTAAAAAAATCTAGTGTTGACGTTGCTATATGAATGTAATTTGCCCGTAAAAACCTGCAAAAATATAAAATAGACTACTCAATAGCTGAGCTTTGAAAACTTATGGAGGGATGAATAAACACATAACCTCACTTGATTAAAAAATGTCTAATATAGTCTTACAAATATCACAATACTTTATTAATAAAAGCACAACATTAAGCCATGTGCCTATACTTTGTGCAATATGCATAGTTTGAAATGACAGTAAATTTAACCCACCATCAGCCTTATCGAGATCCACATTGACTTATATTTACCCTTTAGTTTACACAGCATGCCAAGTCTCAACTTAACGCCTCATTTACATAAACCCCATCTTTCAGAAACCATAAATTCAACCCATATATCATCAAAATATAAAAATTCGTAAAAAATTAAACATGCCTCTAGAAAAATATCCCTAGAAAATTAAGAATAATAATTTAACATGCTTCCAATTTTTTTTAAAAAAATAATTAATGATCGCAAATAATTTTAAAAAATAATAAATGTCTAAATGTACAAAGGAGAAAAAGAAAAACTGAAACCCATAAACTAATAGTTTAAAGGAAGGAATTCCCAAAGGTCCAAAATAGGGTCCTGCTGATGTAAATCAGCTGAATCTACAGTAGCAACACATATTTATTTATAAACTAATTTTTCAGAAACCAAATATAAAATATTGAAACTAATTTTTTTTTGAAATTAAAACTAATTTCAAAAATCTCAAACACATTAGAACTAAAGGAATATAAGAGATGGATGGAAAAGAGTGTTAAAAGAGATATAAAGGGAAATATCAATGATTGTCCTTATAGACAGCCAAGAGGGTAATGTTGGTTTGGGGGCTTACGATGGTGTCACCAATTCGGAGAGACAAAGATAGTTTATAGGCGAGGGAAAGAGAAAGAGATGCAATAGAAACACAAAGATGAATACATTAGATCTTTAGAAATGCTCGTAGCTATCAGAAAAATAAATGTGAATACACAATAATAGAAGACATAATAAAAATACATACCCATAAAAACACGGGCATAAGTGTTAAAATTATAGATCTGAAGTGTTTTTTACATAGGAAAATGAAAAAATAAAATTGAGTGAACGTTGTTTTGTTACTTTGATTAGAAAAAGACTGGAAATAGTCTCCATAATCACGGGGATAGTTGTACAAACTTGGGAGGCTAAGTGAACGCTGTAACCGTTGACGAACCAGTGTGAGGAAGTTAAAGCGAGATTTAACCTAGAAACCTCATCAGAGTAATTAAATAAGTAGTTGAGGAAATGACTACTATATTTTTGAACAATTATTGTTGGAGAAATGTAGATATAGGTGTGTCAATGGATTAAAACAAAGGAAGAGAAATAAGCATGGATTGAAAGAGAATGAGAGGAAGAGGTTGTAATAATCCGTGCATTCTGGCAAGCGAGGTGCCAGCCACCCCCGCCAAACTACGTCGGGCGTCACTAAATAAGTTATCATTCTCATCGTGTGATAGAAATGTGAGATATTTAAAAAAAAAATCCACAACATAATATTCAGATTTATCCAATCAATATAAGCCTTCATACAAATTAAAAAACATCACTGTGCTATCTTTAAATTAAATCCAAATCCAAATTATTAAATCTCAAATGAAATAATACAACTATAAATATATGACTAAAACCATAAACAACTGTGGAACCGATTGGCCCACCAAATCCATAAATGAAAGTCTCATAATTAAAATGACAAAATGAAACGTAAATCTAAACAACTAAAGCCGATAAAATAAATCTCTAGGTGCACTCCAATTGACTCCAATCACTCGTATGCAACTACTCCATCACTGTACCTGAAATGTTAGTCAACGCAATAGGTCAGAGCGCACCGTATTAATACTAGATACTCCTCCCAATTAGGGTCCGTAAACCTCGACATAAGTATTTGTTGATTTTGGCTCTCCTATTTTTCAGTTTTGGTTTATTTACAAATTTGCCATTTTGGCTCAAATCTATAAATACAAGTGTTATTTCTAGGTTTTGAGAGAGGACAAGTTTGAGAGCTATTTTGTGAGTTATCAAAGCTAAAGAGTGATAGAGCTCCCATTTGAGGGATGAGTTCTTGTGAGGTTGTGAGTGACTTTCTAAGAGAGATAAATTGTGTGTGTGTATAACCTTTGGGTTCCTCCATTTATCTATAGAAAGAAGAAATCCTCCTTGGTGGATGTAGCCCAAATTTGGGTGAACCACGGTATATCGTTGTTGTTTTGCTTTGATGATTGCTTGTATGTTCTTATTGTCTCTTCATTGATGCTTGGTTGAATTGATTGGGAGTTTGCACACTAGTTCATTTTGGGAACAAGGTCTTGGGTGTTTTCCGCACACCAAGTGTTTGATAAAATTCCCGAGTGAGTTTTATCGTCTTGGTCGCTAGAGATAGTCTTGCTTTAGCGCAACAAGTGGTATCAGAGCTTTGGTTGCATTGTTTGCCCGGTATTTTGGTTCGAGGTTGAATCAATTTTGGCATAGCTTTTGTTTTTGTTCCAAATGACGGAAAATGTGGAGAGTACTCGAGAATCAACCTCTACGAGCGGAGTCTCTAAGAGATGGGATCCGAGTTATGGATCAAGTGGCTCAATGAAGACGGACATGAAGGCTTTTGATGAGAAGATCAATTTCGGGTTATGGCAAAGACGAATGCGAGGCGTTCTTATCCAACAGAGGTTGCAATTAGCATTGTTGGGGGTAGAGGGACGACCGGTAGGCATGACCGATGCCGAGTGGATTGACATTGATCAAAGAGCGGCTTCGTGTATTGAGATGCTTATCACGGATGATGTGTTGAATAACATGATAGCGGAGACCACGGCTAAAGGCATGTGGGATAAGCTTGAAAAGATTTATTTGGGAAAGTCGTTGTCAAATAAATTGTTCCTCAAGAAGAAACTCTTCAAGCTTGAGATGAAGGAGGGTGAGGATATGATGAAGCATATCAACGTTTTTAATGCCTTGATAAATGACTTGAACCGGATAGACGTTCAATTCATTGAGGAGGATCGAGCATTGTTGTTGCTTGCATCATTACCCGATTCATACGAGCATTTTGTGACCACGCTCATGTTTGGGAAGTCTACGCTCCGGTGCAACGAGGTTGTGCAAGATATTCAATCTCATGTCACGATGAGAAAGAAGGAAGGTGGAGGTGACGGGTATTCCCATAATGAAGGCCTTATGGCGAGAGACGGAGGTGGACAAAATGGCGGGAGGAACTCCAACCGGGGATTTAATGACGGTAGTAGGTCTAGATCGAGAGGTGTTGGTGGTAAAGGGCCGAAATGCTACAAGTGTCGGGAATGGGGTCATATGATCCGAGAATGTCCTTTGTGGAACGACAACGTTAAGGGCAAGGTTGATTCCGAGAGGGCAACGGTAGCGAGTGCGAATTATGAAGATGAACTTGGAGAACTTCTCACAATCTCCAAGGTTAACTCTCTTTTCCAAGATGATTGGATATTAGATTCGGGATCGTCGGATCACGTTTGCTCCAAGAGGGAATATTTTGAGACTTTCACAGAAAATGGAAAAGGTTCCATGTCTTTGGCTAACGGAGAGAGGGTTTCCGTTGAGGGTGTCGGGACGGTGAAACTCAAGATGTTCGATGGGGTGGAACGCACATTGGGTGGTGTGGCCTATGTCCCAAAGCTGCGAAAGAATTTGATATCCATTAGCCGTTTGGATTCCAAGGGTTGCCGGGTGTCGGTGGCGGGTGGAGTCTTGAAAGTCACACGCGGTTGTATGGTCCTAGCGAGGGGAGAGGAGAGAGAGGGGTTGTATCGTCTAAATCAAACTTCGAGGAAGACAGGGAAGCGGTGTGCACAAGTGATCGAACATTCGAGGCATGTCTCGTTTGTGAACAAAGCAAAGACATTGGGTGCTAGCTTTCCAAGAGTAGACGGTAGTGATGGGAGAATACCTACTAGTGGAGGGGATGGATCGAAGTCCCCCTCCAGGGCCAACGGGTGATGTTGACCCGGTTTAGTTGCACACATGCATTGGCCGATTCGAATCGAGGAGGTGTAGGACTGTGATGGAATCGAGGTGTGTGTAGCTAGTTCAAGGAAGGCCGATGAGTTATTGTTTGCGAGCATTGGCAAACGGGAGTTTTTCGTGACAAAGACTTGGTATATCTTTCGAGGGTGAGATTTGGAGGGTATGAGAGGTGAGGAATTTTCCCTCTCATCCGTGGTTATTTCTCAAGGTGGAAGATGGTGTTGATGTGTTTGAATGTTTCGTGTAAAAAAGGTGTATGCTATATGTATTGTGTGGGGGTGTACTCACCGGGTTACATGAGGAGCGATCTTCACCGTATGGTTATATGGGAAGCATTCAGGGGAGTTCTTAGTTTAGAACTTGGTTCCTCGGCGGGTGGAGTCGTTTGGACTCTTGGAGTGAAGACTTGCGGTATCTCACTTCATGGTTGAAGTTTGAGGTGGCTTAGCGTCGGGTGGAGCGTATTGGCTTGTTAGATGTCGGGATGACCTTAGAGCGGATTTGATGTTTGCATTCCGAGTTCGGTTGGATCGTGAGGATCGCCTGGGGGAATCGCATTAGCTTGGTAGATGGTGGGACAGTCTTCAAGCGGGTTCAATTTCAGCATTCTAGAGATTGGTTGGATCGTCAGGATCGCCAAGGTGGAGTTTGTTGATTTTGGCTCTCCTATTTTTCAGTTTTGGTTTATTTACAAATTTACCATTTTGGCTCAAATCTATAAATACAAGTGTTATTTCTAGGTTTTGAGAGAGGACAAGTTTGAGAGCTATTTTGTGAGTTATCAAAGCTAAAGAGTGATAGAGCTCCCATTTGAGGGGTGAGTTCTTGTGAGGTTGTGAGTGACTTTCTAAGAGAGATAAATTGTGTGTGTGTATAACCTTTGGGTTCCTCCATTTATCTATAGAAAGAAGAAATCCTCCTTGGTGGATGTAGCCCAAATTTGGGTGAACCACGGTATATCGTTGTTGTTTTGCTTTGATGATTGCTTGTATGTTCTTATTGTCTCTTCATTGATGCTTGGTTGAATTGATTGGGAGTTTGCACACTAGTTCATTTTGGGAACAAGGTCTTGGGTGTTTTCCGCACACCAAGTGTTTGATAAAATTCCCGAGTGAGTTTTATCGTCTTGGTCGCTAGAGATAGTCTTGCTTTAGCGCAACAGTATTATACATGATAAACTAGGTGTAAGCCCGCACGATGCGCGGACGATTTCGTTCAAAATATCGATAAATAGTAAACAATGTATTATCCAATAAAACATGTTATATCAAGTTAATTTTGCTACATTGATAAATGAGAAATGAATATTATTTTATTCAAATGAATGGACGATAATTAAATACGTTAAAATTTCAACTTAAATAGCTTCCTGGAAATAATACTATTACATCAACTTATACTAACACTTTGAAAAATATTTTATCTTATATATACCTATGGAAAATGCTTTGAGTCCCAAAGAACTCCCCCAAATCCTACGTGGACGCCACGTCATTCTACCACTTGCCTGTCATCTATTGCCATATGGTGCGGGTCCCGCCAGGGCACAAAGCCAAGTCATTTTGAGGGAGATTTGGGGGAGTTATTTGGGATATGTAGCATTATTCATATACCTATTAAAATATCTAATGATGCCAATAGAGTATATGCACCTTGCACACAAACATTAAGTTGGATAACAATAGCTAACATGCTATATATATATATATATATATATATATGCCATAATAAAAAAGAAAACAAAAAAATGGCAATCAAAATCTACTTAGGATATGACAAATGGCAATAAAGAAAGTAAAATCCTCACACCAACTTAATTATGTTTGCCCATGTTAAAAAAAAAATGTGAACCAGCTCACAACTCATAAACTTCTCTATTCAAAACTATTTTTTTCCTCATATGAAATAGTAGTACCATTCTCCACAAAAACAACTAACCAAAATAGAACACATGTTTCAATTTCACAATGTATTGATGAAACTATATAACATAATTAAAAGCTAGTTTGTGCTATCAATCCTATTGATAATCTCTTGACCAGCTATTTGGATGTGATATAAGTGAACTTTAATAAGTAAAGTAAATTTTTTTAAAAAATTGTTCCAGGGGACCAAAGGTAAAATACCTTTAACCACAACCAATAAAACTACATGTATTTTTCCTTTTTAAAGTTATTCAATATCTTGGCAAATAATATTTGGTATTTCTTCATCATCAATAAACATTACACACAGAATCTCAGGACCACATTTATAAAAATACTACACATTAGCTAAACCAAAGGAAAACATGAAGAATGAAGAATTGAGAGATGATGACTGGAAAAAGTCTTAGAAAATCTCAACAGAGGAAAGTGGGTCAAGTGTAGTAATCTTATAAACTGTCCATAGAGGTAAAAACATTTAACATAGATCACCATATTAAATCAGAAGGAAAAAAAAATCATTTTTTGATGGAGGACAACATAAATCTTCATGACAACCCATATATTTGCAATATTGGTCTATTTCCAATTCACATGTGGAGTGAAAAACAAATTTTTCGTGTTCCCAATTTTCAATCCATGTGTGTCGGGGCCTCCTCTTGACTCCCACCTTACTGATCTTCTTATTGAGAATAATAATCAAAACATTATTCCCAAATCTAACAACTAATTATCAACAACTAAAACAGCAAAATTAAAACAATAAGCAAAACTCTTTGGAAATTGAATAGTTAGGAGGATATTACATACCTTCATAAATTTGTAAGGCAGAGAGATGGAGAGTTTAAAAAAAGAAAGAAAAAAAAACGGTTATCTATGGATTTTTATCAAACACGATTTATGCATATCAATTGAAAGTAAAAAAAAGGTGTGAATATGAAAACCAAGAATGAACACCGAAAAGGGGATCACATATAAATATCAATGTAGTCAACTCTCTCTCTCTCTCTCTCTCTCTCTCTCTCTCTCTCTCTCTCTCACACACACACACACACACACACACACACACACACACACACACACCAAATGCATCAAATTACATTTTGGAGTCATATTCCTGAGAAAATAATTGTTGGAAAAAAAACATTGCTCAGAACAATAAAAACTGTATTGCCTTCTGTCCGTCCCTATGTTGGAGCTTAAAAATAAACCATTTACTCAAAGTCCTTGTAATGCAATACATGCTCTGTATAACATTAGATGATTTTAGTGTTTAAATTGCATTTCTAAAAATCATTGCAATAAACAACAATAGCTGGAATACACAGAAAGCATTTCAATAAGACGTATTGGGTTGCCAAAAGCAAATAAACTACTCAAAACATTTTACAGAACCCATGATGACATCACCAACGTCGACAGAAAAGAGAAATGAGTTAGGGTTTACAAACCAAAAAATGAAAAAAATATCTCCGATAGAGATATCATGGAGTTGAGAAATTTTCCAGCTTCCGCCTGTATTTAAAGGAAAAAAATACAACCGATCTTGGCCAATCATCAATATAAATATGCGATGAAACTTTCGATCAAAACCTTTCAAATAGTTACATCCATGTGTGAATCCACATCGGCAAAACCCTCTTTCTCTTTATCTCTTATTCCCCCTCAAGCTCCAAATCCATACGCCTTTAATCCCTCTTTCATCCCCATCACATCTCCCCCATCCGCCCTTGATTTTAACACCGTCAAAAAAGAATTAGATACATCGTTGAAAGAAAAAGAGATGGATGTTAAAGATAAATCTATTTTTGGTCAATAAAGGAGATGAAATGGGGAATGTTTATCCTTCGTAATTTAGAAAAGAAGACAGAGAGACATAGAGAGAATGGAAAGAAAAATCGTTGGGAAATGAAAAGCTTCGAAGTATGTAAACAATAGGAGTGTGACGTGATAGTCTCTTTGATCAAGAAACATAAATGCCTTCTATTGCATTTTAGATTTTAGATAAAAGAAAATATGTGCCAGGTGGATAGGCTAATTGCAAAGCATAATAAATGCCTTGTTTTGCATTTTATAGTATTAAGAGATATCACAATAGAGTATTTTAAATTTAAACGAGATGTATATTAACATGCGAGTAAAACTAAATACCTTTATCTACCCACATAACTAATTCACCCCACTATCTAAGTTCCATTTATGTTATTATAACATCTACTTATATTATATATATTAATTCAATTTATGCAATTTTATTATATGAATTCAACTCATTTTATTTATTCGACACCACTATAGCAAGTTCACCTTACTACGAGTCTTGCAAATATTTCTAACAAGCCCAAAGTTTTTATACCACACACATTCCCCTCACTATAGCCAGTTCACCCAATTTCGTTGGCCCTACACGTATTAATGAGGTTCCATGCATGACACATCATTATAGCCAGTTCGTTCATTTTTGTTAGCCCTGCACATATTGGTGACGCTAACACACACCCATGTCGTTATAGCCAGTTCGCGCCTTATTGTTAGCCCTGCACATATTGGCGATGTAAATTCAGTTTAATACCCGTTCTTTGTCTTAGGCATTAATTTCCCAATTTTATTATCAAGTTATCATTATTCACTATTAGTCCTACCCTTTATTCGGGTAATCGAATCTAAAACATCCCTAGTTCCATACCTGGAGATCACCAAAACCTCATGCGTACCATAACCTATCACTTACGTGGAATACCTTCAAATATTTCTACCTAGTCTCACACCTAAGCTAACGGAACAACGAAAAAGTTTACTACTTAACTCCACCCCCCAAAAATACTCATTTCTAAAAGTCTACACTCGCTAGTCCCAACAATCTCGCCATCCCCGCGGTGTCTAATATTTACATAATTAACAATCACATGAGGTATATTTTAACCTATAACAACAATTCTTTCAAGTAATCACGGGATTTCTATATCCAAATTATGTCCGTTTAATTATAATATTAATTAAATAATTTATTTTCCAATAACTTGTATAATTTCCATGCACATGCATATTTTCGAGGCATATAACAATAAATTTTTACTCTACAAATTACACATAAATAACATGATTTTTCGAGTCAAATACAATTTATAAAGTTTATACAATTTATTCTTACATACGAACGTCCATATATTCTAACGGAACTCCAACCTCTAATCTAAGCATGTAAGAGTTTTGAATCTTAAATCGTATGATTTGAATAAAAATAGTGCCAACTTTAGTTTCGCTTTCCCTAATTAGTACCTCTAATTTATTTTAGGAAAATAATGATTATTATTATTTAGGCAACACTTAAAATTCATAATACTAAAGGAAAATAATAAAAGTGTTCATGACTGTAGAAAGTAGTCTAAAAAATCGGATTAAATGCTTGCGTTCCTCTCGAGAAAACAGTAAAGACGCCTTCTTTTTTATTCTTGAGAAATCTTGGTTTAGACTTTCAAATATTGGGATGAAAGTTATTAATAATGGGGTTTAGTTTTTATGGAAGAGAGAAGATGAAATTATGGGAGGCTACTGCTTTTAGAGAAGGCTAAAATGTATTTTAAAACCCCTAAACTCGTCCCTTTATTTTTTAAATAAAAGAGGAGTGTTTGAGTCCTAAACAAACTCTAAAAAAATAATCCAAACTTTGAATTTTCACTGGAGAGAACCGGTTCGCCACCAGGGCAGAACCGGTTCGGAGTTTTGTAGGATCTGAATTTTCCCTATTTTATATAAGAATCTATAATAATTGATTTTAATCCCGATTTCAATTTTGATTTATATTCCACCCTTTATAAATTAAGCCTAACATTTTAAAGTATAAAAATTAGTAAATTCCAAAAATTTATTTTTCCCCAAAATTTTTAATTTATAAAAGATTTTATAGTTTTAAAAATGCCAGGTGTTACAGAGGCACAAGTGGGAGTGGGGGAATTAGAAATTTGACCATTAGTTTTTCTATTATGTTAGTGTGATAACCCGCTAAAAATAATAACGTGTGGTCAACCCTATACTACATTAAATCACGTATCTCAGATGACTCAGTCTCAACATCAACTGACAATACTAAATAATATAAGGCGCAATACCCGAAACTATTAAAAGCGGATTGCCAAAAATTTAAAACTTTTATTTAACACCAATTAAAACAAATCATACAACCAATAACCAACAATACTACATCTAACTATGATGAGTGATACATACAAACTCCAATAACATAAAAGAGTACAACACAATGTACAAAGTAAAATACCCGAATATGCTGTAGGGTCACAGACAATACAAAAATCTGAGGGAGAGAGAGGATATAAAAGTGTTATTTACAAAACTTGGGTATAAATCCAATATACAAACTGAATCCTAATCTAGATATACAAAAGATAGGAATCGACTAAGGCAAAGTGCCGCAACAGTACGCTACTGCCACAGCTCCACGAATACACTGGGTGAATGAACATCAATGGCGTCCTTGCGGAGGAACACCTAAAACAATACAATATATATACATAGCAGGAGAAAATATAAACGGGTCAGAGCCCGAGGTGAAAACATTTTATAACAAGTGCATTAAAATGCATAATAATTATAAATTAATTATTATATGATTAAGGTGGAGTCGCACTCTCCAGAATAATCCAACTCACCTCCCAACTAAAGCGCGCAACTAAATGTATGCAAGTGGTGTCCAAATAAATGCCCAAATCTATTTAGGCAAATAAATCTAACTAAATCCCACTATAAATATTCAATTAAAAACCATCTAACTTATCACCCACTCTACTCTTATTTGAATTCCATCTAAACCATATACTTTAACTTTTAATGTTATAGTTCTCTTATATTTGTTCATTTACTTAACACATAAACTTTACATAACCATCCTCATACTAACACATTCACAATACATAAGCATTATCTTTACTAGAATTTCTTGTATTCTAGTTATACCATCAATATACATATAATTATATATGAGTTATTAGCATGTAAGTCTAAGGAATAAACTTCTCCCAAGTCTCAATACTGCACTGCATTTCATGCGTGGGACGTCTCGCACAGCGAAATCCAAATAGGGAACCCCCCCGTTACACTACTCCTGGCAGTATTGATTTTTGAGATTCATTATTCCCTCAATGCATGATGCATGTAACCCAAATTCTTATTATTTAATTAATTAATTTATTATTCCCAATTCTCAATAGTGCACGAAATTTCGTGCGTGGGACGTCTCGCAAGCGAAATCCAAATAAGGACCCCCCCGATACACTACTCCTAGACACTGTCAATCGTCAGAAGTATATACTATATATTAATATGAGCATTAAGGACTAACTTCTCCCCACTGCCAACATTGCACTGCCTTTCATGCGTGGGACGTCTCGCAAAGTGAAATCCAAACAAGGAACCCCCCGTTACAATACTCCTTGGCAATGTTGGTCGTTGAGGTCTATTATGCCCTCGATACCAAAGTAACCAATCACATCAATATTATAATAACCATCCAAACGAGCTATAACTCGAGGACGCAGGCTCACAATGTTATCATCTTCCAGTTGCCCAACCCACGTAGCAAACCGGGGACCACCTGATAGGGCTAAACGACACCTACCTCGTGATCAACTCACACACACAACGTCCGGGTTGCGGTCATAGTTCCTAACCGGTAAATGAGAATGACACATACCCACGACTTCTCACCCCCAAAACATAATGTAAATCACATATCAACACAATGGATGACTATGACCTTGCTCATCGAGCCAGTGTGCTCACCCTCATCGCACGCAACATCCCAATGATATCAAGGAGGGGGTATGCTTCACTATATATCTGTATATACCATCACATAAGGCATACATACATCATCACATCATATAAAGATATACCATCATATAAGGTATACATATCACATTGTTTATATATTCGTAGTACGCTCTTAGGCGCAATTGAAATAATATTATTATTTAGTATATTTATCTCTCTTGATATACTAATCGCCAATTCTCACACATCTACCCCACTTAGTATACACTATACTATTTCTCACTTGAAGTTTTCTCATCACTTCTGATTATGAATTGTCTTTCGATTCTATTTATATTAAGGATACGCTCTATCCTAATGCACCTCGATTAGCATTTCTCATTGTGTGAGACATCTCCCCAAATTAATCATCGTTAAGGATATTTCGACATCCGTATGCACATTTATTAGCATTTGTTATTCTCAATCCATAATATGGTTCAATTAATCATATGAACCTTTAAAGTTATCCCATTTGGGATTTGATACTAAAATCAAATATCACTAAGCGCATTCTTTCTCTTTCATAAAATTTCATAATTATCTCCAAATAGAAATTCCAATGGTAGTAGGCTTCCGCACTTAGTATATACGATATTCTCTAATCGGTATTCCTCAAATTAAGTCAATATGACTCCAATTATTTCTTATAAGGGAAACCCCCTAAAATCTCCAAAACATACTTCATATAATTCCCATAGAGGTTCCCAATCGATAATCTCGAACGAAACATAATGAAATTTTCCCTAGAAAACATTCCCCCAAAATGCCCTGTTTCCGAATCGATTCGGGCCAAATTCGAATCGATTTGGCCCTGCGAATCGATTCGGCCTCCAAGGAGAATCAATTTGGGTCATCAGACCTGTGATTCTGTCTCAGGCCGAATTTATTCAGTCACTCAGACCTATCAAGCTGGAACATTCCGAATCGATTCGGGTTGGGGCCGAATCGATTCGGCCTGTTCTAGGGCTACGAAAATGGCTATTTCTTCAAAGCCAAAATTCCTAAAATTCATTTTAATCATCTTCTCTTCACTTCTCTTCAACCCAATCACATGTATAACATTAATATTCATCCAAAAACGCATTTAAACTAATTTATATCATCAAATCCATTATACACAGAGCAAATCTTAAGATTTTCCCCAAAAGTTAGGTTTTATCAAACTAAACCTAAAATCCAAAGATTTAATCCACAAATTATGCAATAAATGGTACACAACAATTATTTAGCAAGTTTAATCACTTTCCTTAGGTTGTAGGGTCTGATTCGTCCTCGAGATCGCGTAAATGCCGAAAATCCCAACTTCTCTCTCTTTCTCTTCTTCTTTTCTTCTTCTCTCTTTCTTTCTTTCTATTTCTCTTTCTCTCTAAGGAGAATTGTTTCTCCCGTAGGCTTAATAAGCCTTATCTCCCAAGATACACAACTTTAAATGATAATACACACTTTAAATGACTCGATAACTTTAATTCGAGCCAAACGAGCTTAAATTATTTCGAAACCTAAATAGACCCCAAGTACAGTCATTTTGACTTTCTCGACCCTTCCGAAAACAAGTACACCCTCATAATTGCCATTCGAAACACTTTCTAGCAACTTCAAATTTTGACCTCAATTGCCAATTTAATAATTCTCCAAATAAAAATGATATTTATTTCTCCCAAAATAAATAAATTATCGACTCTAAAGTCTCGGGTTGTTACAAACTTCCCCACTTACAAGAATTTCGTCCTCGAAATTAAGCTAAGCCTAATACTCCAAAACTCAACTAGTATCTAATCCACTCATCCTCACAAATTCTATACCCAAACCTCTAACTTCCCACAACTTATTTATTTTAATTCATTTTAAGTTTTATAAAACCAATTTTAACAACTAGGGCGGCCATACACCCTTTATTCGAGCTTTACTCGTACCAATCATAATGAGGCTTCATTTGCCTCCAAAGTTCCATAATTCTAAAGATGTATATATAATACTAGCAATATTAATGGTATAAAATTTTTTAATGGTCCAAGGAAATAACTCCTCCCAATTCTTGACATTCGCCACTTTCATGCGGGGGAGGTCTCGCAAGCAAAATCCAAAAAAGGAATCCTCCCAATACACTAATATGTAGCGACGTCGGGGATTGAGAGTTTGTTAAATCCGGACTAGAGTTTGAAAATATTTTTGTGTAAATCATTTTGAGATGGACCAAAGGCCTATAAAAAGTTTGATTTTGAAAACAGTTTATTTAAAAAAAAAGTTTATGTCTTACGATACATATATAAAATGCCTTATGGTCATAACACAAGGTCTTAACAATCATCGTACATACAACAACATGTAGCTCATAAAAATTAGCATAATTATGAGCTAAAATTTTCTGCGCCTCACTAATCCACAATTTCTGAACTCTATTCAGTAATAATATCTTATATCATATTAATATATTGCCATTTATTAGGCTCTTCCATAGCTGGAATACAACAATTATATAAGTCTAACATGACTATATACAAATAAGCAGCTTTATCATTACTACTTAACACACAATAATCATTCTTACATTCACAATAAAGTTGTAGCTCTCTTCGAGCACATTACAAAATAATCTATTCTCTCAAAAGATAATTCATATAAAAGCCTAACTCGCTCAAGATTCCCTTTCGTGTCATTGCACACATAATAGGGTTATAGCACAACCCTCTCATAACTATCTCCCATATGATATCCAAAACTTCATATATTAATATTCCTATTCACAAAGGAAAGTAACTTACATCATCCATATCTAGTCCGATGGCCCTTCCTCGTCATTGGGCTCCCACACAAAGTCCCCTGGTCTAAAATGACCTCAAATCTATTGTAGGGGTTGTACTTCCAAAACTTCATCAAAACGTGGTCCTTTACCTATTTTAGGACAATCTTTCTTCCTATGACCTATTTCTTTACAAAAGAAACATCTACCAACAATTCCTCTCTGCCCACCTTGAGGAACAAACTTCCGTTGTGACCTTCTATAGTCCGACTTGTATCCACTGGCATTACTGGGATTCCCTTCGCCAAACCTACTTGATGAACTCGAGTCTCCAAAGTTCTTACCCTCTTGTGAGCGAAGATGATATTCATGACACTATAACAGTGCCGCATTCACTACCTCGACGAAAATCACTAACACTGGGCCCTCTAACAAATGCTGCCGAATTCTCTAATCTAACCCTCTCATGAACTTCGATATACGCTCCACTTTCGTATTTACCTCATCAGGTACTAATTTCGACCATCGAGTAAAATCTTCTTCATATTCTGCCACTGTTCTATTACTTTGAAACACATCCATCAATTTCCTCTTTATTTCCTTCCGAACTGGGGAAGGAAATTACCTCCGATCATAAAGTTCCCAAAATTCTATTATAGGAAAAGTATCTCTCTATTCAAATGTGGTGACAGACTCCCACAATTGGAGAGATGGACTCGTTAGCTTAAAGGTGGCTAAAAATTGCTTTTGCACCTCACTACACTCGACCACACGGAGGTGCCTCTGCATACTATTCTTCCATTGACTTGCAGCCATTGCATTAACTCCCCCTGAAAACTCTGGAGGATGCCCCTTACTAAAATCTTCCTTCACTCTTTCCCACAAAGACAGTCCTAAATGGGTTTGGGCTGTTTGAACGGCAGATTGCTGCACAATCGTAAAAATGGCAGCAGTTACTGCTTGTGCCACAATGTTGGCAACTTCATCCGTAGTTATAGTCCTGGGAGGCAATTGGGGTTCCATATTCTCAGCCCCTTTGTTTTCCCTGACTGAACGACCTCTCTTCGGTGGCATATGAAACAAGACCAAGTGTATCAGAACGCCTTTTATATGTTTTCTCATCACAGAAGAAATATGGACGTATGAATACAACAATCCCTATAATAAGGATCTACATAAAAAACGCTTACGAAAGATCATAGTAACCCACACAGATCCTAAAGACACTAGAACCTGATGCTCTGATAGCATCTGTGACAACCCGCTCAAAATAATAACGGGTGACCAACCCTATACTACATTAAATCAGGTATCTCAGATGGCTCAGTCTCAACATCAACTGACAATACTAAATAATATAAGGCTAACTACCCAAAACTATTAAAAGCGGATTACCAAAAATTTAAAACTTTTATTTAACACCAATTAAAACCAACCATACAGCCAATAACCAACAATACTACATCTAACTATGATCAGTGATACATTCAAACTCCAATAACATAAAAGAGTACAACACAATGTACAAAGTAAAATACCCAAATATGCTGTCGGTTCACAAACAATACAAAAATCTGTGAGAGAGGATATAAAAGTGTTATTTACAAAACTTGGGTATAAACCCGAAATACACACCGAATCCTAATCTAGACATACAAAATATGGGAATCTACTAAGACAAAGTGTCGCAATAATTCTCTACTGCCACAGCTCCACGAATACACTGGGTGAATGAACATCAATGGCGTTCTTGCGGAGAAACACCTAAAATAATACAATATACATACATAGCAGGAGAAAATATAAACGGGTCAGAGCCCGAGGTGAAAACATTCTATACCAAGTGCATTAAAATCCATATTAATTATAAATGAATTATTACATGATTAAGGTGGAGTCGCACTCTCCAGAATAATCCAACTCACCTCTCAACTAAAGAGCGCAACTAAACGTATGCAAGTGGTCTCCAAATAAATGCCCAAATCTATTTAGGCAAATAAATCTAACTAAATCCCACTATAAATATTCAATAAAAAACCATCTAACTTATCTCCCACTCTACTCTTATCTTAATTCCATCTAAACCATATACTTTAACATTTAATGTTATAGTTCTCTTATATTTGTTAATTTACTTAACACATAAAGTTTACATAACCATCCTCATACTAACACATTCACAATACATAAGCATTCTCTTTAATAGAATTTCTTGTATTCTAGTTATACCATCAATAATCATATAATTATATATGAGTTATCGACATCTAAGTGCTAAGGACTAAACTTCTCCCAAGTCTCAATACTACACTGCGTTTCGTGCGTGGGACGTCTCACAAAGCGAAATCCAAACAAAGAACCCCCCGTTACACAAATCCGGGCAGTATTAATTTTTGAGATTCATTATGCCCTCAATGCATGATGCATGTAACCCAAATTCTTGTTATTCAATTAATTAATTTATTATTCCCAATTCTCAACAGTGCACGGCGTTTCTTGCATGGGACGTCTCGCAAGCGAAATCGATACACTACTCCTAGGCACTGTCAATCGTCGAGAAGTATATACTATATTTTAATATGAGCATTAAGGACTAACTTCTCCCCACTCCCAACATTGCACTGCGTTTCATGCGTGGGATGTCTCACAAAGTGAAATCCAAATAAGGAACCCCCCCCGTTACACTACTCCTTGGCAATGTTGGTCATTGAGGTCCATTATGCCCTAAATACCCAAGTAACCAATCAAATCAATACTATAATAACCATCCAAACGAGCTATAACTCGAGGACGTAGGCTCACAATGCTATCATCTTCTATTTTCCCAACCCACGTAGCAAATAGGGGACCACGTGATAGGGAAAAACGATACCTACCTCGTGATCAACTCACACACACAACGTCTGAGAAGCGGTTATAGTTCCTAACCGGCAAGTGAGAACGACACATACCCACAACTTCTCACCCCCAAAACATAATGCAAATGACATATCAACACCATAGACGACTATGACCTGGGGAATATCTACACGCTGCTCATCGAGCCAATGTGCTCACCCTCATCGCACACAACTTCCCAATGATAGCAAAGAGGGGGTATGCTTCACTATATATATGTATATACCATCACATAAGGCATACATACATCATCACATCATATAAAGATATACCATCATATAAGGTATACCTATCACATTGTTTATATATTCGTAGTACGCTCTTAGGCGCAATTGAAATAATATCATTATTTAGTATATTTCTCTCTCTTGATCACACATCTACCCCACTTAGTATACACTATACTATTTCTCACTTGAAGTTTTCGCATCACCTCTGATTATGAATTGTCTCTCGATTCTATTTATATTAAGGATACGCTCTATCCTAATGCACCTAGATTATAATTTCTCATTGTGTGAGACATCTCCCCAAATTAATTATCGTTAAGGATATTTCTACATCCGTATGCACATTTATTAGCATTTGTTATTCTCAATCCATAATATGGTTAAATTAATCATATGAGCCTTTAAAGTTATCCCATTTAGGATTTGATACTAAAATCAAATATCACTAAGCGCATTCTCTCTCTTTCATAAAATTTCATAATTATCTCCAAATAGAAATTCCAATGGTAGTGGGCTTCCGCACTTAGTATATACGATATTCTCTAATCGGTAATCCTCAAATTAAGTCAATATGACTCCAATTATTTCTTATAAGGGAAACCCCTTAAAATCTCCAAAACATACTTCATATAATTCCCATAGAGGTTCCCAATCGATAATCTCGAACGAAACGGAATGAAATTCTCCCTAGAAAACATTCCCCCAAAATGCCCTGTTTTCGAATCGATTCGGGCCAAATTCGAATCGATTCGGCCCTGTGAATCGATTCGGCCTCCAAGGAGAATCGATTCGGGTCATCAGACCTGTGATTCTGTCTCAGGCCGAATTGATTCAGTCACTCAGACCTGTCAAGCTGGAACATTCCGAATCGATTCGGGTTGGGGCCGAATCGATTCGGTCTGTTCTAGGTCTCCGAAATGGCTATTTCTTCAAATCCAAAATTCCCAAAATTCATTTTAATTATCTTCTCTTCATTTCTATTCAACCCAATCACATATATAACATTAATATTAATCCAAAAACGCATTTAAACTAATTTATATCATCAAATCCATTATACACACAACAAATCTTAAGATTTTTCCCAAAAGTTAGGTTTTATCAAACTAAACCTAAAACCCAAAGATTTAATCCACAAATCATGCAATAAATGGTACACAACAATTATTTAGCAAGTTTAATCAATTGCCTCAGGTTCGTAGGGTCTGATTCGTCCTCAAGATCACGTAAATGCCGAAAATCCCAACTTCTCTCTCTTTCTCTTCTTCTTTTCTTCTTCTCTCTTTCTTTCTTTCTATTTCTCTTTCTCTCTAAGGAGAATTGTTTCTCCCGTAGGCTTAATAAGCCTTATCTCCCAAGATACACAACTTTAAATGATAATACACACTTTAAATGACTCGGTAACTTTAATTCGAGCCAAACGAGCTTAAATTATTTCGAAACCTAAATAGACCCCAAGTACAATCATTTTGACTTTCTCGACCCTTCCGAAAATAACTACACCCTCTGAATTGACATTCAAAACACTTTCTAACAATTTCAAATTTTGACCTCAATTGCCAATTTGATAATTCTCCAAATAAAAATGATATTTATTTCTCCCAAAATAAATAAATTATCGTCTCTAAAGTCTCGTGTTGTTACAGTTAGTTTCCAAGAAAGCATGGGAGGAGAGAGGATAATTATATATTCACGGTTTAATAGATGGGAGGAGAGAGAAAGGATGATTATAGAGTGCCATGTCGAATGGCTTATGGAAGGGGATATATAAATGTTATATTCCATTTTATATTATATTGAAGATATGCGCTAATAAGTGTTATATATTGCAAAATAAATGTGACACTGAGGGAATTTATAGGAAGGGTTTGACCCTATTTATAGTACAAAATAAGGCATCCTAACACACCCTTTAATAATTGTGGAATACTAATGGGCATTCACTAAATTCATATTTTATAACACCTCCCTTAGATGTACACTATATCCACCATTCAATGACTGTTGTCTCATTAAAATATTACCAAGGAAAAATATAGTGGGAAAAAAGTAAAGTGAAGGAAAAATGGTTTTGTGATCATTGAAATGGTGTTGGACGTGCTTAGTGTTGCCTTGTTAATACCTTTAACTAGAAAACCCAATGAAGAAGAACCTAGTTTAAAGGAAAAATATTTCAACGTGCATATGTCCAAACTATCAAGTTCTTAGATTCTCCTCTTGATATAATGCTCTCCCTGATTGGATACTACTCCTGATTATGGAATTTCTCTGATTATTGAGTCCATGTATATCAGTCTCATACATGACCTTCTTAAATGTTGCTTTGACTTAGTGAATATATTTGATAAGATGTTACTTTTATTTCATTTTCATAAGATCGACTTCCATAAGACTTAGGTGAAGAAGGATGAACATGTTGCTTTATCAGATCTATTTGACTTCAATAGTAGAACTCTTTTTGAGTTTATGTGTTGCATAACTCTTCTTGATTTCATTTATGTAGAAGAATTAAAATGTGTTAGTCATATATCCCTCGATGTAGCATCTTTGAGTTTAATCTATAAGGAATCATGGCCTTTATAAGTGGTAGTAGGACCATATGTCGTTTGAGGCAAGTCATAAGTTCTTTGATTGTTCTTTGTGAGGATCATGGAGATAATACGCATAGGCGTTAATAACTTGATATGGATTGTTAGATTTAAAAAGTATTACACCAATAATTCCACGACCGTATCACATAATTTTAATATTAGTTACATGGTTTGAAAGCCAATGACAATCATTTCTTACCCTGCAACAATAATATCCAATATCGTACATTGTGTCATGTATAACAATATACTAATAACGTACAAGTATTGTACTTCAGAACCAAATACTATAATAATATGCACTTATGGTATTTTAGGACCAAATTTATATTTGTCACCCTCTTTAGGATGATATGGATAATTTAATATCCACATACCTGAGACCATGGTATACTAAGATTGTTTGCTTAATATATGTTAAAGCATTTCAGGAATTTTCAATCCATTTGACTAATGGATCTGAGTTTATAAATTTTACTCGATATGCAGGCCGAGACATTAACTAGTTACCCCAAGGTCATTAATTTCGTAATTCCTTATTTGGATATTTTATATTTCAAATGAGCTCTTCAAAAGCACATCCATTTAAGGATATTTTATCATTTGTCTATATGATTGTTTTCATACCTTTTTTTAGACAAATATTTACTAAAATGGTTGTACCTATATCTATTTAGATAAACATCTGTACAATGAACGTCTTTGTGCATTTGAGTATGTACTTAACTTTGCTTCTAGCAAAGAAAATTTGTGTAGGATTTTTATATGTATTCTTTGTCTAAGTCCCATATGTTGGGAAAAATAACTTGGTATTGACATTTTAAATGTGGAAAAATTCAACCCTATAGATCTTTGATTAATCATGTATTGGAAAAAAAAATAATAACTAGGTTTGAAGAACAAACCTAGGGTTTAGAATACAATTCTTTGCTGATCCATTTATGATCCAATGTGGAGAAAAATATTTGTTAATGAAGGGGCTACCTTGTTTTGGATCTTTAAAACCTTACTTAAAATTCTTTAAAGCTTGGATCTTCTAGTGTATGATCCTTCCTAAAGCTAGGTAGGTGTGTGGGCACTTTTTGAGATGAAACCCCTTCTTTATGAGTGATATATGGTCCTCTTCCTATAGACCTCTTGAGAAAAATGTGAATAGTGTTTTCTCTCACCCCTCTCAAACCATAATGAACTATTATATTAATAAAAACCCTTTCCCATACCCTTATATACAAGTACAAAAAGGTGGATGTAACAACCCGCGTAATTTTGGGCTATTTTAATTAATTTAGGAAAATGGAGGAAAATAAAGTTTTTGATAAAATTATTTTTATTGCTCAAATATGTTGGTTATTATTTTTAAAGGCGATAATTTCAAACGGTTTCGAAATCAGAGTTAAAACGGATTTTAAAATGTTTTTAACTCTTGGAGTTGTTTTGACTTCCAACTCTTCATTTCTTTGCCTTATTTAAAGGAGTCTTTTGGATTCCAAATCTTCATTTCTTTGCATTATAAAAGGGAGTCGTGGAAAATTCTTTTAACATACTTTTGGCACAAATTTTGGCTGAAAATATATTTTATATTCCTCTTCTTTTTATATACACATTGGCCCTTGAGATTTGTGAGTTCCAACCTTAGATTAGAGGTGTTCTTGGGGCTATTTTATTGGAGGTTCTTGGAGGAGCTTTTGTAGAACTTTTGTGTTGATCTTGAGGATGTGATCATTAATTTCTCATCATGGTTTGAGGTATGGGGTTTTACACAATATGCTCCTTAAATCTCGCGAGTGTTATTCTCTTTGAATTCTTGTTTAATTGAACTCATATTTGAATTGATAAATTCATTAAAATCTGGAAAATAATTGTTGAAATTATTTTGATTCATGTGGTATCATTATATTGTTGATGAGCACGTTATCATGAGATTTTAATATGGCACGGATGTTGGGCACCCGCCAAAATTCATGTTTCCCGGGCTGTGACTTGATAAAGCATATATGGATGTGGTGAGGCCTGGTGACCCGCTTAAAGTGTTGTTGATAAATTATATTGATAAATGCTTTGAGATTTGCATTTCGATTTGAATATTTGTACTTGTGTTGTTTCGTTTTATTCATCTCTAATATATATTTGTTGAGCATCTTTCTTATCGTATTGTGTACTTACCCATATTTTCTTTTAGTGGCAGGTTAGCGTGGATTTTGGGGCGCTATGGAGATTGATTTTAGCGCGGATTGTTTGGAAAAGATTTGTATTATTTTGATGTATAGAGATTTGGATATTTGTATTTATTTTTTGAGTTAGATGTTGTATTTATTCGAGAGACTTGTTGTAATTGAAGAGATTGAGATTTGTAGTTTCTCTTTTGTTGTTGTGGGACTTAGATGCTCTATACCTTGTCACTTGTGGATTTGGATTTATTTTATTGCATTAGCGCTCCGTTCGCTCTCCCCTAGCGGGAGGGGTGTTACGAATGGTATCAGGGCTAAGGTATACGGCAACCCTCGGGGCTTGGGTTTTGGGTTCATTGCGTGGTTAGCAATTTTTGGAGATAACAAATTTTAGGTGATATTCGTGATAAGTTTCGGGATTAGAGGTGAGGAATTATTTTTGGAGACGAGATTGTTTTTGGAGATTGTTGGCCTGATTTTTTTAGAGTTAGGCATTCGGCGAATTTCGAGGGCAAAATTCCATGGTTAGCGGGGAAGTGTAAAACCCACGTCATTTTGGGCTATTTTAATTAATTTAGGAAAATGGAGGAAAATAAAGTTTTTGATAAAATTATTTTTATTGCTTAAATATGTTGGTTATTATTTTTAAAGGCGAGAATTTCAAACGGTTTCGAAATCTGAGTTAAAACGGATTTTAAAATAATTTTTAAATGTTTTTAACTCTTGGAGTTGTTTTGACTTCCAACTCTTCATTTCTTTGCCTTATTTAAAGGAGTCTTTTTGATTCGAACTCTTCATTTCTTTGCATTATAAAAGGGAGTCGTGGGAAACCTTTTTAACATACTTTTGGCACAAATTTTGGCAGAAAATATATTTTATATTCCTCTTCTTTTTATATACACATTGGCCCTTGAGATTTATGAGTTCCAACCTTAGATTAGAGGTGTTCTTGGGGCTATTTTGTTGGAGGTTCTTAGAGGATCTTTTGTAGATCTTTTTTGTTGATATTGAGGATGTGATCATTGATTTCTCATCTTGGTTTGAGGTATGGGGTTTTACACAATATGCTCCTTAAATCTCGCGAGTGTCATTCTCTTTGAATTCTTGTTTAATTGCACTCATATTTGAATTGATAAATTCATTGAAATATGGAAAATAATTGTTGAAATTATTTTGATTCATGTGGTATCATTATATTGTTGATGAGCATGTTGTCATGAGATTTTAATATGGCACGGATGTTGGGCACCCGCCAAAATTCCTGTTTCCCGGGCTATGGCTTGATAAAGCATATACGGATGTGGTGAGGCCTGGTGACCCGCTCAAAGTGTTGTTGAGAAATTATATTGATAAATGCTTTGAGATTTGCATTTCGATTTGAATATTCGTACTCGTGTTGTTACGTTTTATTCATCTCTAACATATATTTGTTGAACATCTTTCTTGTCATATTGTGTACTTCCCCATATTTTCTTTTAGTGTCAGGTTAGCGCGGATTTTGGGGCGCTATGGAGATTGATTTTAGCGAGGATTGTTTGGGAAAGATTTGTATTATTTTGATGTATAGAGCTTTGGAGATTTTTATTTATTTTTTGGAGTTAGATGTTGCATTTATTCGAGAGACTTGTTGTAATTGAAGAGATTGAGATTTGTAGTTTCTATTTTGTTGTTGTGGGGCTTAGATGTTCTATACCATGTCACTTGTGGATTTGGATTTATTTTATCGCATTAGCTTTCCGTTCGCTTTCCTCGGGCGGGCGGGGTGTTACAGTGGACTTAGGCCAAGCTGAATTTTTTGAGAGTATGGGTCTAACTACTTGGTATATGGACTACACTAGGGACTCAAGAAAAATAATTAAATTAGATCCAAATAAATACTCAAAAGTCCCAATTACATTACCGTAATTATTTCCTTTTTTTTATTTAAGTGAAAATTAACTCCACCAAAATAATCACGACTGCACTCCAATTTAATTATCTCAGAAATCACTCGGATATAATGAGGTCTTATTTAAAAAGTTGATTATGATACACAATATGATTCCTCACGTTAAGGATCCGATACCTATTTGGTCAAATAAATTTACTATTAATTGATTTTAACCAATATCGAATCAATTCCTTGATTCTCAGAATTTGTTACCCCACTAGAATTATAAAATAATCCACCGATCAAGTTTTACTTGGTGGAAACAAAACATATAAGTCTATAAATGGAGTATTACAATCCACGGTATTCCCTGGACATGGATTCCTATGAATTATAATCTTAGACCTACTTACAGAACTGTCACTGAATATGCAAAGATAATTTGTCCCGATATAAATTAAATCGCACCCATAGTAATCAAAGTGACATTGAACAAGCATTTCAATCCTTATAACTCTTGGTATTAAGAATCTATGCACCCTTTGTAAATGGTATGATATTGCCTGGGTCTAATCAAGACAACCCTTAGACTCAAAACTCACAGGTGTCCATGTTCAATACATTTCTGGGATGTACCGATTAAAATTCTCTGTCTAACTATTGAACAAGTTATCGAAACCATTAAACATGTTTTTGTAGTTTGAGATGAACTAATAGGATTGCATCAAAACCATTCTGATAGGGTGTCAACTCTCTCTCTCTAGGCTGTGAATGTTTCAATACTGTTAGAACCAAAATTCTAATCTCGTTATGATCGACCTAAATTTGCATCACTAGAATTCCTACTAAGCTCTATTGATTTACATGTCTATAATATATTTAAACCAAATATAAGTTATTCTCGTAACCATGATTTTTCTTTCTATTTTGTGTGTAGTCCTATTTCAACAATGTTTTTTAGCCACCGATCCTGCGTTTTTTTTGTTTGGTTAAAAGTTCCATAATCATTGAGTTCCATCCATAACGGTTTGGATTTGTGGGTAGTTTTTCAATTTTTTATGCCCTACTTTTATGGAGATGAGGCCACTTTATTGTCAAGAGGACCAATAAAAAAAATGAAAAAGTGATGGGATCACTTGCTTATTTAATTGAAAAATGGGGACTAAAAACCTGAAACCCCATGGTTTTATGACAATTCACCTATTCTAATGCCAGGTGGACAATCCCCTACTAAAACAAAACGTGAATCTCTGTATGGTTCCATTCTCATCATCGTTGTCGAAACAAACAATATAAATAAATATGCATCAAACCATACAACATAATTAATAGAATAATACTCATGCATAAATAAATAATAAGTGTGAATCGAATAAACCATCGATCACAAAATAATAATAATATCCGCTGAATAAAATTGAATAAAAATTGAGTACTAAAATATATCTCTCTGACATAATTATACTCCTATCTCAACTACGGGCAACATGCCCAAGATAAAATACTAAAATAAAATGATCATATCTAGATAAAATAAGTTGAGGCATCTAAAACAATCTTGTAATATCCACAGCTACTGCAACAACAAGAATATATCTATGCTTGTAGTCCCGACTTCTACTGCTACACACCTGGGGTATAAAAGAGAAATAGGGAAAACCAATTTCCCGCCGGTCAATGCCCGAAAAAGTAGAAAATATTTTGCAAGTAGATCATTATTTTAAATCGATTAAAACTTTTAGTTTATTACTTTCGTAATTAACCGCACACTCACATGAGATAAAATATCACTTCTCAACTATAATGCACACTTAACGTGTTCATTTATTATCCTAATTAAACTAACCAATCTAAGTAGGATCTATGGATGCTATCCTAGCCTAATACCGCTAATAATCTCTATTAAATAAGTATAACTACCTTCACTAGGTATACATTCATAAATAATATTGTAGCGACATACTTGCTATAGATAAATATTCACGTAAGAAATATAACATTGCTACACTCATGCTATAAGTCGATATATACACTATCTCATATAAACATACATATATATAACTCGCTATATACGTATAACCGTATACCCAGAGCATGGACCTCGTGGATGCATCCCTCATGTGCTATCCGACTCCAGGCATTACACATCCCACTGAGCCACTGGGTCAAAATCTCACCAAACACATACAAAAAGGCAGTCATGGACATACGTCTGTGGGTCTCAACCATACAACATCGCACCCAAGCGGTCTCCAAACCAATATCTATCCTATCACATGGATAGTGGCCATGCAACAGTCCTATGACCCGAGCAACCAATCTAACACCTGTTGGTTAATGCCAGGGTCGACTCCTACTGCGCGTAACCTCTTATGATAGTACTACTGAGTAGGTATGTTTAATAAAACAAGTATTATACACACATACATATATATATACACATCACTCTAATATGTATATATATTAAGTACCGAAATTTTTACGAAAATCCCATAGCCTATTTGCCTCCTAATCCTGAAGTCCGAATCGACTTCCCGATTAAACATATATGTGTTCACTCACGCCAATTTTTGATTCTCTTTTCTTGAACCCATCTATTATTTGTCCTATCTCACATAACAATCCCTGGAAACCCTCCTCGGTAGTACTACTCTACCCCATAAGCCCCTACTCTCATTCCATAAGATCTAACGGGTCAAAACAATAAACAAACCAAAACTGGGCAGCTGCAAACTAAATCAGCTCGGTGGTAGAGCAAACTGGTTCGGTTGAGAGAATAGGTTCTTTCCCCAAGTAAACCAGTTCAATTTTCTAGGTTGTCTATCATCTTCTTCCTCAGGATTTTCTCCTCTAAACCCTCCAATGGTGGTCCCAAACCACCCCAAACATGTAATCGACCTCACACATCAATATACTAATGTTTCGAAAACATAATAACACATGAATAACCATGAACCTATATTAAACACCTAGGATTACAAATCAAACATCAAATCAATTTAACTCATAATTTTCCCCAATTTGATTTCCAAAAGTTCAACCTTCGTATCCAAGTTCTATATGCTCATTATTTTAAATCCAATATTAGTTTCAAAATTTTAATATGATTAACCCCAACTAATAATCAATTTAAATCAGATATACCTTATCATCTAAAACTCTACGACAATCAAGTAAAGTTTTAATCCTTAATAATTTAAGTCTCATATTTTTATCCCTAAACATGAAAGTAATTAATTACGAATAATTGCAACTTAAAGAAAGTAACTACTTGCCTTTGTGGATTAAATACGACATTCTCTACGTTTGATGATGGTCTTCGGCGATAGCCTCTATTTCTCTTCTCTAATCCCTTTTTCTTCTTTTCTTTTTCTTTTCTCTTCTCTTGAACTCTCTATGAATCTCACTTATGCAGAATATCAAAGGTGGGTTGAAATCCACCTTTACAACCTTTAATTACTCGCTTAATTATCCTAATTCTATTTTTTCACTTAACCCTAAGTGTAAAAAGACCTTGTTTCCCTTATACGGGTCCCGTTGCATCTAAAAAGTACCCGTAACCCAATCATAACACTCATGTACTAATTTTGGACTATTTTGACCCTTTTCGAATCACCGCTGCACTCAAAAAGGTCATCCGAGTCACCCAACTCCAAAGATGTTAGCATCTCATTAATTGAGCCCAACACGTGCATAACGTACGTGTCGCCTATAAAATGTACTGATCCGTTAATTTAACACTCTATCAACATATAATAACATATCGTCGCTTTCATTCATATGCGACATATAGTAAACCACATATTTTTTTCTTATCACACTCAAGTAAATAGTAATAATAAATATTAATCCCTTATCTCGTAATTAATATTCACTAAAATCCAATTTAATTTATCAATTAAATTAATAATTTTAAGCTCACGAATATTAATTAATACTAAAAGTATGGGGTGTAACATTCTCCCCCTCTAAAATTGGAATTTCTTCCTTAAAATTCAAACACAACTACCATAAAGATCTCTGGATACTTTTCTCGCATGACATGCTCATGCTCCCACGCCGATTAGATAACACTGTGGTGTCCCCACTGTACACACTCAAACAGTACAACCTTTGATCAAAGCTTTTGATCGCTATAGAAAAACATGACAATAGTTCTCTCCCAATACAAAATATCTGACCGTAAGTCAATTCCCTCAAATGCTCTATGTCGATAAACAGCGTCATCTCTAAGATACCTCCTTCATGGCGACACATGAAACACATCATGAATCCACTGCAAATGCTTTAGCAAGGAAAGCCTATACGCAACTAGCCCCACCTCCGTGATAATGGAAAAAAGTCCTAGATACCTAGGTGCAAACTTCCTTTCCACCCAAACTGAATCACTCCTTTCTTCGGATATGCCTATAGAAACACCTGATCACCCATGGCAAACTCCAAGTGTCTTTGGTTCGTATCGGTGTGACTCTTTTGTCAGTTCTAAGATACCTAAATACGACTCCTGATTAACTTAATTTTCGTTGATGTCTCCTGAATTAAGTCCGTCCCGAGAAGCTTGTTATCCCCTACCTCTAATTAAAAGAGGGAGAATGACAAGGTCTCCCGTGCAAAGCCTCAACCGATGTCATGCACATGGAAAAATGGAACGAGTTATAACATGTAACCTCTACCACTGATAAATACTGCTCCCAGCTATCCATAAAGTCCAGAATACACATGCTCAACATATCCTCCAATGTCTGATTCACCCTCTTCATTTACCCATCGGTCTATGGGTGATAATTCATGCTCAAACGCAACTCCGTTCCCATCGTCCCTTGAAAACTCTTTAGAAGTGGAACACAAATTCTTATCCTAATCTGAAATAATATTGAGTGACATCTAGTGAAATTTTACTATACCTCCCTGTCGTGCAATCCAAATGAACTGGTGAAAACTGTGCCACCTTATTCAACCAATCCCAATAACCCAAACGGAATTGTGACCCCACTGTAACGTCATTAACCCTGTGATGAAATCCATAAATATACTATCTTATTTACATATAGAAATATCTAACAGTTATAAAACCCCGGCTAGTCTCCCATGACCAACCTTTATTATCTAATAAGTGGTGCACCTAGAGACAAACTCTTCTATGTCTCAATTCACACTGGTCCAACAATACTATCTCCTTGACACCTAGTAAATTTTATCTCCTCCCAGATGCACCAAAAACCATGACCCGTGTTCTTCCTGCATAACTGTGTGGTAGGTCTTTGTTATCTAGGGCAATTAACCTCCTATTAAACTGTAAGCCACCCTCAACACTAACTGAGTAAGAATTCTCTCTACTTTCCAATAATTGTTGTATCCCCTTCTAATAAGGGGAATCCATTGAATGTGACTTTATAACCCTTAGAATAATCTCGGGTGGATGGTCATCACTACCATATAGGCCCAGACTTCCTCCTTCTCTTAAAGAAGTTCATCCCACTTCATTTTCCACACTTCTGCTAATGCCCTGCAAGTATACGGCTTAAAGGACCTGCCACCATGTTAGCCTTTTTTGGATGATACTAAATATCGAACTGACTAGGGAGTACATACACCCTATACAACGTGCACACATGCATAATTATCATTTATGCAACTGACATGCATCCTAAAAACTAACCACACATATCATGCGTGACCATACATTAAAAGGTATACTCAATTACCTGCTAACCAAGATTAAACCCGTCTCACACATGAATGCCATGAAAAAAAAAGAATTTAATGCACTCGTGTCAAATAATACCCGCCCTATGTGCCATGGATAAGAAACACACCCTAAATTACTAACAACACTGGCTATAAAACTGGTCAACGGATGTTATACACATGTCCAAACTGCAACTACCCCTACAAGGGCGACAATGCTAGAAATGCTGGTGGGTCTAGAAGCTGCGATAATTTCTACTCTAGTTAGGTATATTTTTGTTGACCCCTAGTCCTATTCGGGAAAATGTACAGTATGTGGACCTTCTCCACACATATAAAACATCTCCCTATAAAAACAACTTGCCTCTATCCCTGTTGACCCTGACAAGGTTTCCCCTATCCCTCGCCCTGCTGGACTTGATAACCTCTGCCCTGCTCACCTTTTATTTAGTTCCTCTGCCCTGCTGGCCTTTAGGGGTATGTTGCTGACCCAATTAGCCTTGTCGGAAATTGCCGTTACCCGGACTGAATTTCGTAGCCGACTCCCCCTATTGGTAACCACGCTCCTATCACCTATTCTATTTTGGTGGCATCCCGTTGGCATTATTGCTCCAGTCTTGCCCTGCTAGCTCGAATCTCCTATCCTCTTTGCTCCCTCCTAGTGGAAGCGATGGTCCTGGAAGTGGAGCAACGCGACATTAACTACCTTAGTGTAAGTTTGCAATGTCGGGGTTTCCAATAAGTGATGACAAATCTTAAAAGTGAGATCATCTGTAAATTTGAGGACCCTCTTCTCCTCGGTTTTCACCTCGTCTGACACAAAGTTTGACAAGCGAACGAACTCTTCCTTGTACTCGGCCGTAGTATATCCCTCCTTTGAGAGATCTAGGAATCTCCTCCTCATTTTTGTCGGAATTGCTGATAGAAAAAACTTACGATCGAATCGTACCCAGAATTCCTAAATAGTCTTCATAACCCTCTCCTCCAATGTGGTAACCGATTCCCACCTCTAAATAGCTACCCCAACTAGACTGAACGTAGCTAGTACATGATTTTGAGTGTCACTACACTAAACCATGCACAAATGACTTCGAATATCCTTCTTCTGTTGGCTATTTGCAACCACAAACGCACTCCCCTGGAACTGTAGTGGATGGACCTTCTAGAAGGCCTCTCTGACTTGCTCCCAAACTGATGACACTGGGTGAGCCAGAACTTCTGCTTCCATTGGCGAGTTTGGTTGTTCCTAGGTAAAATGTTGTTCTAAGAGATAAAAGCGGCATTAACTGCCTATGCGACAATATCAGTGACCTCTATTACAGTCACAGTCCCCTGAATGGATTATGGCTCTAGCTAAGCCTCCCCCTCTGCGGCCCTCCTCGCGTCACCTACTAGTCTACCTCTCCTTGCATTTGGTATCTAAAATAAAAACCGAAGTTGTATATAATTCTCTTCAAATATAAATAATAACAGAAGAATGTAAACGTGGAATATGAACCAACAATCCTAAATATAGGGCTCTATATCAAAGAAAGTGAATCTCTTACAACGTAGCAAGTTCGCAAAAATCCTAAAGACACTAAAACCTGATGCTGTGATACTAATCAGGACGAACCACCTATTCTAATATCGGGTGGCCTATCCTCTACTAAAATAAAATAGGAATCTCGGTATGGTTTCATTCTCAGTATCACTATCACAAAAACAATATAAATAATATGCATAAAACCATACAACATAATGAATAAAATAATCCTCATATAAAAATAAACAATAAGTGTGAATCCATGACCCAGACAACCAATCGACACCTGCTAGTCAATGCTAGGGTGGACTGCCCACTACGATTAACCTCCTATGATAGCACTACCGAGAAGGTAGGTTTAATAAAATAAGTAGCATACACACACACATATATACATGTCACTCTAATATATATATAAAGTATCGAACCTCGTACGTAAATCCCACAGTGTACTAGCCTCCTAATCCCAAAGTTCAAATCGATTTCCCCATTAAAGATATAGGTGTTCACTCACTTGAATTTCCAGTTCTCCTTTCTTTAATCCACCTATTTGTTGTCTTATGTCACATACCAAACCATGAAAACTTTACCCTTTAGTTCCACACTACCCCAGAAGCTCCTACGGTCATTCCCCAATCTCTAAAGGGTTAAAACAACACGAACAAAAACTGAGCAGGCTAACAAATTGAAACAGTTCACTGGTAGAGCGAACTGATTAGGTTGAGCAAATCATTTCGCTCCCCTAGAGAACCAGTTCAATTTATTGGGCTACCTTCCATCTTCTTCCTCAGTTTTTTATCCTTCAAACCCTCCAATGGAGGTCCTAAACCACCTCGAACGTGATATCGACCTCACACATCAATATATTAACGTTCCAGAAATATTATAAGACATTTATAACCATGGATTCTCTATCAAACATCTAGGATTACATATCAAACATCAAATCAATTTAACTCATAATTTCTCAAAATTTGATTTTCAAAAGTTTAACCTTCCTATCCAAGTTCTACATGCTCATCATTTTTATTCAAAAAATAATTTCAAAATTCTTATAAGATTAACCCTAACTACTAATCAATTTAAAGCAAATATCCCTCATCATCTATGTTTGTACCTCAATCAATTTATGTTTCAATCCTTAATACTTTATATCTCAGATTTTTATCCCTAATCATGAAAGTAATTAAGTACGCATAGTTGTAACTTAAAGCAAATAGCTACTTTCCTTTGTCGATTAAATGCGACGTTCTTTACATTTGATGACAAGTTGTATCCAGAGATAGGCCATCTTTCTCTTCTCTAAACCCTTTCTCTTCTTTTCTTTCTCTTTTCTTTTCTCTTGAACTCTTTCTCAATATCACTTGTGCAGAATATCAAAGGTGGGCTGTCATCCTCCTTTCCAACCTTTTAAATACTCCCTTGATTACCCTAATCACGTTTTTTCACCTAACCCTAAGTGTAAAAAGACCATCCTACTCTTATATGGGTCCTATTATGTCTAAAAACTCTCTGGAACCCAATCATAACACTCGGGTTCAGATCGTGGACTATTTCGACCCTTCTCGGATCATCGGTGCACTCGAAAAATTCATCTGAGTCATCCAACTCCAAAAATGCTAACATCTCATTAGCTGGGCCGATAACGCGCGTACTGTACGTGTTGTCCACAAAATATATCGATCTGCCGATGTAATACTCTATCGACATATGATAATAAACGTTTCTTTCACTCATACGCAACATATAATAAATCATATATCTATTTACTTATCACACTCAAGTAAATAATAATAATAATAATAATACTAATAATTGTCCACAAAATATATTGATCCGCCGATGTAATACTCTATCGACATATAATAATAAACCGTTTCTTTCACTCATACGCGACATATAATAAATCATATATCTATTTACTTATCACACTCAAGTAAATAATAATAATAATAATGATAATAATAATAATAATAACAATAATAATAATAATAATAATAATAATAATAATAATAATAATAATAATAATAATAATTAAACCTTTATCTCGTTAATTTATATTACTAAACTCCAATTTAATTCTCCAATGAAATTAATAATTTTAAGCACATGAAAATTAATTAATAATAAAAGTACGGGGTATTACAGAATCTTCCATTTAGTCTTAAAGCCATGTATCTAACTCCCAATCCATCCACATGGTAGAATTTTGCCTATTGATAGAAGATTTAAGCGGGTGTTGTTCGATACAATCTTGTTATAAACTTATCACCCATTCATTTTAATCTCTTGAATATGGTGAAACCTACACTCAATGTGCTTAACCCCTTTATGGGTTATAGGTTGTCTAGAACTTGCAATTGTACTGCTACGTTCACTAAAAATTATAATAGCTAATTGCATTTGAAGGAACCTTCCCAAAGTTACTTATGAAGTAAGCAAGCCATATTGCCTCATTAGCTGCCTCCGAAGTGGCAGCAACTTAAGCCTCCTTAGTGGAGTTCGCAATCCAGGTCTGCTTCACACTCCTCCAACTTATAGCTCAACCTCCTATAGGTAAATACATGTTCCAAGGTGGAATAACTTGGAATCCTTATCTAACTAAAAACCTAGTCTTTGTACTTTAAACGTATAAGACTATTAGGCTGAAATCTATTGACCATGCCGAAGGCATATCAGAATTTGGTCTAGTACACAAGAGAGAATATCCGAGGCTTCCCACCTTCAAAGTTTTAGGTATATCCCTTATTCCTTCCATCTAATCAAACATCTTTAGACATTGATTCCCAGACAGAATGATCCTAAACATGAAAATAAAATATTTTCATAGAATCTTGATGCTTATCTTATGTATACAAGACTGATATAATCACCACGGGATAATCTCAACATCCTTTGCAACCGATTTAGCATAATCTTGATCGTAAAGATGTAACTGGATTATCCTACGTACTTCATATCAAATATTCAGATAACCACCATCTTATGTGAAATAATACTCTCACCTCATTATCGATTAGTTAAGTGGTACCCACAAATTTTACTAAGAAATACAACCCCATTTTTCCATGCTTCTTATATAAACAAGTACTTATCGAACCTTGATCAAAATCGAAACATGATTACCTGATCACACCGAATGACCCAAAAACTTGATGTTATCTTAAATATAACTTCTTACTATGTACTTGTCAATACAATCATTCAATAAGCTTTAACGTTAAAATAATTTTTATAGATTTTAGCATGGCTACCGTGAGACGCAACTTTTGATTCTTTCTACAATTAGATCTTATGTCAACAAAGAAAATTCCATTCGACAGATTTTGACTTGGATTCTGATAATCTGACTACTTATTTACTGCAAATAAAATAATGGAACTCTAACTTGATTGAATTTTGATTCAAGGTCAACCTATTTACTCGTCGAGATACTATGTTTCCTTGTTCACTAATAAATTGACTAATTAAACTCATGTTTCTATAATCAATTCGATCCCCCGATTGGATCGGGATAAAAACGCCTATGAAAATATCACTTGCTAATCCCTTTCTTTCTGAGTAAACACTTTCATAAGACTTTAATTGAAGGTATTCACCTTCCTATCCATCTTTCTTTTAACTTCTTTTAAGTCTACTTATTACTGGTGGATTTAATTCCATCAATAAGTCTACAAGCCCCAAAAATTGATTTGATACATCGAACACCTTTTTGTATCCATAGTCATAAGTTAAAGATAAAGTCCTTGGCTTAAAATGCCTCACTATAGTTCTTAGGATTCGGTTCATGTTTGCCTAGGATCATATCATAATGATTACCCAAAACACTAACTGTTCAGGATAACTCCTGATGTTCCCACTATGGTGTGCACCACTTTTAATCCAGTATAAAATGACACGTGTATCTTAATCATCAATAAATCTGCCACTATGACAAGGTAGTTTATTATCGATATTAGGTCATATTTCATCATGTATGGGTGGTCTAACAGCTTTGGTAATATGATGTTCCATTATACATAATCTTCTTATAAGAACTTATCATTGATGTAATCAATAACATTCTTGTACTTAGGATTATGATATAAAGTACCTTTGTAACCTTTAGGATAACCAACTAAGAGACATACCTCTTTCCTTAATTTCAACTTCCTCGAATCCTTCTATAGCACATGTGCCAGGAACCCCCAAATATAAACATGTTCTAGAATGAGCTTGCACCCACTTTAATGTTTAATAGGAATTGAAGAGACCGATTAAAAAGAAATTTAATTAGAATGTATATTCTCGTATTTTACATAAAAATCGAAATAAGAATCGTGCACTCCTGAATAACCTATCATGAACCTTATCATATCCACAAGAGTTTAAAGCTCGATTTCTTTCTCTTTAATGATTGTCCATCAATGTTATTCATTTCAGTATTTAGTAGTGGTGAGAAAAAACTTATAATGTATAAATTCTTTACAATTGTACCAGAATAGATAAAAGATGTCCAATTTTAATAAAATAATTTTTGTAAAATCAATCGAATATCTGTTGAAAACCAACTTAGAAAATCAAAATCAATTTGTAAAAGAAGGTACATTAAATAATTTTCTTACATTAATTTTATATCGTCACCATTATCTTAAAGATATCCTTACTGCTTATACCTTTGCCTTACTCTTAATGCCCATAACTAGGAACATCGTTCTCTAAAATAGTTATCTAGTTAAGTAGAACATTTGTAACATGAAATTGAAAAAACAAATCCAATTAAACACAAGAAAAAATAAGATTATATTTTAAGTGTCATCCCTCAACGGTCAATTTAAAATTAATCCATCCAACATCCTAGTTCCCATATGAGGTTAGATTTTTCAATGGGAGCTTAAATCACCCCACCTTGAACTAGACATACTCTCATATTTCATTATGCTATCCAGACAGTTCAGAATCTTTTGTCGAACATAGTGAATAGTCGATGAATTTTCATCCCACTCCTAATGATAGTGACTCCTTTGGAAGGATATGAAAAGTCGTGTCTAACTGTATACCACTAACTAATTTTAGATTATCCCATATCACATTGACTCCTCTTTTGGTGGGACGCCTACATGAATAATGAATCCAAAATTACCCATTAGGAAACTTGTAGAGACCACCACAATAATTAGTATTCCTCTTTGAAGGATTTATATAATATTGAAAGTCTACAATCATTGATGGATACTGTAGGGTTTAGGTTGAAACCCCTCTCCCATTAAGTATTTAAAAACTTGGAGGTTTTGAAAAACTAAACATTCAATCCTAAATGCCTGAATTTAAGTCCTTGATAATTTCCAATTTATTCTATAAATTAAAATCGCCTATATTCTCATCATTTTAATTTTCTAAGAAAAACATTTTAAAATAAAAATAAAAATTCGGAGAACATAATTTAATTTATACCTTCAAATTAATTACACTGATTAAATTTAATTTCCAAAAGAATAAAAGACAACACAAATTTTTGAAGAAAATTGGTGACCTAGGTCAGTTACAGACTAAATAATCCATGTAGTCCATAAAATGAGTGTTACCAATTATCAAATTAATTACTACACAAATTATGAAACATAATATAAATAAAGAGACATGCAAGAAATAAAATAATTAAATATAATAAAATTAAAAAAACATTTAATGCCCTTTCCATCATGGCTAGACTCCAACAAAACATAAAACTCTTCATGCATAAGAGTAGTTCTTTTGAGCAAGAGTCTAACTTAAAGCAAAATATTCCATCCAAAAGAATCCTTATTGAAGAAAACTTCCTTTTGGACAAGATTTCAACTTAAAGTAAAATTTTCTATTAAAAAGACTCCTTGTTGAAGAAGACTTCATTTTGGAAAAGAGTCCAACTTGAAGTAAAAGTCTCCATATAAAAAGATCCTTATTGAAGAATACTTTCTTTTGGGCAAGAGTTCAACTTGAAGTGAACTTCATTAAAATATGATGCAAGAAATTTCAATGATTTTTGATTGAACTAATTCATTAAATAAGACTTCATCTCATCTTCATTAAGAACATATCCAAAAATCAAGGAAATTCGACGGTCCGATCTACGAAACGTTCGGCATATGACCTTAATCTTCTTCGATTAAGGTGAGTTTTTGACAACAGCTTCGTCTCACCTTTATCTAGTATATATAAAAAGTTGAGCAAATTCCAATGTACCAATCATCTAAAATAAATAAAACAAGATTTCAAATTTTGCATTCAAGAATATCCGCAGCCCATCCAAGAACCCTTCTTGAATCTCTATAAAACTCTACCAAAAACTCTTCTTTCTTCTTCAAGAAGTATCCAAACTATCTCCAATTTTTTCCATGACCATGATACTTTATTACAAAGGAGAATTACAATAAAAAATTACATTCTTTCACTATTTCCATCAAAATATTATTTATTCAAAACCAAAATTAACTCATATTTAACTATGGATAAACCCACTGTAGGAACCAATCACATAAATGAAAACAACTATTTACGTGACCATGATGGAAGGAACAATCATAATAAAAAAACTACAAAATAAAGTTAGTACGAATCCATACATAAAATAATGAATATTCATACAAACTAAATTTGAATTTCTAGTTTGACGACATGTACCTTTTCAATACAAGATCAATCTCAACTGGAATTCTGATACTAAGTGTTTGGAAAAACAACTTGGGATTGACATTTTAAATGCAGAAAAATTCAGCTCTGTAGATCTTTGATTAATCATGTATAGAACGGAAAATAAGAACTAGGTTTGAAGAATGAACCTAGGGTCTAAAATATAATACCTTTGAGGATCCGATGTGGAGAAAAGTATTTGTTAATGACGGGGGCCCTTATTTTGGATCTCCAAAACTTTGCTTAACCTTTTGTAAAGCATGGATCTTCTAGCGTATGATCCTCCCTAAAACTAAGTAGGTGTGTGGGCATCTTTTAATTTAAAAAAACTTCTTTATGAGTGAGATATGGTTCTCGCCTTCTAGGCCTCTTCAGAAAACATGAATAGTATTTTCACTCAAATTCTAATGAACCATTATATTAATAAAAACCCCTTCCCACACCTTTATATACAAGTACAAAAGGTGCCTTGTGCCAAACTAGGTTTCTTTAGAGTCTGGGCCTAACTACTTGGGTATATTGACTACATTAGTGACCCAAGATAAATAATTAAATTAGATCCAAATAAATACTCGAAAATCCCAATTACATTACTGCAACTATTTCCTTTCTATATTTAATCGAGAGTTAACTCTACTAAATAATCACAACTTGTCACACCCTTCTTTTTGGTATGAATGAACAAGAAGTACACATAAAGCAAGGAATTAAAGCTAAGATGGAATAACTTAACTTTATTCATTATTAAGTAAGTTTACAAAAGGTTAAACTACCGCAGGGGAGAGTTACATTTTTTTGGTACAAACTATAATATAGAAAATTAAAAAGTGCCACTTCTTGCTCCCATCTGACTTATTCTCTGCCCACAAATTCACATATGAAAAAAGGTGACTAGTTTCTGTCAATAATAGGGACGATATATTATCCTCTTTCTCCAGGCGCATCTGGAGTAAAAAGAAATTGGCATAAATATGCTAAGCAGGTTCTACCAGTTTTATAACAAGTATATATATAGGTGAGAGTTGGAGTGAGAATCAGTGTTTAGCAATTCTCAAAATGATAAAGATGATAATCCCATACTTATTAGTTTTAGGAAATCATTAAAAGTTCTAGAAGTAATATTCCCATGCTTACTAGTCCATTCATGAAAATGAGGTTCATTGCCAATTTATTAAGGATCATGTAAAGAAAGTCAATGGTTTTTGAATTAATAATCCTATACTTACCAATTCATTAATGGGTATAGAAGTAATTAAGCCATCAGTAAAACCCTTAAAATCAATGATCAATCCAAAACTTTTGGGGAAAAGTAACCTGCTATGCACACAATTAAAGTGGCACTCATTCGTATGTAGCGATATCAAGGCTCTCAATTATCTGAGACCATAGGCCTAGTATAAATTTTCGCGGGATAACATGTTAGTCTACTTCCTAGTTAATATTGATGCTTATAGTAAAATGGCACAAAAGTGCAAGGGTAACTTGATCAATATGAAACATGATACCAATTATTAGGTGATAAGGGTTAAAATTAATCCTCAGTTTAAATTCAAATACTAGTGATAATTCAAAAGCCGATGATATGTAACAAAATATGTAGTAATGTAATATAATAACATACACACACTAAGAGTAAATAGGAGCTATCACATAGTGATACTGAAAAAGCGTTGCCAAAGCCGTTTATGAAAATAAACTATTTAAGCAACTCCGAAAGTTTGTTGAAGAAACTCTTTACTTAAATCAAAACGATTTGAACACAAGATGTGTTAACAAAAGTATGTACGAGATTAGGACAAGATTTGATAACAAGTTTTAGTAAACAGTTTAAAATGTTTTAAACTCAGCACACTATGAGAAAGAGATGAGAAGATGTAGAAATATCGATACTCAGGATTTTTAACGTGGTAAAACCTCAACCTTGAGGAAACATCCACGACTCCCTCTACGGAGTCAAACAAAAAATAATCACTAAAACAAATATATGAGTTACAACCTATTTAACTAACATGCACACAAAAACAAATGTATACAAGTTCAGGATTGTACCCTCTGGCGTCCTTAACTTTTATGCAGATCTTGTTTGTTGATGTAGTTGTCTCAGTTTGTCAACTCTTCTTTGTTTCAACACTTTACGTCGACTTATTGTTCACCAAATCTTATAGCCAACACTTTGAGTGTTTGTAGTGTGAAGATGTTTGTGAATGGTGTTCTAAAACACATGCATGCACACACACACACTTATTAGTTACAGACGATCCTAACAAATCACATATAAAGTCTATATGCAGTGTATTTATTATTTTTCTTTCTTACAAAACCATGAACCTTTTTGACCTTTCAAAATAACCCAGATTCCACGGAGATCCTGCTTAAGAAATCGGTCAAGACCTTTCTCAATCACTTTTGAAAATATTATGTGGATTGAGAACCCTCCAAGTGCGAATCCCACTAGGTCAGGTTAGGTTTTGTAAAAACAGAAATAGAAAAACATCTATTGTTGATTCTGAAGTAAGAAAATGTTTTATCAGAAAATAATCAACAACGAAATTCTCAAGATGAGAAATAAATGCAACTAAGTGTTCTGTGACATGAAAAACTTCAGATCTATGATTTCTATTGAAAGAGAAACAAGATCTGAGTCTATGTCTAAGTTGGAAATAAGATTTATGAACACAAGGATTTCAGCAACCCAGAAATCACTCAACTCGAACTCTCATAACTCAAGAAACACTAAGGATGGTGTTTATCTGGTTATGGTGTTTATGGAGAGGTAAGTGGTTTAGGTTTAGAGGTATTTGGACGAAGTTAGGGTTTCTAACCAGGGTTTGATTTCTCTCTCTAACTTCTCTCTTCTCTCTCCTCTCTCTATTCTCTGAGACTTTTCAAAATGGCAAAAGCTCTCGAAGGCTGAGATGAGAGGCCTTTAAATAGGAAGAGAAGAAGATTCCAGAGCTTCGTTCAAAAACAAGGGCTGTGATTGAGTCAAGCTCCTTTGACTACAATCTAAGGGTTCGCAGCAGGCGGTGGATTAAACAGGCTGTGATTGGTTAAAGGGTTTACACTGGGATTCACTCAAAAGACATGCAGGCCATCGATAAGGGTTGATCTAATGGCTGAAAGCACGCGATGGTTTGTCTCAGTAAAGAAACACAGTTCAGGCCAATCAGAGGACAGCAGGTGTAGGCCTGAGGATGAATGTAAACGCGCGTCCCAAAATAATTACAAAGCCAACCCTAGAGTCTCTAGCACTTTCGGTTTCTACCCAGAGTAACTTTAGGCTAATAAACACAACAATCCATATTTATACATTGACCCCAAGACCTTTTAAATCAAGTTTTAATTAAATAAAACCTTGTTTAAAATATGTTTTAAATTCCCAAAAAATTATTAAAAATCAAATTGAGGGATTTAAACACACTCACAACATTAATACACATAGAGGTACAATATGAAATGCAAGAATGAAATTCTAAGTGTGTGAGTGATGGTTATAGTCTCAGGATCATCACAAGATGAATAGAAGAAGAAGCAACCCAATCTCTGAAGCTCTTTGGTTTCTAGGATGGACACTATTTTGTCACAATTTCCAAACTAGATGAGCTCTTATACAGTCTAGACTCAAATGAGTCAAAAGCATAAGGGCTTCAATCTCCCCCTTTGGAAATATGAGACAAAATCTCCTTTGAGTCATCTCAACTCGTAGGGCGACAACAAATAAGAAAATCCTATTCCTATAAAAGATCTATCTACCCAAATCCTAGAAATCAAAAATTACATAACTCAACTATATACAGTTTAACATCCTATTATTACAATGAAGAATGACTGTACAAGAAGAATACCTGCAAAAAATTACTAAGATCAAGCTTTTTAGTATATGCAGTAGACTCAAATTTCTCCCCCATTTTGTCTCAAATGGACAAAGGGAAAGAACTTGGCAAATATGACAGGTATTTACTCAACACAAATCATACCAATAGATTTACGTAAAGAAATGAATCTATTATAATCAAGAGGTTTGGTAAATAAATCTGCAAGTTGTAGATCAGTAGAAAGATAATTGATTTCTAATTCCTTGGTTTCAACTAATTCACGAATAAAATGATGTCTTATTTTAATGTGCTTAGTTCGCGAGTGTTGAACTGGGTTCTTAGAAATGTTAATCGCACTTTGATTATCACAATAGAGATGAAGTGTGGGTTCTAAAATACCATAATCACTTAGCATTTGTTTAAGCCACAACAATTGGGCACAACAGCTACCAGCGGCTATGTATTCAGATTCAGCAGTCGAGAGAGATGTGCAGTTATGTTTTTTACTACTCCGTCCTACCAAGTTATTACCAATATAACAACATGCGCCTAAAGTGCTTTTACTATCATCAGTACACCCAGCCCAATCAGCATCAGTGTACCCAATAATAGTGCTAGGTGTGTCATTCGTGTACCAAATTCCTAAATATAGAGTGCCTTTAACATATTTAATTATGCGTTTAACAGCGTTTTAATGGCTCTCCTTGGGGTTGTTTTGATAACGCGCACAAACACAAACAGCATACATGATATCAGGACGCGAGGCAGTCAGATAGAGTAATGTGCCAATCATACTACGATATAAGGTAGAGTCTACAGATTTTCCATTTTCATCTTTAGATAATTTATCTGTAGTACTCATAGGCGTTTTAGCACTTTTAGCACTCTCGAGGCCAAATTTTTTAACTATCTCTAATGCGTACTTAGTCTGCGAAAGAAACAAGCCATCTGGTTGTTGTTTGACTTGGAGACCTAGGAAGAACTGTAACTCCCCCATAAGGGACATCTGAAATTCCTTACTCATAATTTCAGCAAAAGATTTTACTTCTGAGGTAGAAGTGGATCCAAATATGATATCGTCTACATAGACTTGAGCGATAGTAATGTGTTTGCCAAAATGTTTGACAAATAAGGTTTGGTCATTTCCACCTCTTTTGAAACCTTTGTCCAGCAGAAAACTGGACAGGCACTCATACCAAGCTCTAGGAGCTTGCTTAAGACCATATAAAGCCTTTTTCAACCGAAATACATGATTAGGATAATTAGGGTCAATGAACCCTTTAGGTTGTTCTACATAGGTTTCCTTGGCAAGTATTCCATTAAGGAACGCAGATTTAACATCCATTTGATATAATGTAAAATGCATGTGACAAGCTATAGCAAGAAGCAGACGAACTGATTCTAAGCGAGTAACAGGAGCAAACGTCTCATTAAAATCAAGTCCTTCTATTTCGGAGTAACCTTGAGCAACTAGTCTAGCTTTATTTCTAATTATCATCCCATTTTCATCAGTTTTATTTTTGAAAATCCAACGAGTACCAATAACCTTTTTGTGATCAGGACGTGGAACAAGAAACCAAACATCATGAATGACAAATTGTAAAAGTTCATCCTGCATAGCAGAAATCCAGTGAGAGTCATTCAATGCCTCATTTACATTCTTTGGTTCCAAGAGAGAAACAAAGCAAGCATAGAGAGCATAATTTCTAAGTTGGGATCTTGACGTACTGGTTCACCAGGGTTACCAACTATGTTGTTTATGGGATGATCTTTAGAAACCCAGTTAGGTACTTCAGGTGACTCAATAAGTAATGAATTATCTATTTCAGAAGAGTCATTTTCTAAAATATTTGACGATTCTTCTTCTATAGTTAATTCACTAGTCTTGCTTTCCACAGTAGTGTCACTAACAATTACATTTATGGATTCCATTAAGGTCTTAGTGCGAAGATTATACACTCGATAAGCTCTACTGTTAGGTGAATAACCTAAGAATATGGCTTTATCTCCTCTACTCTCAAATTTAGATAAGTGTTCCCTATCTTTGCAAACATAGCAGGTACTACCAAAGGTTCTAAGGTACTTAAGATTAGGCTTTTTATTGTACCAAGGTTCATAAGAGGTTTGTTTCGAATTCTTTCTAAGATAGACCCTATTAATAAGATGGCAGGCTGTACGAATAGATTCTACCCAAAAATACTTAGGTAAGTTCTTAGCATGGAGCATGACACGTGCCATCTCTTGAAGAGTTCGATTCTTTCTCTCAGCTATTCCATTTTGTTGAGGGGTCTTAGGAGCACTGAACTCATGTTTGTAACCATTATAGTCACAATATTCTACAATACCGGTGTCTTTGAATTCACCACCTCTATCACTTCGGATTCTTTTCACTTGAGTGTCTTTTTCATTCTCAATCCGTAAGAGAATCTTTAAAAAAGTTTGAAAAGTATCGGATTTTTGTTTTAAGAAAGCTACCCAAGTGAATCTGGTGAAGTCATCAACCATAACTAGAATATAACTGTGTCCACAAAGACTAACAGTTTGAGAAGGACCATTAGGTCCATATGGATGAGTTCTAAGGGATTAGAGGTAAGGATATCTTTAACCCTTTTATGAGGTGCTTTAACAATTTTTCCTTCTTGACAGGGACCACAGACAATGTTATGAATAGGTTTAATTTTTGGTATTCCTCTAACTATCTGTTGAGAAGACAATTTACTCAAATTTTCGTAATTAATGTGACCCATTCTGTTATGCCATATCTCGTTGTCATCCATTCTGGCAACATTACAGATTTCAGAACTAGACATGACAGTATAACAATTGTCAGGGGTCCTGAATCCTGTAATTAAGCATTCTCCCTTTTCATTTAAAATCTTGCAATTGTTCTTTGAAAAGGTAACAGTGTAGTTTGAGTCACAGAATTGCGAAATGCTAAGTAAATTAGCCTTAAGACCTTTAACTAAGAGAACATTTTCAAGAAGTGGAAGTCCTTTTTCTTTAAGGGTTCCTTTGCCTATGATCTGGGATGATATACCATCACCAAAAACAACTTTTCCACCATCAAAATGGGTTTTATTTAAAAGTTTTGTATCATCACCTGTCATATGCTTGGAACATCCAGAATCCAAGTACCAACCAGAAGATGTAAGTTCAGCTTTTAAGGCAGAAATAACAATATTACACTTCATCTGGGGTGCTAGATCATCTTTTCTAACCCAAATTGCTCTGGTTTTCTGTTTGCGCTGATTTGCTCTTATTTGATAAAATTTGCGAGCAGTAGATTTTTGTTGAAAAACATTTTGCGCATGATTTTGGGTAAAATTAGATACCTGAGCATTTGATTTAGAAAAGTTTCTGGGAATCCTTCTAGTAAATGTCCTTTTAGGTTTAGTCTTTCTATTCCTATAGTTAGAGTTTTTGTCTGGTGGCCTGGGAAGGACATAATTGTTACGACTCCTCCTAGAATAGTTAAAGTTATGATACATAGGAGTGTTGTAGATAGGCTTAATCAGTCTCCTAGCATAGCAATTATCGAAAGAGTGACCATATATATCACAATAGGAGCAATAAAGGTTGCTCAGAATAGGGTTTTCCTTAGGAAAGTCTCTAAACAAAGGTTTTGAGAAATTTTGAGACTGAATTTTATTCCTAGGTAGCACAGATTTGAAAGCAGGTTCACTTTTCCTAATAGGGGGGCAGACATATTTTCCCTTTGGTAAACTTTCATGCTTAGAGCAACTTGCATCTCCAGTGTTAGTGTTTTGATGGTCAAACTTAGTTTTTAGAGAATGAAAGTCTGGACATGTTTCAATAGGTCTTTTGCCTCCTGACACAAACTTGATAGGTTCAACATGTTTAGTTTGTGTCTTCAAATTGGGGCAAAACCCTATTCCAGTTCTATCATCAGAATTGGTTTTAGATTCAGCAACGAATTCCTCAAAACATATAGAATTGTTTTCAAATTTGGTAAATTTTTTGAAAACAGTTGCTGTCTTTTCTTTTGTTTGTTCCAATTCTAATAATGTCCCTTTGTATTTTTTCTCCAGAATTTCATTAGCTTCAGTTAAAGTTTTCAGTTTTTCATCAAACACTTTGACTTCACTTTCATGAGACATGCATTGAGTAGTATACTCTTCAGCATTCAGTTTTACCATTAGGCTTAGATCCTCTAGCTTTTTGGTAAGATCTTTCACAATCTTTTCTAGTCTAGTACTTTTCTTAAGAGTTTTAGTATATAGAGTGTGGATGTTTGGGAGATCATCATTGTCAGAGTCACTAAGTGAAGTGTGTGAAGTGACCCCTAAGGTTTCATTTCTTAAACTCACGCACCCATTGACATCAGCAGTATCGATTTCCCTTTGACTCACACACCCCGAGGAAGAGGTATTAATGTTCTCAGTAAGTAAAGCATCTAAACCAGTTAAAGTATGATTCAAAGCAACAGAACTAGAATTACTAAACTCATCCTCACTATCAAGCATAGGCATATCATCATTGTATATGATTTTGGCAAAGAAGGATAAACAAGGATCAAAACCATCAGATGTCTCAGGTTCCTCATTTTCAGAATCACTTGAGTCATCCCAGGTTTTGCAGATATTGGCTCTAGAGTGTTTGTTTTGGGCATTTAAATTAACTCTACAGTCTTGAGCAATGTGTCCTAGTTTACCACATCTATAGCATTCAGTCTTCTTGAGATCTCTGTGAGGTCTTGTGTTGTCCTTGTTCTGTTTGTCATGAGGTTTCTCATGGGGCTTGTGATTTGAAGGAGTAGAATAATTAGACTTGCCCTGTCTATTTGCAACACTGTTTCTAAATTTAACAATTTTCTTAAATTGTTTTGTCATTAGGGAAATCTGATTATCTAGACTTTCTAAGTCACAGTCCTCATCAGAATCATTACTAGGGGTGTTTAACTCAGGCTTAATCATCTTAGAGGTAAAGCTAAGATTGGAATTGGTATGTTTCCTATTAGTGTGAGTCAATTGTTTCTTAAACTCTAATTCCATTTCCACAGTTCTTAATTTGCTACTGAGTAATTCAGGAGTAAGATTTGTATCACACATCTCCTCAATAGCATATCTTTTATTGTCAAATTTCTATGGTAATGATCTCAGAATTTTAGAGACAATTTCTTATCTGTCATAAGTTATACCATTGGCATGAAGTTTAGTGACAATATCAGTAAGGTTCATATAGAAATCATCGAAAGACTCAGATTCAGACATGATTAAGGTATTATACTGTTGGATTAACATCTGAGTCTTAGCAGCTTTTACCCTAGAGTCTCCTTCATGGGCAGTAATCAAGGTATCCCATGCTTCCTTGGAAGTGGTACAGGATGAGATTCTCTTGAACTCATGTTCGTTAATAGACATAAATATAGCGTTCTTGCCTTTGTTATTATTTCGAGAAACCTGTTTCTCTTCTTGAGTAAACTCACTCAATATTTTCTTAATCCTTTCATTGCTTCCATCAGTGGCTGGTTTAGTTGGATAAGAGTATCCATTTTCAATAATATCCCAGACATCATCTCCCAGAGTGCCTTGAATGAAAGCAATCATTCTTACTTTCCAGTAAGAAAAATTGGTTCCATCAAAGACTGGAGGTCTGGTCAAGTTACCATATCTTTCGTTTTTCTCGTCCATAATTGATTTTGAGAAAACAGTTTCAGAAACTCAGGATCTTTTTGAAAAAAGTTCACCAAACGCTCTGATACCAATTGAAAAAGCGTTGCCAAAGCCGTTTATGAAAATAAACTATTTAAGCAACTCCGAAAGTTTGTTGAAGAAACTCTTTACTTAAATCAAAACGATTTGAACACAAGATGTGTTAACAAAAGTATGTACGAGATTAGGACAAGATTTGATAACAAGTTTTAGTAAACAGTTTAAAATGTTTTAAACTCAGCACACTATTAGAAAGAGATGAGAAGATGTAGAAATATCGATACTCAGGATTTTTAACGTGGTAAAACCTCAACCTTGAGGAAACATCCACGACTTCCTCTACGGAGTAAAACAAAAAACAATCACTAAAACAAATATATGAGTTACAACCTATTTAACTAACATGCACACAAAAACAAATCTATACAAGTTCAGGATTGTACCCTCTGGCGTCCTTAACTTTTCTGCAGATCTTGTTTGTTGATGTAGTTGTCTCAGTTTGTCAACTCTTCTTTGTTTCAACACTTTACGTCGACTTATTGTTCACCAAATCTTATAGCCAACACTTTGAGTGGTTGTAGTGTGAAGATGTTTGTGAATGGTGTTCTAAAACACATGCATGCACACACACACACACACTTATTAGTTATAGACGATCCTAACAAATCACATATAAAGTCTATATGCAGTGTATTTATTATTTTTCTTTCTTACAAAACCATGAACCTTTTTGACCTTTCAAAATAACCCAGATTCCACGGAGATCTTGCTTAAGAAATTGGTCAAGACCTTTCTCAATCACTTTTGAAAATATTATGTGGATTGAGAACCCTCCAAGTGCGAATCCCACTAGGTCAGGTTAGGTTTTGTAAAAATAGAAATAGAAAAACATCTATTGTTGATTCTGAAGTAAGAAAATGTTTTATCAGAAAATAATCAACAACGAAATTCTCAAGATGAGAAATAAATGCAACTAAGTGTTCTGTGACATGAAAAACTTCAGATCTATGATTTCTATTGAAAGAGAAACAAGATCTGAGTCTATGTTTAAGTTGGAAATAAGATTTATGAACACAAGGATTTCAGCAACCCAAAAATCACTCAACTCGAACTCTCATAACTCAAGAAACACTAAGGATGGTGTTTATCTGGTTATGGTGTTTATGGAGAGGTAAGTGGTTTAGGTTTAGAGGTATTTGGACGAAGTTAGGGTTTCTAACTAGGGTTTGATTTCTCTCTCTAACTTCTCTCTTCTCTCTTCTCTCTCCTCTCTCTACTCTCTGAGACTTTTCAAAATGGCAAAAGCTCTCGAAGGCTGAGATGAGAGGCCTTTAAATAGGAAGAGAAGAAGATTCCAGAGCTTCGTTAAAAAACAAGGGCTGTGATTGAGTCAAGCTCCTTTGACTACAATCTAAGGGTTCACAGCAGGCGGTGGATTAAACAGGCTGTGATTGGTTAAAGGGTTTACACTGGGATTCACTCAAAAGACATGCAGGCCATCGATAAGGGTTGATCTAATGGCTGAAAGCACGCGATGGTTTGTCTCAGTAAAGAAACACAGTTCAGGCCAATCAGAGGACAGCAGGTGTAGGCCTGAGGATGAATGTAATCGCGCGTCCCAAAATAATTACAAAGCCAACCCTAGAGTCTCTAGCGCTTTCGGTTTCTACCCAGAGTAACTTTAGGCTAATAAACACAACAATCCATATTTATACATTGACCCCAAGACCTTTTAAATCAAGTTTTAATTAAATAAAACCTTGTTTAAAATATGTTTTAAATTCCCAAAAAATTATTAAAAATCAAATTGAGGGATTTAAACACACTCACAACATTAATACACATAGAGGTGCAATATGAAATGCAAGAATGAAATTCTAAGTGTGTGAGTGATGGTTATAGTCTCAGGATCATCACAAGATGAATAGAAGAAGAAGCAACCCAATCTCTGAAGCTCTTTGGTTTCTAGGATGGACACTATTTTGTCACAATTTCCAAACTAGATGAGCTCTTATACAGTCTAGACTCAAATGAGTCAAAAGCATAAGGGCTTCAGATACCCATATCAATACTCCAGATACACAAAGCATACTAATGAAAAGGTAGGAAAAACCTACTTTTTCGTTATTCGATCGGCTTTGTATCATAATAGGATATTAGGAAGAGTTCACGCTTGATCTTTTGTATACAATGTTTGGGTAAGTAAGTATTTGGGATTTAGTTAGTTAGTTTTGTACTAAAACTGTATGTTTTAAAGTTTGGGGGGTTATTTATAAATATCTTACGACTTTAAAATACTAGATTTAAAACATTATTGAACTTTGGTATAAGAGACGGTTTGTCTTAAAACATTTCATAAACAAAATCTGGGGATCAAATTCATAAGTTGAAAATGTTTGGAGGGGTCAATTTGTAAATTTAGAAAAATATTCTTAAGCTAGGGATATCCAAACATGACCTTACCTTATTCGATTTTGACCAGAAAAATTTAATAAATTTTTTGGGGAAAAAAAAATTCCTGATTGGCTACGCGCCCCCCCCCCCCCCCCCCACGCACATGATCAAAGTTCCTATTGAAAGTCTTCATTTTCAACCTCTCGACTTTGACTCCCAGGGTTTCAGATTTTTGACCTCGATTTTCTCATTCATTGTTATACTATTTAATATGATTTATTAACCAACTTAGCCTAATGTTTTAAGAGGAATCCAAATATATAGGTTTTGTGGATTGAGATTCAGTTTACCTCAAGACTTAAAACTCTATGTTTTGTTAAAATTTTGACCTGACATTAGTGGATTTCGAGATTATGTCAAGGTTTCTTATGAACTTGGGTTGGGTTCTTCTATATATAGGAGCAGTTTGGTTTTGGTTTCAAAGAAAAAGATGGATTATATATGCAGAATTTTAGATTTTTAGGTTTTGAGTTCAAAATACACATTTGATCGATTTGAGCTTTATATACACATTCATAGATTTTCGCCATTACATTCAAGATCCTTAAGTTATAATGAAATTAAATGTATCTTCAAACTAAAGTTTAGAGCAGTGTATTAAGATTCACTATTAAAGCTTAAGCTTTAATGGTGTTTCTCGATATTTCTTCTATCCTAAGCTATTCTACACATAAAAGCTTGCATATTATTATTGTTCTAACTACATTAATTACATAGAAAGCTAATAGAATTGAAAGAAGTGTAAATTAAGCATAAAATCATAATGTATCAAATTGGAGGGAATTTTTAAGTTTTAAACTGGTTTGTACGGTGTGTCTTTACTTTTGAATTCATGGGGTATATATACTACATCCTCAGCGAATTTGATTAGTGAAGTTGGGTGGTGGATTTGATCTAGTTTATGTAGAGTTTTCATTATGGGAAATTTTAGTTCACATGTTGTGTACATATGAAATTTAACCTCTAGTTTTGATGTGGAGCACTAGGTGTACAGGGATTCAACTGAAATTACAGAAATTTATAGGTTTGGTCCTTGGTTGGTTTTATAATTACCTTTATAACCTTAAAAGTATACTTTAGGGGTATTTTGGCAATTTCAAAAAGTTGCAAGGGTTTAAATGATAATTTTATGTTAATTAGGATATAAAGGATTAATTTGATACAAAGTTGGGGTCTAGGGGTCAAATATTCATCAATTTATCCTACTTTGAAACTTTCAGGGGCTATTTTCTAATTTATTTAAGCTTCAAGGGGTCTAAATTAATTCATCCAAAGTTTAGGTTTCTAAGTGCAGTTTCTTTCTTCTAGAAGATTTTTTATTTTGAAAACATTATAAGGGTTTAAACAATATCCGTAGGTATTTAGGGTTAAAAGTATTCATGATTCTTACGTGACTGCACTCCAATTTAGTTATCTCAGAAATCACTCGAACATAATGAGGTCTTTATTGCAAAGTTGATTATGTTATGCAATATGATTCCCCACGCTAAGAATTTGATACCCACTTGGTCAAATCAATTTACTATTAATCAATTTTAACCAACATCTAGACAATTCCTTGTTCTTAGACTTAACTTATTTGTTACTCTACCAGGATTGTAAAATAATCCTCCAACCGAATTTTACTTAGTGGAAACAAAACATATAAGTGTATCAAGAGGGTATCACAATCTATAGTATCCCGTGAACGAAGATTCTTATGAATTATGATCTCAGACCTACTAAGACAATTGTCACTTAATATATGGAGATCATTTGACTCGATATAAACCAGATCGCACCAACAATAATGAAATTGACACTTGCGCAAGCATTATAATCCTTATAATTCTTGAAGCTAAGTATCTATTAACCCTTTGCATATGGTGTGAGATTGTCTGAGTCTAATCAAGATAACTTTTAGACTAAAATCTTATGGGTGGCCTTGTTTAATACATTCCTAGGATGTACCAATCATAATCCTCTTTTGAATTATAGAACAGTTATTGAACCATCAAACAGGTTTCGAGTTTGATTTAAACTCCTAGAATTACATCGCAACCATTACGATTGGGTGTCAACTCCCTATCTACATTGTGAAAGTTACAATAGTGATATAATCGGAATTCTAATCGCCTTATTATTAACTCGAAGTCACATCACTATATTTCTTACTAAGCTTTATTGACCGACAACTCTATAATATATTTAAACTAAATATAAGTTATTCTCGCAATCATATTTCTGATTTCAAAATGAATTGACACACTTTTACATAAAATTAACTGTCATACATGGTTTTAAGAATAAAACCCCAACATCGTATATATAAGCAGTTATAATATTCACAAGTTTCATGTAATATATTTCAAAAAACTGATATGCTAGTAAGACATCTAAAAAGTAATTACGATCGTAATGGGATGGTATGTTCATACATAATCAATTTGGTTTTCTTAGGAAACATTTTTCAATAGATCGTGCAATTTTTAGTGAGTTTTAACAATGCACATTCTTACAAATACCCATTCGTAACCTTCAGGATTAACATCTTTTGAGGTCTCTACTACAGGTCCAAATACACCACGTATATTAAGAGACTCTACTTATGCCGTCATGGTATTTTCTCTTTTTTTGGCCAATATATTCATTGTCGACATTCATTTATAATACGTGAATTTGTATCATCATATCCCTTTTATTTGTGTAGCTACAATATATATAATTATATCATCAATGGTCATCTTTGACAATCCCACATTTCTCTTGCATATGTATAAACATAGCGATCTTATTTAATATAACCCCTTGCATAATTATATATGAAATATTATATAGTATAAGCCCATGAATAATAAATTGTTTGTTTTCTAGTGTGAGCTTCTCGCTTCTAACACTAGAAATAATGCAATGTTACTTTTTATTATTTATTTTAATATGGTACCCATGTGTTCTTGTGCCCATAAAACAAACAAAAAAAAATCTTCAGGAATTGTTTCATATAACATCGCATATAAATGGGTGGGTACCATATGACAACATCACATAGGCTCTTTTAGAGCCTTAGGTTCAACTATGGTTGAAACCCTTACTATATTACAGACCAAGTCTGAAAAAACTTCTAGTTTGGTAGAATATCATCTGCTAGACAAATATCGTTATATAATGATAGTTCACAATTTTCAATGATAAAATTCAAAATAGATTGTGAGTCCAAATATATATATGGACAATAATCATTTATATTACGGTTTAGTATTTGGTAACTAAATGTAACCGAATGGAAGTATTAAAAAAAAACTCGTATAAAATAATTATCCACTAGACCAAAATGACAAAATTTTCACCTTTGAGCCGGCCACCCTTGTCAAGGTCATTGACCGTGATAAAAAACACGCATTTTATGTCACGATCATTGACCTTGACACGACTGCAATAAATAATTGTCACGGTCATTGACCGTGACAAGTCCATGACAAATTTACTTGTCACGGACTTGTCACGGTCAATGACCGTGACAATTCTTTAAATATTTGTCACGGTCAAGGACCTTGACACGACCGTGACAACTTCTTCAGCAAAAACTCTTTCCCCTTCTTTTTCCCCCCGCCGTTCCCTCCTTTTTACAACTCTCTCTCTCTCTACGCTCTCTCTCTCTCTCTCTCTAGTTTCAGGTTAATTTATCTTTCTCTCTCTCTCTCTTCCATTTATATATATGTTTATGTGTATATATTTGTGTGTGTATATATATGTGTGTATGTGTGTGTGTGTATGTGGTGGGTGAGTATGTGGAAAATAGGGGGTTGTTATATTAGAGGCAAAACATTGATGATTATGTATATAAAATTAGCCTTGTATGGGTATAATCTAATTTAGATTAATATTGATGATTATGTATATAAAGATTAACTCATTTTCATTCGAATTAGACAATTAACATGTTAATATGTTGTTGCTTAACCTATACTTTTGTCTTAGGCTAGATATCGTTCGTGAACTTTAGAATATTAGTGTTATCGACTTAATTCCACATTGAAGATATTTGTACTTGTATGTTTGTGTCTAATTTTAATTTCAAAGGGAAGATTACGATATTTTGACTATGGTTAAAGATAAAAAATAATTCGTTGTGATTTTATTTCTAAGTGATTCTAGAATTTTTATTCTTGGAGTTAAAGAAATAAATGCATTCTTTCTGTTGAAAGATATTTATTTTTTAATAATGTAGGTTATTTTGAACTTTCCTTCACCATTAAAACATTAAATTGGTAGCATTTTTCTCCTACCAATTTTTTTCATCGTGGATGTCGCCAAATTCTTAGTAGATTAGTATTTAACAAACAAAAGCGAAAGAACCATTATTTTTCAAAACGTTTGAGTCTATCAAGTTAAATAGACTTGGTTCGTTATGAGTGAGACACAATCTAGTTTAGGTCAGATGAACCTTAAGCACTAAAGATTGAAGATCATGCACTATCTCTCATTGGAGCCTTCCATGATTGAATATGAGGACTATAACCTTTCGAGAAGTTTTATATAATATTGGCTAATTGCACACACTAAGATGTTTTTTAAATTGAAAGAATTTTTTCATAAAATGTATTTTAAAAACCTTTTGAAGTATTGAAGAATTTTTTTGAGTTGTGTATTTACCTTTTGAAGTATTGGGATCTAGGAACAAGTTTTAAAAATAATTTTGGAATTTTTTATTTTGAGTATTTCGAACAGACATAATATATAACATCTATTCCATGCTTTACATCTATTCCGACATATATAATATATATAATAATAAACAAAACCTCTTATTTAATGTTTGTGTATGTGTGTGGTGGTGTGTGTCTATATGTGTGTATGTGTGTGTATGTGTGTGTGGTGGTGTGTGGTGGGGGAGGGGCGCAGGGGGTGTGGTGGGGGGAGGGGTGGTGGTGGTGGGGGGGGGGGGGTGTACGTGTACGTGTGTGTGGTGGGGGTGGGGTGAGAGGGGAGGGGGTGGGGGCAGGGATGGGGGTGGGGTAGGGGTGTGTGTCTATGTGTACTAATAACATTTTTTTTTATTTGTGCTAATAATATTTTTTTACAGCAAATGTCTCCTTCAGGTATTAAGGGGAAGATGGTGATGATGTTTATGATGATGTCATCTGGGCTCGGTGGTAGCGGAGGCGACGAGGGCTCCTCGGCCCCTAGGCTCCCCAAATATGGCAAATTTGGGATTACCATCGAGAAAAAATCGGAGCTATTAGCGAGATCCCTCGAGCTGCTAAAGACGGTCATCGGCCCGGGGTTTATGAGTTGGAAGGAGGTGCCATATGAGCTCAAGTTAGTTGTTTAGGAGGCACTATAGGTAATATATTATATTTATATGAATATTTTAATTTCAATTTCAATTTCAATTTAGATTTCAATTTAATTTTATATTTATATTTATATTTATTCGCAACTAACATTGTATTTGTTGGACATGAACAATTCAACTTGGATCCACAGCTACACGATTTCGTCTTGGAGAAGTTGAGGGAGCAACACAAGACGTGGAAGAAAAATATGCGGACACGGTACTTTGGGAAAACACGAGAGTCCATTATCCAATGGTGTGGATCCGTCCCGCCCAAGGAGCCGATCTCATTGGCACAATGGCAAAAGTTCATTGACAAAGAGATCGAGGATCGACAATTGGCATCTCGCCAATCGGGGAGGGAAAATTGGGCAAAAAAGACGGACGTGCACTACTCCGGCCGGACATCTTATGCCGAGGTGGAGCATAGGATGAAGGTAAGATTTAATTTTTCTATAACTACAGAAATATATTATTCTTCATTATTTTACTTTGCGGGGCCGATACTAATTTTACTTTATTTTATTTCAGGGGGTAGGGAGTGGCCCAGGGGGTAAGCCACATAGGCTCGATACTTATGTGGCTCTTCGGACGAAGAAGGGTAAGGACAAGGAGGTGTCCCCGAGCATCACGGCCACGATTGTAAGGAATCCGATAGTTTAATTTTTGTTAATTACGTTATAATTTTTTAGTTTACTTATCTTACTAATCATGTGCTTTTTGTCGTTTCAGGCAAAGATTAAGGAAGTGCATGAGTCGCAATCTGATGCCGATAAGGAGTCTTTGTCCACAAACACACTCAGCCAAGTTCTTGGCTCTGATCGCAAAGGGAGGACAAGGGGATGAGCTCGCGGGTGGCCAAATCTAGGATTATCGGATTGGAGACGAGCAACACTAGGTTGGCTCGAACGGTGGATTCACATGACTCGAAGTTGTCCCGTTTGGAGGATACGGTCCAAGATATGTACTCATTCATGAAGAGTACGTTGGGAGGAGACTGTAAGGGGAAAGGGAAGGAGAAGGCGGTGGAGGAGGAGGAGCAGGAGGTGCGGGAGAACGAGGCACAGGATGACGAGGATGTGTACCTCGCTGCTTCATCACCGACACATACGTACTTCGATGATCCACTTCCTTATTTGGCTCCCTTCCCCAGACCGATGTCGACAATCGGTTGGCCGAGCGTGTTCATATTGGACGTATTTGATGGTCAGCAGATAGGGCGGGGGTTAAGGGACCCGAATATCGTCCAAAGTGGAATAGTTCATGGACATGCGCTTCAAGAGGTCGAGTCCAAAGTGCTCGTCACGCATATGATACCCGGGAAGGAGAACTCCCTATTGTGGTTGCGCGAACAATGCGGCACAATGTATATTAGTGGGTGTGTCAATTCGTATATCGTGTGGCCTACTCACCTCTTCACATTTACTCCAGACATGTAGTGACATTATTTTTAAGTTGGTACATTTTAATTATATTTGGATTATATCGTCATGTATATTGTTTCTATTTTGAATATATATTTGCATTTTCTTTAGTTTGTTTGGATATATGATGTTTGAATAGGTACAACGTTGTTATAACATGTACAAATATACTGCTGGGCAGTGGCAGTGGCCATACTGCCCAGCAGATTTTTTTTAAATTCTGTCCAGAATTATCACGGTCATTGACTATGACAAGTCCTTGACAAATATGGTTGCCACGGACTTGTCACAGTCATTGACCGTGACAATTTTTTAAAAAAGGGTCAAGGCTTTGTCACGGTTATGAACCGTGACTAAACTTGTCATGGGCCATGACCATGACACGACCGTGACATTTCTAACGAACTTGTCACGGTCAATGACCGTGACACGTCCGTGACAAAAAAAGTTATCTCGCCCCGAATTGTCACGGTCATTGACCTTGACAAGTCCAACTTTTCAAGGTCAATGGCCGTGACAATTAGGAAGATTTGGTGTAGTGATCAGATATTCATAGAATGTGATGAATAACAAAAACTTTAAGTTTTGTAACATATCCAATGAATCAAACGTCTATATTCTTATCATATGGAAAAGACTTCAGGCTAAAAAAAACTGTAGGTTTCTAATATATAATTATCGAAAAAAACCTTTAGGTTTTGCCAAAACTTAGCGCTTGGACTAAAATAGTTGAACATTAGGTTCAATATTATTAATGTCATTAAACTCTCTACCCTTTTATATCAAACCTTCAGGTTTGATTAGGGATAAAAATATTAGATAATCTTTTAAACTAGTGCTAAATATTTTTATCAACTTTAATCGATGATAATACGATTTACCTTTAAAATGAGGGGCTTATTTTCATAGTTTCTACACATTTACAAGTATCTAATGCATAGTAAATGATTGGATTCTGAAAATGAGTTAAAATTAAATACTATTTAAAGGATAATTTAATACTCAAAAGAAGCAAAAGGTCAAGAGATAAAATTTTAATGGTGAAATCATTAATGTGATAGTTAAAGGAACATTTCACCAGTAGTAGAGTATATTACAAAAATATTTCATTTAATAAAGAAAATGAAAAGCCATGAAGTTAAAAAGATATGTCTGAATGTCCAATTTACTTTGACATTAATCCTTACAAAAACGATATATTTGGATCTTCAAGTACAAATTATAAACAATTATTTAAGAACTTTTAAAATTCATAGACCGTGAATAATACAGCTTCAAGTTTTGAATTATGGAATATTTGTTACATCTTCAGATCCAAATAATTTGAAATACCATGAGAACTTCAAGCCTCATATTTTCAAAATTAATTAGGAAAGTCTATATCGCAATTATAAATAATAATTTATGAAATTCTGGTCACAATAATGATAATGGATCTTCATATCACAAATATAGTTGGGAGACTCTTCATTTATATCGTATCATTTAGACAGTCAAAACTTCTAGTTTGATTGTGATATATTTTCTTTGATATTTTAGTCCTAAATAATTTTGGTACTCCACGTCCCAAAATTTGAATTGAGAAAAATCAATTTTCATATTTGAATAATTATTGGGGAACTTCAGTTCCAACTTGTAAATAATAAGGACAACATCACAGCACAACATTAAAATTTAGTGACTTTAAATGTACTGCCTAATTATATCATAACTTTAAGTTTGATAAGGGGTAAATTTTTTTGGATCTTCAGGTTCAAAATATAAATATTCATTACGGAATATTTAATATTCTTACTCTTATTATATAAATAATCAACACTTCATGTTTGATTACAAAGTTATTGGAGCTTTAGATCCAAATTATGAATAATTGTTATGGGACATTTAGTATCCATTGCCCTATTATACAAATAACTTGAGGATTGATTTTAGGGTATTTTTCATTGTCATGTCCAAAAATTTGAATGATAATCGAGAATTTTAGTCCTAATATAAAATGATTTTGTAACTTCTGGTCCCAAATGAAAATTTCACTTGGGATCTTCTGGTCCCAAATGAAAAAATATACATGGAAACTTCAAGTCCCAAATTAAAATAGCTCCATCGAAACTTAGAGTCCTAACATTGAATAATAATTAGGAACTTCGAGTCCTAATAACAAAATATACAACTTTTAATTTTATCGCAATTTATAACAAACATACAAGTCCAATAGTAATTCAAAAAAATTTATCATTTGAACTGTGGGTACCTCAATTTGTCATTTTTCCCCAGAAGAGAAGCCCAAATCAAACGCGACCCAGAGTCTACAGGCCCCACGCCTCAACCAATTTAGTTTTGACCCAGGCAGTTCCTAAAATCTCTCTCTAGAGATATTCTAGGGATTGTGGGCTAACGTGGGGGAGTCCCACTCCTCCACTCTCCGAAATAATGTGTATATAACAAACCCTCCGGCCGGGGCAAAGGGCATGCATTATTTTTCCTGTAAAACACTCCCCAGAGTAAAGAAAAATAATATTGAGAGCACCACCGTGGACGTAGGTATTCTTAGTGAACCACGTAAATTTTGTGTTGTGTGATTGTCATTCTTTATGTCCTTTGTTTGTTTTGGTGATTGCCTTTCCTTATTATTTTGTGTTGAACTTAATTGTCATGACACGAACTATAAGAATTTACAGTTTTAGGATTAAAATAAAATCAGGGTCAAAATGAAGATATCAAAATTATAGGAGCAACATTATAAATGCCCAATTCAAGGAACTTCATACCTCAAAATTTTAATGAAGAAATTTTTGGCCCAATCTAAATAACTTTTTTGAAAATATAATATTCAACAATAATTAAAAGGAAAAAGATATATCATAACCCAAATAATATAGAAGAATGCATATTTCCTTATGTAAATATATAAAGGTTAGTATAGATGAAGCAAATCTGATTAATTTGCTATAAGTTGTCCCATACATACTTAAAAAAGTGAGGTAAAATTCTACAAACATATGACCTGATGCTTTGAGATCACAAAACATAATAAGATGTATACATATATAAAATTGCTCGTATGAGGCATCAGACATATTAGGGATGAGAAAATTGCAAATAATGGTAATTGTGATAACTACCAATGTATGTATATATATATATATATATATATATATATATATATATATATATATATATATATATATATATATATATATGCCTTCTTCATATTTTCTCTAGTACAATGAAGAAATGGAAAATCCAGAAGGTAGGATGCAAGGAAATGATTACCTGTGAAACTCCATAATAGTGTGTTGTAAAATAAAGGGGACACATGGAGAATTTTGAGGAATACAATATATTCATTTTACTAATATATTAATACTCAAGGGGTATGACCCTTATTTATAGTACAAAATAAGATATCCCAATAGACCTCTTAATAATTGTCGAATACCAGTGGACATTCACTAGATTTGTATTTTATAACATTATATAAAATATATGATTTTTTGAGTTTTTATGGAAAGAAATATAAGATATATTCATATGAAATAAAATTCAAACAACAATATAAGTTAACACACCAAACATACAGGTTATAGGAAGAAAATTAATGTCGAGCCTTATGTTTAAAAATATTTTCATAAAACAGATTTGTCCCCTTATCGGTGTCCAGTCTGTCTTCCAAGATAGAACGACATTTTCGTCTTTATGGAAATAATGGTTCAATCTATAAAGATACGGAGAATCCTTACTCTTTGTTATACTCTCCCATGGATTGACTCCAGAAGGACGTAGACAGTGACATCATTTTGACTCAAAAAAATTAAAGGTTTTTTTTAATTTAAATCCCATTCTCCTTCTATAATTCTAATTTTCATTAAACTTAAAAAGCTTGTTATGAGTGTGTAGAAAGAAAACTTAGGTGAGAATAAAAACACCCAAAATTAAAGATAGTTGAGAATGAATGATGAGCATTCTATTTATAAAAAAGTAGACACCCTTTCTGAATAGACACAATCTTTCATGAATAGTTATGTCTTTTTAGAATGTTCGCAACTTTTCATGAATTGATATTTTTCACGAACCATTGTGTCTATTAGAAACAACTTTAAATATAATTTTCACTCAAATAAAATTATTATAATAATAATATATAATAAATAATTTCCAACATTCCCCCACATGAGTGAAAATTATAGAAAAAAGGATGACTAACTAATAGGTGGACAAGTAAGTAGTTGAGAGAGTACGAGAGAGAAATAATTTCATCGTTATAAGTAACTTTTGGTTTTGAATTACCCTAGTCTGAATCTATCGGATTTACTTGTCAAAGAAGTGGAGATGATAGCTTGAACTGTCAGCCGTTTGTGTAAACTAAGATAATGGAAACTACATGACTACTTGTTTACATAGTTTGGTTCTCATGTTTGTGTTCATTTTGGCCCTGAACACCACTTGGTTCTGCGAGTGCTTAAGAGAATCATAGACTTTCCAATTCTCACAGAAGCGAACCCTTCACACTCAAATAGGTGATTTATATTAAGAGTATCATGAAAATACCCCACGTGGACATAATCAAGCTATAGAGATCATTAAAATCATAGCTTACCCTGATTACTGTGACAGA